>CM027578.2:4849982-5217482 GCA_015852605.2 Populus deltoides | reverse complement strand
AATTTATTCTGTCGGTAAAATCCGTTAGTAAACTGTGAATATTGTTCATCATATCAATTATAAAGGGAATCACCGATGGAATTTTCCGTCGGTATTTTCCAGAGAGCTCCAGAACTGTTCACTTTCCAGTTGCACTGTTAATTGTTGTTCTTTACGGCCAAAATCACGACGGATTGAAAAGTCATCGGTGTTATTTGGCGGTTTTCTGAAAAAATTCGATCAATTTAAAATTTTCATTTAAATATTACAGATGGAATCACCGGCGGATTGAAAAATCGTCGGTAATTGTTGGCGGTTTCTAAAAACTTTTATGAAATTAAAAATTTAAATTAAATATTACCGATAGAATTACCGACAGAATAATTAAAAAATATTAATATTCAATTATCTGTCGGTAAATCTGTCGCTAACACACCCCAATAAAAAGTCTGAATGCCCTTATTTCACAAGAGACAGGCTCATTTCTTATAATTCTTCTTCTACTACTACTTTTTCTTCTTCACAATATATAAAAAACATCAATATCTATTTCTTTCTCTTCTTTTCTCTCATCATCTCCTTCTCTTTTCTTCCATGCTTGGGTATGCCTTCTTCTTCTTTCTTCTTTTATCCTCTTAGTTTTTTTTTAAATTAATATGCTTTAAGAATATTTTTTTCTCTCCCTAGCTTCACTTGCAACTACATTAAGGTGAGATTTTTCTTTTTTCTTTTTTTTTCATGATTTTTTTTACTATATTTGTTTTTTATTTTTATTTTTATTTTTATTTTTAATTGTTTTTGTTCTTAATAATTGTATAAATGTTATTGTGAGATTATTTTTTTCATATGAGATCAATTTTTAGTTGATTTATTTATAGGATTTTTAAATTTTTAGCAATTGAAACTTCATTTTTTTCATATGAATTTTTTCAGTTGAATTTATTTTTTTGTTTTATTTATTTGTTGCAAATTTGTTTGAGTTGATTTTCTTATTTTTTTTTCCAAGCATTTTGAGTATATATTATACAGTGTTGATTTATGTTAATTTAATTATTTTTTAATTTTTTAAAATGATTTTTTAAAAAAATGTTTTAAATAATTACCGATGGAATTTCTGTTGGTAATAAAAAAATATTATTACCGAAGGATATATCGACGAAATGAAGCGAATAATTTTATTTTTTTATTACCAACGGATTTACCGACGGACAAAAAATTACCGATGAAAGATTCACCGACAAAGCATTCCCGTTGGTGATTTCGTTGGTAAATTAATTACCGACATAATATATGTCCTACACTAACAAAAAAATTCCATCAGTAAAACTGTTAAATCTTGTAGTGAGTTAACTTGGGACATAAAATGAGGATAACCTCATAGAAAAAAAAGTGAAAAAATCACGAAACTTAAGATCCAATAACCTAATGCCAGGTGGTGAAATTGAGGGAAAAAAAAGGACCCAAATAAAAAATGTCCATGGTCAAATCGGGTTAGTTTTCAAAGCTCGTAATCTAAGTCATGAAACTTAAATTACCTTATAGAAAGCAAACATAAAAAAAAAAAATCACGAAGCAAGATTCATCGAAAGATTGATTGATGAAATTGAAAAAAGAAAAACAATCAAGAAATATATGTAAAAAAACCAATAGTAATAAGAAGAACGAGAATCAAATTATGTATGAACATTATATGAAGTCCCCAAGAGGCGTAGCGTGATGGCAAATGACTTGAGATCTGCACAGCAGGTCTCGAGTTCGAGTCAGGACATGCATCTCTTGTAAGAGTCTGGGATAGCTAGGGTTGTACTCGCTCACTTGGACCCACAAAGAGCGCTTTCCAGAGGGTGGGGTTTCCTCGAATCCAAAAAAAATTATATGAAATAAAACAATGAAGAATAAAAAAAAATAAATGTGTAATGATAAAACTATGTAAAGAAAATGACATCATTATTTTATAAATGACTCATCTTCAAGTGTAAAAATAAAGATAAAATTACAAATTGATATCACCCTGGTAATTTGAAAATATATTTAAGATTTGTTTTTTTCCTTCTTCCTCCTTTCTTTCTAAGAAGGTGCTTCCGATCTACCATACATCTATCACTGTTACAGCGTGGAAGGAAAAGACAAGGGATAAAAAAAACATCACTTCCATTCCGCCCAAAAAGAAAAGAAAGGGTGAAAAACATGGTATTTTCTTACAGGAGAATGTCCTAAATCCAAGCAACCAGGACAACATGTCCTCGATCCAAGTACTCAGTACAACATGAAAAAGAAAAAGTAAGGGAGAAACTACAAGACCAAAACACTAATTGCATTTTTATTACATCAATCCATTTTCATGTGTCTTCTAGTAGCCTTATCAAATACAAAAGACAATAAATGGCCAGAGGTTGCATGTCACGGGGGCTCGATTTTGATTTTCTGCACATACCAAATCCTGAAACCGAAACTCCACTACTTATCATATAACACGATACAGTGCTTATTAAAATTAAAATTTATTTAAAAATATATTAAAATAATATTTTTTATTTTTTAAAAATTATTTATAACATCATCATATTAAAACATATAAAAATATTTTTAAAATATAAAAATAAAAAAACTTCAATCTAAAGACAATTCTTTTCGCGGAAAGACACATCTTACATGTTTGGACACATTCCTCGTTGACCAAGACCCATCTTTTTTCGTGCTTGTTAAAAAGAGTGTTTAACAGTGTAGTAACGGTTGCTTATTAAATAATTTTTCGTGTCGAAATGCATGTTAGTAATGTTTTTTTATTTTTTAAAAAATTATTTTTGATATCAACACATCAAAACGATCCAAAACATACAAACCATATTAAATTATATCAAAAAATAATAATTTTGAAAACACGGTGCAAACATATTTCAAACCTGGCTCCATTACTTGTAATGTGCCTCGAAAAAAAGTTTAATTCAGATTAATTTTTTTAGTTAAATCATATCATATGATTGATTCCATTAATTTTTTTAAAGATTCAATTGATTGGATAAACTTGATTGAATTGATACTATTTCTTTTTAAAAATAACATTATTTAAATAAAAAAATAAATCTAAGTTGATTTAATATAAATTTATCTAATAATCCCATAAATAACCGATATCATTTTTTTCAGGGGACCAGTCCCGATATGATAATTATACTCTTGTCTCCGAATAATTATTTTCAATCCTAGTCACATGTCTATTCACAGTTTTCACACCCTGTAACTGCTAACACGTCAAAATCACTAGCAACGAATCCCCTAAAATACGTATTTAATTTAATTTATATTTTATATCTTACTTTAAAAAGCTCTTAAAGCAAAACTTACTTTGGTTGTGTCTCCCCTGGTTAGCGCGTCCTGTAAAAACCAACTACTCCTCTTTTCTTATATAAAAACAGCCCACTGCCAACCTAACCTCCAGATACAGCGTGCATCTGTAACCCTCTCTCTCCGCGACAAAAGAGTCCAAGAAGATAAATTGATCTCTCTAAAATCTCTGTAGAGAAATGAGTTACTACAACCAGCAACAACCTCCTGTTGGTGTCCCGCCTCCTCAAGGTATTGATCACTCATAACCATTCAATCCTTTTCTCTCTCTCTCTCTCTCTCTCTCTCTCTCTCTCTTTTTTTATCAAGAAGCAATTCAAGTTTGCTTCTTTTTTCTAAAAATATTTATAGAATTTGATCCTTTTCCTTAAACGCGTCCTTTTTTTTTTCTCTATGAGAATCATGGTTTTTTTTGTTGTTTTTGTTACTAATTTATGGGATCTGTTAGATCTAATGAATATTGGGGTCTTGTTGTTTTGTTTTAATAGGTTTTCCCCTTGATTTGAAGCAAGTCAAGCTTGTTTCTTTTTCAAAAAATTAACAAAGATATAAATGCAATTTTTTTCTATGAAAATCATGTTTTTTGTGTATGATTTTTTTTTTGTTGTTGATTTATGGGATTTGGTAGATCTAATAAATATTGGGGTTTTTTTTTTGTTTTGTTTTAATAGGTTATCCACCAGAAGGATATCCTAAGGACGCTTATCCACCACCAGGATACCCACCGCAAGGGTATCCTCAAGGTTATCCACCACAAGGTTATCCACCACAAGGATATCCTCCTCCTCCACCCTATGCTCCTCAGTATGGCCAACCACCCCGTCAACAACAGGGAAGTTCTGGGCCTGGTTGCATGGAAGGATGGTAGGCACCAACACCCTCTCTCCCATTTCTATTTCATTTTTGCAACGCGAAATTTTGTTATATCTGGTTTTGATAATCTAGATCCGGGACTATGTTTAATCTGGATTCTTGTTCAAAAGAATCGAGTCAACTCGGTTGCTTAGATCTCGTGTTTATCATGTGGCTGTCGAAAAGATTAGGTACTTTTAGGTTTTGAAGTTTCTATATTGCCGTCTATGGATAACTAATGAAGAAAGATGGTTTGTTCATTTTATTTTTTATTCATATCTTGGTCAAACTTGACCTTTTTTTTGTATTTCCGATGTTTTGGAACCCGCCACAGTAATAGAGTATCACGCTGCAACGTTGTCAGAGTTATCTTAACTAGACTGCTGCTAGTTTGTTGGTTTAGCCATTTTTAATAAATTGCTTGCTTGTTCTGAGTCACGCCCTGAAATATTTAATCAATCTCTTAGCAGTTCAATTGTGGTGTCCACATGCACTTGAGTTGCGATTCTGTAATGGGTGTTGTGATCGTGTTGCCCCCCATATACTTGAGCCGTGCCACTGATTGTGTTGTGTGTGTTTGTGATAGTGTAATGTCATGCTAATTTCTGTTTTCTGGGTTTATAGAGTTGTAAATGCAGAGTTGAGTTTGAGTTGTGTGATGGCGTCTCTGCTTTCTGCAGGGCTATAATTTCATGGCGCAGTATTTGCTCTGGGAAATTATTTCGTGTCTTTGCTTTCTCTAGGGCTATAACTCCGTTGATAATGTTTTTGTCGCGATATATCATAATGATGTTTTAATTTTATGTTTGTTCTTTTGACACGTAGTTTGGCTGCTCTGTGCTGCTGCTGTCTCCTGGATGCCTGCTTTTGATGAGAGAGCTATGGTTGGGTGATTGATTCGATAGAAGTATGATGATTGATTTGCAATGGTCATTTGAGTGTCCTTCAAAGGGATTTATACAATGATGCTATTCTTATTGATTTAAGCCCTCCTGTCCAGTTTGTTATTTCTTCTTTTAATGCTTATCTTGCATAAATAATCTGAACCTTTGCATGGAAGCGAACAATTTGTTCAACTTCTCATGCGTTTGTGCGCGCTTTAGTTTCAAATTCCTTGCCGCTATGATTTACTAGCTTTTATTCTAGATGTTTGTAAATTGTTTGGAATTGTGATTTTACTAAATGGATCCTCCAATTTATATAACATGTTAGTTCGTTTTAAATGGTTAGCTTTGGCCATCTTTTGGAATCGCGAGAGCTAAAAAGTTTGGTTGCATAGAGAATATGTGCCATTTCTTGAACTTTTGTCTGGCCCACATGTTGGAATTTTGTTTATTCTATATGCTTATCTTGCTGTAGAGGGAAAAGTGGGAAGACGAGGGAATCAACTGCTAGCAAACTCGTTGGCATTGTTGTGGTGGAAGCCAATAGGAAGCCCTTTTTGGCCAGACACTCTGGTTACATGATTATAAATATTTCAACGAAGTGCTGTTGAGGTCATTTCCTTTGTTTCCACTTCGTTGTTGCCTTTTTACATAAGACAAGCCTGCCAATAGGAAAAAATTGACTTTCAGATTGTGCTTGTAGTGGATTGTATACCTAAATATCTAGAGTTAATCATGTGAATTAGTTACATAGGGGTTCTATATGCGTTCGGTCCTGGAAGAGAAGAGCTTTTTTGTGTGAACATGAATTAGTGTATTTGTTGCTTCTTTCACTTTCATTGGGTCAATTTCTCCTTTTGTCATCTTCTGGGAAAGGAAACAACAATTAAACGCGCCACCGAGTTGGCGGGGAGGGGCCTTCTCTTTTGTGTACGGTCAGAGCATTGCTTTGCGAGTTGTTTTTTGCTCCGGTTAGCTGGCATTTTCTTGATATTTAAAGATAGTTGTTATCAGGATACCAAAATCTAGTTCTTTTGGAGCATGGAAGTGCAATTATTATAATTTTTATATTTGAAATAAAATACTAAATCATATGATTAATTTTAATTATACAATTTAAAATGTATATGAAAATTGAATTGAAATAACATTCATACATCTTCTCAGGAGGATGGTTTGTTTATAAACCAAATATTACATTAAGCTTCCTCGTGTTGACCTCTAGCATGGAGCTTTTTCCAAGTCCATGATCTTAGCTTATATTTAACAGGACTGAATGGTTGTAGTCACTCTCTCTCTCAATAAAATTTTCTTCCTGTAGCGGAGAAAAAGAGACACTGTGAAACAAACAGATAAAATATAAATATGAACATGCGACAAAGACATGCATGTGAGCATGCGAGTCAAGTCCAACTCAACCTAGCGTCGTACCCAGACAAATGTTGTCTTTTAAGCCCGATTAGAGGTGGTCCCCTGAAGTTGTCTTTGGGCCTCACTGTTGAGCAATGTATCGCTGCCAAGATTTTTCCAATAACCCTAGCAAGAAAAACAGAAGGAAAAATGCGATACCCAAATTGTTTATTTATTTATTAAAAAGAAAGAGTGATTGCCCATGAAATGTTATTTGTGTCCTAGAGGACCTGTTTTGGGAGTCGTGAGAGAGAGAGAGAGAGAGAGAGAGGTTAGGACAAAATTCATATAATCTGAAGTTTTATGTTTTAATTAAATTAATCTGCATTCATCAAATTTAATAATACCCTTTATATGTTATGTAGATTTTGAAAGACCATATCATAATAACAGTAATAAATATTTTCATGACAGTTACTGGAAATGCAAGATTCCAGTAATGTAATTGTTATGGGAGTCAATTTATTTTTATGTCTGATAAAATTTCCTCGTCAACGAGAGGGCAAGTCTCTTTCATAGAACGTGAACATTAAATAAATATTAAAATATTTCAATTCTAGGCTGCGGCTTAATTTTTTTCAATGTAAAACAAATTATATAGGTGTTGACAGGGTGGAGCTATCATTATTTATTAAGGGGTTAAAATTAATATAATAAAATATAATATTTATTTTAATTCATTGTACATGAGTTGTAAAATAAAACATGTAAAATTTAATTTTATTTCAAAAAACATATAATGAATTTTGTGAAGCATATTGGAGCTGCTCAACCATAACCTTAACATTACATATTGGAGTTGGTTCATTAGGTTATGAATTATCAATATTTTTTTCTTAAAAAAATCAATTCTTTTTATTTTGTTCATGGCTCAACCTAAAATCAAAATATATATCGTAAGAAAAAAATTAATAATTTTAGTGGCTCTATTAGAAATAAAACATAAAAAAAATCAAAGCATGATCAAAACAAAACCAATAAAATATATCTAATTAATTAGAAAAAAAATTATTATAACAAGAATTTAAAAACAAATTGGTAGAACTAGCAGACCTGAGAAAAAAAAAGTAGAAATGGTAGAAATATATAAAAAATCTTATCAAATTATTAACAAATATTTCAAAACAAAACAAATATAGATTTTAAATTTAAGTTACCTTATTTTATTTGATGAAAGATAAATTAATTGGTAGCTATGCTTTAATTTTTTATAAAAAATTTTTGCTTATAATTTATATTTTTAATTTTTTATTTGATCGACTGCAAAATTTATATTGGAATAAATTGATGGTTTTGTTTTTTATTTTACAAAATAATACCTTAATAATTTTTTTCTTTCGATCGAGGTCAAGAGTAAATTAAAAGGAAATCAAAAGTAAAGTCAATTATAGCCCGAAGTAATACCTTAATTGTTTGATGTCACAAAGTAATGCTTTAATAACCCAATAATAATAAAAATTGTCTTGAGGGGGGCCGGCCCACTTGCCCTCTACTTTCGCGCTGGATGTTGATAGTGTATTTTTTATTTGTAACTGAAATTTTGATTAAAATTAAAAATTTAACATATTCAAGGTAACTTTTTTAATAATCAAGACAATAATAATAATATATTCAATCAACTCAAGTCAATCCAAGTTATTTAACTTCACTCCATTATAAAATAAAAATCATTAAAAATCATATTATTTAGTTCCTATTCATACAATAATTTACTTTACTTGAATCTTATATAATTTGGAAATAAATATATTTTGAATTTAATCTCTAATTTCTAAAGTTAATTTTAAATAATAACTCAGATATGTTATTGATTAATTTAAAATTTAATAAATTAATTTATTTATAACATTTAAAATATATTAATTCAAAATAAAAAATTAAATTTAAGTTTAAAAAAGAGCAGCCATGATAAAGGTCTGACTTGAATTTAAAAACCTAAATTTATAGCCTTAGTTTTTTTTCTTAACTTTTATTTTTTTAAAAAATAATAACCTTAGTTTTTTTTCTTAACTTTTATTTTTTTAAAAAATAAGCTGGTGAAATCACGGTTACCACTATGATAGTTGAAAAATTAAAAATTCTCTAAAATCTATTTTTAATTTTTTTTTTTTACAAAACCCAAAAAATTACATTACACTTCTAAATAAAACTAACGTTCAAACTTAAAACATGTTTAAATTAATTAAAAAACAAAAAAAAATACTATAAAAGAAATTGAGTTTGATCTACTTTCTCGTTTAACAAGAAGGTCTAAAACCATTATTAATGGACTTATCCAGTCGAATAACATATAAAATTTGATCATTTTAATTATTATAATAATAAAAATCAATAACTTTTTTCTCTTCTTGTTGTTTTTAACTAGATTTTATTTCTTCTCTCTAATATAGAAACCAATAAATAAACAAAATTAATTTGTAAATACCAAAATAAAAATCTCTGTGAATTTGAGAATAACTATATATTTTTTTCATGTTTTATATTTTAGTGTTTTATCTTTTAGCTTGGTATTTTAATTATAATTTTATTTAATGAAACAGTAGAAAAATCTTATTAAAAGAGAAAAAAATTTCAAAAGTTTTTTTAAAAATAAATGAGATCCAACGTTCATATTTTCCAAGTGTTTCAGGTAATTAAAAAAAAGAAAGAAAATAAAAACTCTCTAGCATCTAGAAAGGATACTTCAGTCATTTGAAACATATTCTTGTGCAAATAATATTTCCCTTCTCTAGGGTTAGGGTTTGTTAAATTACAGAATCAATTTGGGGTAATTCTCTATTTTTTCAATACCTTCTCCCTGTTTTCGGAATTCGATTTCCATTTATATTTTTTTGATGCTATTAAGTGGCTATTTTCAATAAGAATTGAGAATCTAGGTTTTTTTTGGGGAATTATATTTTTTCTAGAATTCGATGATTTGTGTTCGGTATTGTTGTGGGCAAGTGAAATTGAGTGAAGAATGAGCCTAGAAGAACCTGATTTGTGGGTGGATCATGGAAACTTGATATTGATTTTATGTATATATAATTTTTCGATCAGATCAATAGTATTTTTATCCGGTTGGATGCGACTTTTTTCAATTAGTTTAAGATAGGGATAGAACCGAAAGGGTAAATACCATCTACTATGCTTCGAGCTTCAAAAATGTCAGGAGTAACTGTAAATATTATCGATGAGGATACTTGTTTGGTTTCTTGAATCATTTTTTTGGGTTTTGACTTGTCTGTTGATGGTTTTTTTTTCCCTTTTTTTCCTTGCATTTGCTGATACAACGGACTGGTTAATCACAGGTTTGTTTGGGGAGTTTATTTATTGATAAGCTTGATGGGTGCACCCAAACAGAAATGGACGGCAGAAGAAGAAGCAGCGCTAAAAGCTGGAGTGATTAAGCATGGAGCTGGAAAATGGCGCACTATACTTAAAGATCCGGAATTTAGTGGTGTATTGTATCTGCGTTCGAATGTGGACCTTAAGGTTAGCTCGCTGAAGTATTTCTTCGAGGAGGATGTTAATGCTTGTGGAATATGGTCTATGCTTTAGATGTTCAGCTACTTGATCGATCAATTTAGTGAATTCGTGGGATCGGAAGTTTGTCTCTATGTTTTTATAATGCAATCCAGGGTGATTGATCTTTGTTTTTTGTGGGTAGGACAAATGGAGAAACATGAGTGTAATGGTAAATGGGTATGGCTCGAGAGAGAAGCCTAAGTTAGCACCTAAAAGGGTGCACCATGTCCATAGACAGGATGAGAACCTTATGTCCGTTGGCACTGTTGTTCAAAGCGATGAAGATATTCCAGATGCCAAGCCTCTTCCAGTTAGCAGTGCTGGATTGCCAGTTGTTAATCCGAAGAGAACTACTGTAAGGTTAGACATTTTTTATAATCAAAAGAAAAAAAGAAACCAAACACTTATCACGAAATTCACTTATCATGAAATTCATGCATTCTCTTGTATTCATTGGCCACCTGTTAGTTATCATTCTTGCATCACATTTTACTAGCTATTTTAACTGTTTGTTTAGCATGTATGAGACTTGAGATTTTTTCTTACTGCTCACATTCAGTGTCTGACCTTGAATATTTTTTAGTGCTTGTGGCTGTTGGTTGGTTATATGAACACAATCAGTAACTGTTAGATATTACATATCTTTTTTTTGACGTTTGTTAACCGGTAACCATCTTTCCAGGCTGGATAATCTTATAATGGAGGCAATAACTAGCTTGAAGGAGCCTGGAGGTTCACATAAGACCGCAATTGCTTCATACATAGAGGTGCTCCTCCGTTTGTAAATCCTGTAGAATTGAACTTTTTTTCTTACAATGGTTGTAGTAGATCCAACTTAAAGTAGCACAAGCCTTTATTAACATTAATGCAGCTGCTAATTTAAGAATCAAATACAAAATCTACAAATTTAAGTTTTAAAACAGACAATACAAAACTGGCAATTCTAATATAGCTTTGACAATCTAGACAGAAGGTCAAGGTGTTTTCTTATTTTTTCTAATGCCCAATGATCTGAAAGTTGGATTTCATTCAAATTTGATCAATCCATATGGCTGATAATTCTCTCATTATTTATCTTGTACAAAACAAACAATTATTTAATATTTTCAGAAGGTCTTTTGATCATGTATCTTGTCTGAAGCCAAACAACATTGGGGGTCACTCTTTTTAACTTTTCTACTTCAAGGAGTATATATCCACTGTTTTAGAATAATTTTAGGGCAATGTTTTACACCACTGCCCATGTCTGACTGGATAATGCAATACAGATAAATTT
This sequence comes from Populus deltoides, assembly GCA_015852605.2. Taxonomy (NCBI): domain Eukaryota; kingdom Viridiplantae; phylum Streptophyta; class Magnoliopsida; order Malpighiales; family Salicaceae; genus Populus; species Populus deltoides. The sequence goes on along the minus strand of CM027578.2, from coordinate 5,206,229 downwards.
AAAACCTGCTACCCTTTTATAACTTTTCTGCTTCGAGGAATATATATCCACTGTTTTAGAATAATTTTAGGGCAATGCCTTACACCAGATTGCCCATGCCTTACTGGATAATGCAATACAGATAAATTTTAAATCTACTGCCCTTTTATATTGCAATTATTCACTTATCACGACTGGTAATATGTTGAGCCAACAAATTCTAGGCAGGATAATCTCTGGGACAGGTGCTAATAACATAAAATTCTGGGCAGGATAGTTTTTGGGACAGGTGCCAATGACATTTTGTTGGGCAAGGTAGTATTTACGTTGACATTTTAAAAATTTATCTTTCCCTTTTTTTTGGGCCATATCATATGAAGGAAGCGTTTGTGTTATCAGCATATATTGTGTCTTTTATATAATTTCATGTTAAGAAGTTTATTTGTTTAGTTAGCTGACCTTCCTGGCTTATATTACAGGAACAATATTGGCCACCAAATGACTTTAAGAGGATATTATCAGCTAAATTGAAGTATCTGGCAGCAAATGGTAAACTGATTAAGGTAATTATGCTCCAAACTTGTGGTGTCACGGTAACTTATTTGACACTTGTAATTGCTGTGCTTGCATTTAAATGGTGTAGAATATTAAATGCTGGTAATTTGAAATGGCTAATGTACAATTTTATTTCTTTTAAGTAATACTGTTTTTCAGATCACGATTGAACATTTAGTGATGCATTTAGACACTTGGATTGTGACTGACTATTGTTGATAGCCAGCTTGACACTAGAAGATGCTATAGATTTAGAGGCTTGCATTAGTTGTTGGTTATTTTTTACAGTCTTAATTTCCAGAAGTTTGGGGACAAGGAAGTCAGTGAGAGCATGTGTGTCCCCTGCTACAGTATGTATCTTCATTCTTCAATTGTATTTTTATTTCCCATTGGAATTGGAGTCTGAGAAAAGATTTTAAGCTGAGTTGAATGTCTAGTTTGCATAAATCCTGCTTCAGCTAAAAAAAGAAATACTTTGTCTCTCTTTTGGTTTCCTTTCTCGCTAATTGTACTTTGATGTCTTAATGTGGGATCACATCAAGCTGCGTTCTCTTTTGCAGGTTAAACGGAAGTATAGAATTGCACCTACTTCAGCATTTGCTGAGAGAAGGGTTTCTCCCTTATTCTTTGAAGGAAGACAGAGGATCTCTCCCAAAATTGAAAGGGATGATTTCAATATACTTACAATGTCTCAGATTGATTTGGATCTGGGGAAGATGAGGACTATGACCGCAGAACAGGCTGCTGAGGTAGCGGCTCGAGCGGTTGCGGAGGCAGAAGCTGCTATAGCAGTAGCTGAGGAGGCAGCAAGGGAGGCGGAGACAGCAGAAGCTGATGCAGAGGCAGCACAAGCATTTGCGGAAGCAGCTATGAAGACACTGAAAGGAAGGACCGGCCCTAAGATGGTAAACTTCATCACTGGATCTTCTCTTAATGATCGGTTTTGAAATGTTTGAGAAGCCCTTTATCAGTTGTCTTGTAACAAAATAATTAGCTGATTTGCATTTGAAATTGGAAGTTGAAACATAAAACCCACACTCACCCGTGATTTCCAGAATCTTTTTTGAATTGCTTATTCCTTGAATGGTTGTTTTAGCTTGGATCTATTCTGGGAGTCCATCAGGGTAATGATGCATCATAAATTCACCCCCACATTTTCCTTCAACTTAACAAAATGTAATTGCTCGTAAACTAGATACTAGTAAAGTCCTGTTTGCTACCAATTCTTGGATCTTCATGATGATGAATATCTTTTTTCAGGATGTGATTCTTCATTTGCATCTCTTGCTTCATTGCATCTTTAGGAATTTATCTTTATAAGATCACGAATGAAGTTTCTTTGTAATGTGCAGACGGTTCGAGCTTGATGGAAAATCTCAAAAAGGTCACTAAGGAGTTTGATTGATGCTGAGACACAAACAAGTTTGCTGACATTGTTTTCTGTAAATATTGGAAGACCCATTTGGATGATCTATGCTGCTGCATTGACCTTTGCTGGATCCTTGTGGTTTGTTAGATTTGCATAGGCAGCTCATTCTTGTAGACAATTTTGGATCAGAACATGTCAATTTCATTTCCTCAAGTTTCTGCTTTGTTGTCAATATTTGTTACCCGTAGGGTGGTTGAAAAATGCAATAACAGGATTATTTACAATGTTTATTTCTATATTTTAGCCCTTTCCATGCTTGTATTAAATTGATCAGTGATGTGATTAAATAGTGTAGTAGCTTTGGGGCATTGTGTTTTAAACTGTCCAGTCATCATTGTATATACCCTTCCTCTTTTTTTTTAATGAACTGATATTTTTATATTTAATGTTGTCAGATTCTTTTATTTTTTATGTTAATGTTAAAAATAAATTTTAAAAAATAAAAAATATATTATTTTAAAATATTTTTTAATAAAAAATATTTTTAAAAGTAACCGAACAAAATATCAAATAATATCCGTAACTAATAATACTTGAAATGCCTGCACAGTTGTCCTTGGCAAAAAGGTTTTTTTTTTCCCTACCTTAAAAATCGTGAAACAAAAACCCTAACTCTATTGATGGAGAAGTAAATGAAATCGTACTAGTATAGTACATGTTTCCTTGTTTCTCGTTTCTTCTTTACCTCAACCGTTTCTTTACAATTTTTACGGTAATGATTAGGATGCTGTCAATTTGTCATAAACAACAAGCACGACCATCATTATGGTTTGGCCCCAAGACCACCAGGCTGTCAGGATTCTTCTAATATTGACTTGGATTAATTGAATTTTTCTTTTTTTTTTCATATTTAGATTCATATTTAGTTTCCTTAAATCCAACAAGTTAATGTGAAAGATGTTTGAGAGAATATCTTTATTATTAAAGAAAACTATCAAATTCAAATCATATTATTATCGCATCAAATTAATATAATAAATGTATTTTTAAAACAATTAAAAAAGAAAGAGATTGGTTTCTCTCTTGATTAATGGCTTAGCACACGAAGCTGGTTTAATGATTTTTTTTTTTATTATCAAATAATACGTTGTTGCTACGGGAGATTAAACAAATGAACAACTTATTATATTCCTGTCTTGCCCTTCAGTTCAGCTCTTCTTCCCTTTTCTTTGCAGTTAATTATACATCTCCTTCCTTCTCTTCTTTACCATACACGCGCGCGCGCACATACAATAACCAAATCCATATAATTCCAGTTAATTTAGATTCTTGTTTTGCTGTAAAATCCATTTCTCTTTCACAAACAGAGATGGATACAAATTTAAACGACAAGGAGTCCATGGTTGCTCGAATCCAACAATTGGAACATGGTAATATCTTTATCTCTTTCTTTCTTTCTGACCCAGATGATCCTTATCTCTTGTTTAAAACTTCAGTGATGCTGTTCTCTTACGCTATATTGCTTTCTTTTAGAGTTCTTTGTTAAATTATTTTAAGGCCAATTCGAGAATTCATGTCTGTGTTCTATTCTTGGACGTGGAAACCAAACCGAGTCTAAAATACAGCGCTTTATTGAATGATTAAAGATACCCATTTTGCTTGTAGCCTCTTTTTTTTTCTTCCTTCCCCATAACGTGATTGAAGTGTATTGTCTTGTAGAGCGTGATGAGTTGCACAAAGATATAGAACAATTGTGTATGCATCAAGCTGGACCTGGTTACCTTGCTGCTGCTACTCGAATGCATTTCCAGAGGTATATTTATTTATTTATCTATATTTTTCTGTGTATAGGATCAGGATTTTCCCATTTTATTATTCTACGGGATTGCTACTAGTGAAAGGAAACATAAGGATTGTACTATTAAAACAATGCTCTATTAGGACAGCTGGATTGGTCCAGGAGATTGAGAAGTTGAAAAAGCAGTTGGCTGCTTGCACAAGAGATAATCTTAATCTTCAAGAGGAGCTTTCTGAGGCTTACCGAATTAAAGTGAGAAAACTTTTGTATTTATTAGCTGTTTTGTTGCATTTCGATGCCTTTGGTGATAGAGCTTACATGTTTACTATGTTGTCTTCAGACCCAATTGGCCGAACTACACCAAGCAGAGGCTGCAAAGGTTGGTCTCTCACTCTCTCTGCACATGTTTATTCCGGTGTGTGCTTGTATGTGGCATCAATCATTCTTTTCTTGTGAGTATTTTTATCAAAGATCTACTAGAGGGAATTATGAATTCAACAACCACCAAATGACAGCATAAACCAACAGGAGAGAATAGATAATACTTTGGCATCATAAGAAGCAACTTCTCATCAAACAAAAGGTTCATATATTTTCCATTCAAGATTTTTTGTCTTTCAATTGTCATTTCTTGTGTTAGCTTTTATTGAGGACCTAGCTTGATCAACTACCGTATTTACATTTGGAGGAGATGCTAATTTGGTGATTACAAAGTTATGACTTAAGTTTCACCTACAAGCAATTGGCGATGGTGACAGGATTAGCAGTATTTGCTAGCTATGATGTTTGAGAAATGCTTCTATCGCCTTTATTGTTTTCGTTTTCAAAATATTTAATGTATTTTTTTTTTTTGTGGTGGATGTAATTTTTCTTTCATTATTAATTTTGACTTGTTTCGTTTTCTTTCTCCAGAACATGGAGGCAGAGAAGCAGGTTAAGTTTTTCCAAGGTTGTGTAGCTGCTGCTTTTGCTGAGCGTGATACTTCGATAATGGAGGTTCTGAAAAAGTCTTTTTGAAATTTGTTGATTAGATGCTTGACTTTGGTTTCTTACCCATAACCTTTCATAAGTTCATAAGTATATTCCTGAATGTATATTCTTAAGGTTTATAATTTCCTTAATGATTGATGGCAGGCTGAAAAAGCAAAGGAGAAGGTGGAATCTATGTCCCAGAAATTTAATGAAAATCAGCAGAGGTACTTGTTATGTTTATACTCTGTTTTCGGTATTAATATTGTGTTCAAAGTCACAAAAGTAAAAGTTTATTCTCCACTGACTGCTTATTTTGTTGCATTATGTAACATGGAGATTATGATGCAAATCTTGTTAGTCTTTTGAATGTTACACCTCTTGCGGTGTATTTAAATATTCTATCTGAACAGTATCATTTTGCTATTAATATTATATGGAAGAATGCTATAAATAGTTTATGGTGATGTTCTGTTCCTTTCAAAATCTTCCCGATCATTGGAAAAGGTTAGTGGCATTGCATGTCTAGATTTCATAACTGTTCATTTGTGAATTTAGCTATCCTTTATCATGTGTGGCTTTTCCATTTGTGTTCTCAAAGGGATTTTATGGTTTGTAATTATGTGATGCATCATTGAGATGCTGGTTGAATGAATACCTTTTTATGATCGAATATTTAAAGAATTGTTTATGCAGATTAGAAGTGCTTAATTCAGATGTTCTTGAACAGAAGAGACTAAATGATGCACTGGAGAGTGATCTAGTAAAGCAAGAAGAGCAGATTGAGACTTTCAAGAAGGTAATTGTTTCATGTTCTTAGGTAATAGCAAGAGTGTACTTGAAAGTTGAAACACTTACACATCCGGCATATAGATTACATGGTAATGGTAATAGTCTTTTGTGCCTGGTTGAAACGTGGAAAATGTCTGTGCAGTGAACTTCAGATTTCATTGTACTTTTGAAGTTTAGGAAGCATCATGTAGTCCTTATTTACCTTTCATTTACAGGTTGTCAACAAATTTTATGAGATCAGGCAGTATTCTCTCGAGGGATTTGAGGATACAAGTTGGGATGATAAATGTGCGTGTCTGTTACACGACTCAGAAGAAATGTGGAGTTATAATGATGATTCCACTTCTAAATACATTGTAATTTCTCATGACCTTTGTTTTTGCTTGTTCCTTGAGTACCCATCATATCAGCATTGGTGCTCATCATATGGTGCACCATGTATAGGATCGTTCTGTCACTATTTTAGAAGCCTGAATTTAATAAATACTTGTTTTATCATAGTATCTAGCCTTTACCTGTTTCTTTCACATTCACTGCATCAACCATGTAATTTAAAGAATGTTACCAGATCCATAAGCAAGTAATGATGGGTGAAGAAATTGACAATGTCTAATTCATTTCCTAGATCCACAAAGAGCATGAAATTACATCAGCTTCTACAAGAATTTTAGTTGTCTCTAGAGTTGCTTCATATTTTCTGTATGCAACTTGAATAACTTCTCATCAGACAGAGTGCATTAGAAGAAGAGGTGGAGGCACTGAGGAACTCTCTGGAAAAGCTTCAAAGCAAATTACAAGTGGTATGAATTTATCTGGTTAATTTCTGCTTTATCTAGGTTGTAATTGTATTATTATGCTGTATATTTGCTTAATACAGATTTTGTTGTGGATTATAGGGTTTGGAAATTGAAAATCACTTAAAGAAGAAAGTTCGTGAACTTGAAATGAAGCAAGTGCGGAGACTAATGCCTTGATTTTTGAGCTTTAAATTTGATCCCCAAATCCCTTTGCTAATCAATGAAATTGTTGACTTTCCTGCAGGTTCTTTGGAACAAAATGGTTACAACTGGCATAGAAGAATTACGCCATTACCATTCTCAGCATAGAGATCAAATCACAAGCTTACTTGGTGAGGAAAGATCCTATCTCAAATCGATCATTGATATGGCAGAAGAAAAGATCAAGCAATTTGATGTGACCAGAGAACAGAATTTGGAGCTCTGTAGAGTTGTAAAACTTAAAGAAAATAAATTTGGAGATTTGCATACGAGTACTGATGCTGATTCTGCCTTAGCATCCAAGGTAGGTCAATCACTATCTTTGTACTTTGTCTTCTGTCTCTTTATCTGTAGTGCACATGGTAACAATTTGCTTCACCATCACAAGTAGATTCTTAAGGCTAGCGTATAATCATTTCCTGTGTACTTGCCAAAGGAAGTGGTTCCTTATTGGTGTCTTGACCCTACAGCCTGGGGCCTAAATAAGCCACTAGCCAGCTAGAGGTGACAGTGGGCAAAATAAGCAGGGGGGAAGAGTCATCAAATAATTCTTGATTAATACATTAGTCTGCCAGCTGTAAAATATTATTCTCTATTACTTTGCTAATATTGGAGTCTATGGGAAGATATTATGTGGTGAGTGTAAATAGAATTTGGAATGGTGTTAATATAGCTCTTAGCATGATAGTCTCTGTAACTGTCAGACAATGGTCCTGTACTCCTATTATAGGCACAATCCTGCTCAGGGAATGCTGCGACCGCAGGATTTGGCGTAATAAAATGTGCCTCGTAAGTATAAAACATTGGCATGGGGAGAAGTTAGCAAATAGAAACTAAGGAAGCTGACCTAGCCTCCATTAATCTTCCTCAATTCAATACATGATCCAATTCCAAAATTTCCTATTGACCGTGGGAAGAAAAATGGGTCAATGGCGATTAAACTTCCTTGAGATCTGCTTCATTCTTTTTGTAGTGAGAGTTTTGTTTATAGACAAGAGATTACCAATGCTTTGTTTTTTTTTTAACCATCGAATAGTTTTTTTAGTACCCACTTAACACAGCAGAAAGGATGTCAACTCAACCTCTCCTAGTTTTTTGGTGTTAACCTCCATCACACTGAGCATGGAGAGAAATGTATAGGTGTTTGTGTAAAATTAGGTTTATGGTATTTCAATAGATCAAGAAAGTGATAGTTGCCTAGTAGAATTGTTCTTCCTGGTTGCCACCTCTTGCGTACCAACTCAGCTAACCCCTACTTTGTTCTACTAACAAGCCCTTAACTCTGTTTTCTGTTTTGGTCTGATTTGATTATTCTTCTTGTCTTTTTACTAATGTGGAAATTTTAAAGCATTAAGGAAAATGCTTCAACAGAATCAGAAGGTCAAACATAATTTTTGTTCTACTATTTCTGTCGTGTTTATTTATTTATTTTTATGTTCATCACCTGCTGTAGAGAAATGACGAAGGCTCACCAGATATTGTGGCTGATAAAGAAGGCAACTTGTCTGAAGGCCTTGCACAGGCACTGCAAGAAAAGGTCTGAGATTTATTTCATGTTTTATAATTTTACTTTCTCTCTCTTTATGCTCTATTTATTTTGGCCAGCTGTATGTTTAAGTGGTGCAGCTGATTTGAGATAATTATACTCTTTCTGCTCTTTTTTTGTTTCTTTCTCAGGTTTCAGCACTATTGCTTTTATCTCAGCAGGAAGAAAGGCATTTACTGGAGAGAAATGTCTGCATGGCTCTTCAGAAAAAGACAGAGGAGCTTCAAAGAAACTTACTACAAGTAATTCCCATGGAATTTTTGTTACTTGCAAGTTTTTCATGTTGGTTTCTCTTTTACCTGAGTATTATAAGTAACTCAGCAATATCTTTGCAAATTTCTAAATGGAGTTATAGAGTTATGCCTCACTACTTCGCTACAGTGATTATCTTATCATACACGAAGGAAACATTATGAAAATGTTATTAGGCAGAATGGAACATCTTTCTCCTTGGTATGTTTTCCATGGAGTACTCTCCTCACCGAGTCTGAATATCTTCTAATATGAAGTTTGATGCGCATTTATCTAAGTAAAAATATTTATATCCTTCTTTAACCTCACAATGAGTGCACAAATGTTGTGATGGTTTAGGTCACCAATGAAAAAGTTAAAGTTCTTATGGAGTTGGCGCAGTTAAAGCTTGAATATCAACAACTACAAGAGTATGATCTCTTCTTTTCCTAAAGTATACATTGTAGTATATGCTTTGTTAAAATCAATGTTTCTTTATACTTCTTTTGTTATCTGCTGGGAATTCTCCCAAAGCTATGCAGCATGATTTTTTTTTTTTATAATTTTTTTTTGAGGCATTTGCTAGTCTAGCATTAAGTAAATATGTATTTGAAGTATGAGTCTAGATCAAGTTAAAATACTTTATCAAATAAGATACACAGGTTATTGATGAGCAATACTACATATTATTGTGAATTTTGATAAAGCTCCCCTAGAGGTTATTCCAGATCGAAATCAAAGGTCTGCAATTCTGTTTTCACACAGCATGTTGAACTTTCCTTCACATTGATGTTCACTCCTTGACTGCAGTAGTTTTCTCCATTCACTTCTCTAGTTGATCTACCTTGTTTTTATTCGACTTGGATTTCTTTTGATATGCCCTTAAAGTAATCATCTTGTTAAAAATAAGTATTGAGGTACACATGAATTCTTTTCCCTTGCTAACAGATGCACACTTTGATCTGATGGCTAAAACTACCTGAATGAATGTAACATAACATATTGTGCAGGAAAGTCGGCAGTGAGATAAAACAAGATTTTTTGTGTGACAATGGGGAGAGAAGACTTTCTAATCACGAAAGAGATGGAAGGATAAGAAATCTGCTGAAGAGGACATATCTAAGACGTTGGATGGGCATGCTGGATAGTGGAAATGAAGCTCAAGCTTCCACGAGTGGTGCAGGGAGTTTCTCTGGGAAAAGGTCAAATGACATGGATTTTGCGAGGTTAGTAAAACCTGGTTGAATTCCACAACTGAACACTTGATTGGTGGTGCCTGCATGTCAGACCACACCCTCTGACATTTTTCAGTAAATTACATCTACAAAGACTGCCTGGGCTGCATCCCTTCTCCAACACCCAAACACCCACCCACGCACACACAAAGAACCCTTCTCTTATGAAGTAACTGTTAATGAAATGGATGTTTATACTTTATGTCTCAGAATGAAGATTGAAAATGCCACTCTCAAGGAAAGCATGGAAAGCATGGATCATCTAATTTCTGCAATTCACAGACTACGCCTTGCACTTCTACAGGTAATTTTTTCTTCATCATATGTACACGATCCTTTCTTCAAGCATGGATATGCTTCATTTTTGGCTCAGCACTGGATCAGCTTTTTAGGATGCTACAATTATATAATTACTGTTTGGAATGGTGGTACAGTTGAAATTTTGCTTTTCCCTTTTTTTTAAGGTCAAACAATATCATAATAACATTAATATGATGCTGATTTTATCACCTGCTACATAGAAGTTATTGTGCATTATGTTTGATCAGACAGTCGGTTCTTAGTTTGAAACTAATAGGTTTTATGTAATGCTATTACATAATTTATAGGTCAAAGAGTCAGATACTCGTGAAGGTACAGTTAGTGGCCTGCCAGTAGCTCTTGATGATATCATTTCCGAGGCTAGACTTGTGAAGACTGCCCTTGGAAGCTCCTTACCCATTAGTTGGTCTGCCGAGGCAGATGATGCATCAATTGGTGAAAGTTTCCACAACAAGCTAACTGATATTTATGGGGAACACAGTAGTGAGAAGATAGATCCTGTTTCTGCTGCAGGTTTTGAAATGGTGGAGCTTCTGATACTTGCAGGTCAGATACTAAAGGACAATAAAACCATAAAGGGTTCCTGAGATGGAAGTTTATTTAATGTGGTCTGTGCGGTACACACAATACTCTATTGGGTTGAGGTCATACTAAATGGGCTTTTCTGCAAAGAGGGAAGAAAAGAAAATTTGTGCAGTGCGAAATCTGGAGCAGTTCAATGAGTGAACGATGAAAGCCAATGCTTATCTTGTCATTGTACAGCCTGTTATTGTGCTTGTGGTGTTTTGAAAGAAAAGGGGTAAGAGGGACTAGAGTTCAATTCCTTTGTATGTACATGGTTAGGCTAGATCCATAAAAAATACAGTTATATGCACTGGGTTATAATTTTATTTCAACAACAAAGTTTCTTAGGTTTTGTGTATGTTTCCTTTCAGTATTGCCCGCTGTATTTTAATCGTCAATGTTTCTGTTAAGCGATTAGAGGATGCATTTTCTGTTGGCTTTAAACAACCCACTGGAAATTTTTGTGCTCTGTACATGCCACATGGTGGAAACTGCTATGGAATGAAGAAGTTATAAGTATGAACATGCCTCATTATGCGTGGAATTCATTATCTATCTTGAATGAATGTTTGTGCTTTAAACCGTTTTACGGTAGGGTGGGACCGTATCCTTTTTCTGAAAATGCCAGAGTGCAGTTTCTTCCTAGGTTGACGCAACTTTTTTCCTGATGAATTGTTCACAGCTAAATAGAACACGGTGATAATTGTTCAGGACACCACAATCTTTACATATTTTGAGGAAACAGAGGATACAAACTGTGCCACGAAGTATCTTAGGTTACTTAATCTTGGCAGAAAATTCAACGATACATCATAGTCCCCACAAAATTACAGCCATAAGAAACCAACACATCTCACCTTACAAGTGAAAACCAATCCTTGACATACAGAAGAGAAGAAAAACCATGAAGAAACTGAACTGCCATGTATGGTAGGAAGGACATGAAAAGCAATATCTTAAGATTGTGACAAGTAGTGTTTAGTTGATTATGATTCAGCAGCAATTTCTACAGCAGTGATGCTGACGACTGGATTTTTCTCACGTTCATTCTCAAGCTGACTGTAGTTTCCCTTCTCCTTGAAAAGTTGGATATGGTGATGCTTGCAGTAGAGTTTTCCCTCATGTGCAATGTAGTTAGATGGGCTTATAGTACAACCTCCATGGGTACACTTAAAACAGCTCCTGTGGTATGGAGTCCCATTTACCGTAACCTGTAAGAATATCAAAGACCACTCTTCAGAAAATGTTGGTCATTTTTAAGAGGATGGTCCTCTGATTCTATAACTAAAGTCACCGGCTCTTACCTTCTCGATCGGATAGACAGTCTTGTCGCAGCCTACACATTTTTCTCTGGTGCCAGCAAACAAATTCGAAACTTTGCTGGCGTTCTATGAGACACATCAAGTTCAGGGTACTTAATTAGTGGATAGCAATTGAATAAAATAAATAGCATGAAACAACATACTTTCATTTCCAATCTTGAGATTACCTCATTATCAACAGGTTTTTCTGGTTTCACAATCTTCGGCGTTCCTGACAGAAATTAGTTATAGAAAGTGACAGGGCAAATTGAATTTAAGTTGGAATATTTTAACTAGCTATTGGTGATATTAAGAAGATTTGAAGCGTGTAAATTTTGATAATGGCTTGATTGTGCTTTTACCTTCAAAACTCTTGTCTAGACTGCCAGTTCTCTTAAAGAGTTGGTCGTAGTGAGGTCTGCAGTACAGAACCCCTTCAAAAGAACAGTAGTTGCTTAACTGCAAAACATAAAACAGAATGTCAACGAGTGCTCATCAAGAAATTTAATGAGTAATTAATTGGCTAAAAAAAAAGTTTTAACAAGCATTGAAATCTTGAGAATTTGGAACTAGATTGATACAAAGAAGAGTATTGTTGGATCTGATCAGAAGGAAACGTGATGGAAAAAGTAGTTTTGGCAAACAATATGAAAAAGACAATTCTGAAAAGAAGAATGTTTTCCTGAGACATCACAGTTCAAAGAAGATGCATAAAACGTGGTCAAAAACAAAATGATCAAGAAAATTAAACATGAAAAAAGATATTATGTTACCTTGAGGGTACCCCTGCAATGGTGGCATCTAAAGCAGGCCTTATGAAAAACCCTGTTATCAGCAGTTAACTTATCGACAAGATACACAGTCTTGTCACAAGCCATACATTTTTGTTGAGTTCCTGCAAAGGCTGCCATATCCTTGTTCTCCCTTGAAGAAGAAGAAGAAGAAGAAGAGCAAAATGGGGAGCTAGAAACCTAAACACTTGTGCACCAGTTGTGATATTTCTCGTCTGTTTTCTGTCTTTGGCTCGATTATTATAGCGAGGACAAGGAAGCGTAGCTGATGACTTCGAAGGAGATTAAAAGCAATCAAAGGGTTGCAGTGAATTGCGGGTGACATGAAAGCAAATTTGTACATGATTGATAGGAATGGTCTGGCCACTTAGCTATCATTTGTCCGATTTCTAAGCAATTTCTTATCAGATGTAATCATTCTATTTTCTTTCTTTACTCTTTGGAGGTCCAGTTCTAGCTTTTAGCTCCAAGATTTATTAAAGATCTCATCTCATCTAGTTTTAGTTTTAGAAAGAATCCTCATATTTTGATTTTGATTGCTACATCTAGTTTTCGTTTGGTTAACGCTAATAGAAACGAGAGAAATGTGTTTGAATTCATATTTTAAAATGAATTTTATACTTTCAAAACACGAGGTTCACAGGATTATTCCTTTTATTTCCGCCATCTCGAGATAGTAATGGGAATCCTAGAAAATACAACATACATGATAAATAACAACAGGATGGTAGAAGTTGGTTAATGAGGCAATTTATTATCGGAGAAAAAGAAGAAGAAGCTATTATTCGATATAAAGATGATTTACTAGGTAGATCGAAACAGAACAGGATGAGCTAATCTTTTCACAAAGGTGGTGGGTCTAAAACTAGAATATCATCATGAAGCTGGTAGATGGGGCGCCTTGTTACTTTCTCTTTCGTTTTCATATTTTAAGGATCGTTTGATTACTTTTTCCATGAGTTATAATTAGTGATTCACTAGATGGATAATCTTTTTAATATTAGGCATCAATCGAAGTTTTTTTTAATGATGCTGCATATAACTAGTGACCAGTGAGCTACTGGATTCATGTAAAATTGTCTTCGGCCACACTCCAGCATAATTAATGACAAGACTTTTCAATAAAATCCGAGTATTGTCGGAAATTGTGGTTTATCATACCACATCATCTAGTGCACTCTCAGGTCAGCTGTTTATATCTCAAATGTTCCGGCTAAAGGTCAAAACACAGGCACAAGCAAGCTGACGTGAATATGTCTGCATTTATGTTTTATAACATGGCCAAACGACATCTTTATGTCAGTGGGAGGCATTTTACCTGGAGATGCCTTTCTATAGTTAAGTTAAGTTGTGAAATGACACCTAGTTCGAATTTCCTATCATTTGGTTTTTTTATAGATTAAATACTTGAGGTTTTGCTCCTCACACAACAGCGGGCGTTTGGTCTAGTGGTATGATTCTCGCTTTGGGTGCGAGAGGTCCCGAGTTCGATTCTCGGAACGCCCCCATTAAATGATATCCACCTCGGCTAACGAAGCAGACACAAGCTCTGTGGTCTTTTGTTTTTCTAATTTTTTTTATGCGAATAGATTAATGATAATTAAGCCATGCAAAAACTCAAGGCGGGGAATTAATTTCCAAGTATAGCATGAAAGCGCACAGCCAATTTTCTGCTCCGTTTTTAGCTTTCACTCTATCACATCCCACCAGCCACATTCTTCACTTCAAGTGGGAATAACGGCAAAAAATTATGGCAGCCAAGTTGATAAAAAAATTCATGATAAATACTACGAATTGGGATTTTGGTCTAGAAGTATAATTCTTGCTTTGCCTGCGAGCTCAGATTACAGTGGAATATTTTAGCCAGTGAAAGCTGACGCTAAACTAACATGAAAATATCGCATGGTCCTGCTATCTTGTTAATTTTCGCAACAAAACTCTTCCCAGTGAGTATACATCTTCACATGGTCCTGCTATCTTGTTAATTTTCGCAACAAAACTCTTCCCAGTGAGTATACATCTTCACATGGTGCTGCAATCAGGACGACCAAGCTAAGATCTTATCTGTGTCTAGTCTCATTCATCTGGTAAAATAAGAGCCGTAGCCGTTTAGTAGTGGCATTAGCACAAAGAAGAACCACATTAGAGAACGAAAACACTGCAGTGGATCATGGTAAATGGATATGTTACCCATGTTATCAAAATTTCTCATGAATACACCACTCTAGGTGAGGATGGCCTCCTTAAGGCCCAACTGTGAAAAACCTGGTTTTGATGTCCAGAAATTAGTTCGAAGATACCCATCATTAAAAAAAAAAAAAAAAAACAACACCACAAAAACTCAACGTCCAACGTGCAGGCTTTGCATCCCTCGCTAGCATCAACAAAAACTCATCTCAATGAGAAACTCCATTCAATTTCATACAGGAACATATCATAGTGAAGCCTTAATCTAAGTAAGCAAAAGAATAGTTAGAAGACAAATGAAAAACATAAACAGATGGGTGCGAGAGGTCCCGAGTTCGATTCTTGAAATGTCCCAGCTTCACTTTTGGTTTGGAGAACTCAGAAAATTGGCATTTGATCTGGTGGTATGATTCTCGCTTTTGATGCAAGAGTTCCTGAGTTACATTCTTGTAATGCCCCCAGTTTAATACATATTTTTAAATCACCAACCAACATATTATTCTTCAGGTTAATTTTAAAATAATTGCCAATTATTACCTAGCTCCAACTTGTAGCTGCACTTGTTTTATTACAAACAGCACATGATAAATATCACTAGCTGGGCATTTGGTCTAGTGGTATGATTCTCCCTTTGGGTGCGAGAGGTCCCAAGTAACATATGATTTTCTTCATCATTCTATAGAATGCATATGATTTTCCATCTTCTATAATAACATTTTTAAGGTAACATGCTGAGCAGAATATCCAGCCAGGGCTCAAACGAAGAAAACTACGATATAACATTTTTATATTCAGACATGTTAGCTATGCCAAATTGAAAGATAGATTAGCAGATGCTTCTACCAAGTTGGACAGGCTAGAAAGATTCCTGTATCAAGCATGATAAATTAAACAATGTATCCATTATTATTAACACAAGTAGACATAAGTACCAATTAATCAAATGTAATAAATAACTTTCGAAATCATTTGCATGCAAGTCACTTAAGAAACTAGAAGAATCAAAGAGATCAGAAGTTGATGACCCGCTACATAGAATTCACTTTAAATAGCAGGGACTTCATGGATAAAATATTTTGAGAAACAAGCAAACTTCAGCAGCAAGGGTCCAGAGGTCGCGAGTTCAATTCTCAGAATGCCCCTTTTTGCTAACTAAAATCTGCCGATTAATGTTTTTTTTTTAGATTAATATAGATATTTGGACTAGCTTGTGTGTATTTCGACTAGTTTTACGGATCCTGAAATTAACAATTATGCAAGTTTTTAGTGACTTTAAAATTTATAAGATTTAAATTGATAACATCTTAAAAAGCAAACTCAAACTAGTTGTTGAGTTACATTTGCAGACGACAGTTTGAAATATTTTAGCAAAGGAAACAAACCTCAACCCAACTGTGGTCAGTTGCAAATCCTGATATATGTTTTCTGACAAGCACAAGCCTCTTCCAATGAATTATGAGTGAATATATGACTATGGTGCTCAAATCAAGACAAACAAGCAAGAAAAATACTTGTTTGAAAACAGGGGAATTTTAATATCATCAAGAAAAGAAAGCCATTTACTTACCCTGCCGAGTAATTTTAATACTATAGTTTTAAAACCCGGCTTAGCGGGTTAACCTGAGATCCGTCCAATCCGAGGCTAGAACCGAGCCGAGCTGAAGAAAAAACAGGAGAAGAAAAAATCCGATGTGACCTGACAAAACTCTGTCAAAAACCTGGTTGTAACTATTTGACTTTCGTTTTTTTTATTAAAACGACGTCTTTTTGAATTTTTTTTTAAAAAATTAACCTAGACGACTCGGTGACCCGGTCAAAATCCAGAACCTGGCCCTTAGACCGGATCGGATCTAAAAACTAGGTTTAATATTAAGAATAACCTACAAAGACAACCAAATTGGGGAAGAAAAGCACCCCAGCACCAACACCCTAAAATGCACACACATACATGCGTGTGCATTCATATTTTACAGCTTCACACAAAAGAAAGTTCTGCCTTTTGGTAGCATGGCATTTTCTGATTACCTTTCCACCTAACTCGCCAGTCATCTCATCCCTACCCCAAATTAAATATTAAGTTATGCTGCTAAGCATCCTAGTATTAGAACAACTCATAAAGCATAAACTATCTAATTGAAACTTCATTCCATTCGTACAGACTCAACACAAGCCGTGTAGCATCAGATTCCAAATGGAATGTACCTTGTGTAAGACTCAATGATAGAGTTACCATCTGTATCTCAATATCAGAGCAGCACTTGAAAAAAAGAACCTGCAAACAGTAAGCTACATGGTTTGCAAAGTCCGATTGATCATTGCATCATCTGATGATTGCCTTTGGAATGGATAATGAGCATGGCCAACTAGATGGTTTCCCCCTAAATCTAATTATATCATCACGAAATCATTCTGCAAGATTCTGCTACATATAGATTTCAGACGCAGAGTTTACCAAGATGTTGAAATATTTGCATGCGAGGACCTCAAAATGTTATGAAGTATGAATATTGTGAAGCCATGCCGACATGCTTTGGGTAAAAAATAACGCGTCCTTTCTGAGAAACTAGCTCGGGCACAAGGATATGGAGATGACTCGAAGACTCAAAAGTTGGATCAAATTTGGGTCATCTGAGATTCTGAGGCAGTCAATATATTTATCATTAATGAAATGAACATATATGGACACTTATATATTAATCCTAGCCCTTGATTGTTCCAATTAGGAGTGAAGAAAAGAAAAAGGTCTGGTCTAAAGAAGTTAACACAACGTAAAATCTAAGAGGTTGGGATGTGGCTTGAAGTGATTACATAAATATAGATCTCAGCAAACATAAATGCATTTTTAAGTTTTGCACCCCATCCTAACTAAGAACTCACCAAAGCACAACAGAAAATGTTTAAAGATTCAACCAATATAATGTTTCTAATTCACTTTCAAGTAAAAGGAGTAGCTGGAGGAAAAAGATGTTGATTATAATTTAGAGGAAAGAAGCACATAACAAGGGCATTTGGTCTAGTGGTATGATTCTTGCTTTGGGTGCAAGAGGTCCCGAGTTCGATTCTCGGAATGCCCCAAATCTGTCTTTTTTATCAATTTGATCGTTTCCAAATGACTACCACAATTTTAATATTCTGAGCGGAATATCCAACCAGAAAGCTGTGATATGAGATTCTGATATATTCCAAAATATTAATTTCTGACAAGATTCCATGGCAAAGAATTTTTTTTTTTTTAAAGTAAACATTAGAGATTGAAAACAAGGTGGACAAGCTAAAAGGATTCCTGCATCAAGCATTCTAGATTCAAACATTCAGTACCATTACCCTCTGTATACACAAGTTCCAATTGATCCAAAGTGTGAAAAACAACTTTTTGAAGTTATTCACTCTTTAACATACCAAATGACATAAGAAACTTCATTCAAATCCAAGAGACCAGAAACTGTTGAACCACAAGAAAAGAATTCACTTCAAATTTATCAGAAACTTCATGCAAAGAAAAATAGAAAATCAGCCTCGGCTATTGGGCATTTGGTCTAGTGGTACGATTCTCGCTTAGGGTGCGAGAGGTCCCAAGTTCAATTCTTGGAATGCCCCTTCACATGTAGAAGGTTCTGATATCTTGAATATGGCATTTTGTGATCAGCTTTCCACCACACTCGCCATTCATCCCTTCCCCGCCTATTTTTTGCTATACTTTCAAGCCATGCTACCATGCATCCTCACATCATAACTACTCATGAATGGCGTACTATCTAGCAAGAAACTCCATTGATAAGTACTCAACTCTTATCACTAAACATAATTATGACATGTTGCCTAACATGAAACGTCATTGATAGAATCAACTCTAGTCAATCAGCACAACTAAGCCTAATTTCACTGTAGACTAAAACAAAAATAATTCCCAGTTCTGTGCCTTCTAGAGTCCTGACTTGGTAATATGTAATATTTTCAGACAAGGATCTCAAAATATTATGACAAATGAATATTACATTTTAGTTGATTTGCATCATAATTGAAAAATATTCCAGAATAGAGATCATATTGTAATTAAAATTTTGACAGAGAATGCAGCAAGAGGTGCTGAAGCAAAGAAGATAAATTGTGAAGCACACATCCTCTGCAGTAAAATATTATCCTCCCCCGGAGCAACTAAACGGAAAAATATTTCAAATACTCAAATTTGGTGCCAAATAATGTCATCTGTGGCATTTTATTCATTTGTCACAATGAAAATAAACATGTACATGTGTGTCTGTACATTTATACACGCATATTGAGACATGTAACCATCACTGCTTTTGTCTCTAGCAATAGGGGAAAAGAAAAGGAATCCACTCTAGAGGATTTCTATACAGTTTTTTGCATTCCATCCACTAGAGGAATGGAAATAAGAACTGCCAAAAGGCCTGACAATAGAAAATGTTTGATCCACTGGAGTGGCTACAACTCACTTTAAAATTATCAGGAGCAATAGTAGAAGACATTAATTAACATTTAAATAAAATACACATCAAGAAATGGGCATTTGGTCTAGTGGTATGATTCTCGCTTTGGGTGCGAGAGGTCCCGAGTTCGATTCTCGGAATGCCCCAAAAATTTTCCAGTCAGATTTTAAGGATTCAGTTTCTAATAATTTTTTAGTTCTATTTTTTTATTATTTATTTTTTGGGGTAGGTTCTCATATTATTGTTATAAAAATTGGACCTAGCCCTGTGATCTAGTCAAAGTCAACTTCAATACAATATGACAACGTCAGAATACACATACAATATGAGTGCCTTTCAGATAAGATCCTACATCATGGAAATTGACAAGCAAATAACAGCTGGTCGTGAAATCAAGGCAAGAAATCTAGAAATGTGCTTGTGCACAAGCAATCAAACAAAACCATGTATGGTATACCTCAACCCTGCCAAATGTATGAAAACATTTTGAGAGCCAAAATTAGACAATAGAAACATACCATTGTTTGGACATTCTTTACATAGCAGTGATGTGAATTTGTTTACAGTATTGAGAAGAACACCTCACCAGAATATGACTGGTCTATTTCTTCTTACAACCTTTTAAAAACACCAGAAAAGAACATCTGGTCAAGGACTGCAGCAGGCAACACCAAATAAAGGAGATAAAATTTTGAGGGATATAAGCTGCAAAGTTAAATCAGATAAATCAAAAGGGAAATTAATTTCTTACAGCAGGTAAGATTTGACTAGAAAGAGCCAAAAGGCACCGTTGTACTAGTATATTAATTGACCACCGCTCAACTCAAAACTCTCACTTAACCCGGAATCTTTCCTAAGAACATTTTTTATCAATAAATTGAGAAGAATAAGCAGCATGCTTCATTTTATGGGTGGACAGAACAACATTAAAACTGAAAACAGATTGCCATCTAGAGTCCAGTCTTCACTCTGGGTTCCCAACTGCAAGTGCAATAAAGAACCAGTAGAACAGCACAAAAAATCAGTGGTTCTTTTCCAATTTACACCATAGAAACTTTGATCCTTTGGAGAGAAATGTACTATTTATTAACTAAAAGAAAGGCATTAGACTTGAAACTTATTTACTAAAAGAAAGGCATTAGACTTGAAACTAAAATGATTACTCTTTCCACTCTTTTTGCTAGAAAGGAGGTCATAAAACCAATAAGAAGACTGTCACGCCTCAAAGTGTCATGGCGAATTGACATTCCAGCTGAAAACTATGCTGTATACCTTCAACTTACGGTTGTAAGATCATTAAGATAGATTGCCATAATAAATATAACCGGCTGGGCATTTGGTCTAGTGGTATGATTCTCGCTTTGGGTGCGAGAGGTCCCGAGTTCGATTCTCGGAATGCCCCATTTTTCACTCTAGCCATAATGTTTGGTTTTCTCTCTTCCACGTGACAGCTTTAAGGTAAAACTGAAAAACTATGATACTGAAATTTTGATATTCAGATATGTTAGTCTTTCAACAAGATTCTGTGCCACGGTATTTGAAATAAATAAATCAGCAGAGTTAACAAGGAGGGAAAGTTACAAATATGCCTATATTAAAGAAAATTCAGAAACGTTTCTTTTCTGGTAAGATTCATTACCAATAAGCTGATCAATAAATAAGCAGACTTTGCTGAAATCAAGGTATGAAAGAAAGGCTCACACCTGTCACTGGCTTCAGCCATTGGAAAAAGTCATTTACCTGAACCTGCCAAATAGTGTACGCATCAATTTGATGCAACAAATTCAGTAACTCAATTGACATGACAAAAATAAGAGAACAGAAACATACCAAAAGCTAATTTTAATGCACGAGTTGATGCTAGAGCATGGAAAGATTTTAAAAGTCAACTTGTATAGCAACAAATCAAAAGGTTCGGTCTGTTCGGCATAGCATTGTAGTGATCAGCTTTCTGCCAAATGTATAGTCAGCTCAGTCCTGTCACGTATCTAAAATGGTAGGATATATAATGTCAAAGCAGCTTGTAATCGATATTCATGCCTTCAACACATTTATCAACATAAGCCTTTCTGTTTCTGCAGCATTTTACTCAATGTAGTAGAGCCTGTCAATGTTCAGAAGGAAAAGAAAATCTTAAGAAGAACCTTCAGTGATACAAATCATGGTTAAGAAACACAGGAATGCATCTGATTAAGTTGGTGAATATGAAAACATTTAGTTAGACAATTCAAAGCGAATGAGACAAATTCTCACGGTGTAAAGCAACCAATTCCAGCATAGAATGGCCATTTTCCTGTTTCAGAAATTCAATGACCATTTAGGTTTTGCTTTCCCAGATCACAAAGGGCATTTGGTCTAGTGGTATGATTCTCGCTTTGGGTGCGAGAGGTCCCGAGTATGATTCTCAGAATGCCCCGTTAGAATCTTGCTATTCATGAGAGGTTGCAATCAGTTCTTTTTTTCTTTTTTTGCCCAAACTTTATAGAATATTTAGAGAATCACAGAAAATTAAATCCCAACTCAACCCACAAGGAATAAATAAATGGAGTTGACTTCTGAGATGAGAATGCAAGATGGAACGAGAGACATCATGTTACAGCAGAATATTCATGGTCCAGTCACAACATCATGTTAGAAAAGAAGCTCCACAGCAAACAGTTTGATTGGTAAATGATTGCAGAAAAATAACAACATTGACAAATATCTGATTTACTATAGGTCACCAAAAAATTACTAGGAATGGACTGCACAGATAACAAATATGTACTGAATACTACCTTGGAACAACAAGATTTAAGTTTAGGCTTCGTAAATGAAAATATTCTGCAGCCTGATTAGGTGCAAGAGGCCCTCAATTTTGTCCACCCTTGCTGCCAAAGCACAGACAGTGGTGAAGTATATGGAATTCAAGAAGCATGCCTGTAAACTTAATAGTTTTACTGTCCATAATTGGATGTTCTATAACAAAATAATGCTCGAGTACGATTGGCAACACAGTAATCGGTCATAAAGTAAGATAAACCACAATATCCAGTGCATGGAATATAAAACAAAATAACAAATATACGATCTCCATCGCATACAGCCACAACATGAGGCAAAAAAAAAAAAAAAAAACACAGAAATAAAGGGTACAAGAATATGCAACCAGACATTTAGTCCAGTATTATAACTCTTGAAATCCAACAAAACAGGATTATATTAATGGCTTATACAGAATAGAATCTCACACCAAATATATATATATGAGTGCTGCAACTACACTTGGCAAAAGCTGCAACCCAGAAGTTTTCACAAAACAAAACAACCACCAACACATAAAATCCACATAACTAACAAAAATAACCAGAACCCACAAATTATCACTACAAGTTGTCACTTCTAATACCTTTAATTTGTCAACTCAATTATACTCTACATTCGGAGAGAGAGTAGATGGTTAGCGGTTACAATACAGGCACACATAGCCCGAAAACGTTCCACGGGGGATGTCACTGTTGATACTCCATTCGAGTGCCAGGAAAACAGTGGGAAAGGAAGAGAAAATGAGGACAGGATTTTCGAAGTCGTTTTCTCTACACTTCTCCTCGGTTTTCTAGGCAAACAAACAAACCATGATACATTGATAAGTGTGCATTTGACTGAGGTCAAAACTCGAAAAAGCCAAAAGATAAGACAGTTGTTGGTTTCCAATTTGGTTGGTTGGGTGGTTGGTTTTATTACGGGAAACAACATCAAGTACTCAGGTGTTTTTCAAATATTTATGTATGCTACAGTTTTTACAGTTCAAGGTTATATAACAGTACTTGGATTTTATATAATCAGGGTTGTCGCCTTAACAGCAGTGGCCCATAGACATCAAGGCCTATGCTAAGCTACTTTAATATTGGTTTCTAAAGCAAACTAGGAGGATGGTGACGGGGATTATAACCCGAGGTGGGTTTTTGTATTTGGTTAATAAGTGATAGGCATTGGTTTTTAAAGTATTTTTATTTAAAAGTATATTAAAATAAATTTATTTTATTTTTAATATTAATATATTAAAATAATATGAAAATCTTTGTTTAGCAAATTTTAATCAGTGATCTTTATTTTTCTCCCTTCTTTTTAGATAGGATCCACGAGTCCAACTGGGAGATTTCTACTCTCTTGCAGTGTCACTGACTAACTAAAATGTTATTTTCTTTCACACCTGAGCAAAGATCTGTCATTTGTGGCCTGCTTTTTTACAACGATACCTTTTTACGAGTCCTTCAAC
The DNA here is from genome assembly GCA_015852605.2 of Populus deltoides. Lineage (NCBI taxonomy): Eukaryota > Viridiplantae > Streptophyta > Magnoliopsida > Malpighiales > Salicaceae > Populus > Populus deltoides. The sequence goes on along the minus strand of CM027578.2, from coordinate 5,182,884 downwards.
TAGAACTAGGCCATAGGTGTTAGGGTTTAAACCACGACCAAAAATTGGTCTAGACCACCTTTATAAAAACCGGCGTGTACCCCCTGCCCAATGCCCCCCGGAAGGATGAGATTTCCTCGAATCAAAAAAAAAAAGTTTAAACCACGACCAAAATTGGTCTAGACCACGGGTGTACCATGCATGCACAGCACCTGTTCCACAGGAACCGTAACCATCATTTTAAAAATTTAATTACAATTGTTTTTTTAAAATATTTTTTTATTAAAAAAATATTTTTTTATTTTAAAAAATTATTTTTAATATCAATACATTAAAATAATTTAAAAATACTAAAAAATATTAATTTTAAAAAAATAAAAAAATTAATTTATTTTTTGAAAAAAATCGATTCTTGCGAGTACCAGCATCTCAAAGAAACACAAAACTGCCAATACGGGCAAAGATCATTATTCATTCAAAATCACTGTCGCAAGTTTGTACTAGGAAATCACACTAATTGATTAAATATTTGTCCATAAAAATCAAACCAGTACGCAACCAAACATTACTAGTGTGTCAATAACACTTGGACGTGAACTCAAATGATACATACATTAACTAGAGCCCACAGGAGAAAATGAAAGACAATGGTCAGACATCGATAACCCAGTTAGACACAGCGGACGAACTTTAATTAGCAACTCAAAATCGTGGCTGCGAAAGCTGAAAAGTACAGGAACTGATGCTCAATTCTTTGATTTTGAATGTTTTACAAGCCAGTCAATAACTGTATCGATGTTGGTTGAGTTCTTGCATGAGATCATGTAGCAGCATACTTCTCTGTCGGTGATGGACTTAAGCCCCCTGCACAGAATAACATAATTCTTAGCATAAAATGCTCTGAAAACTGATAATACAAAATTGTTTTACAGCCTCCTGCATGCATCTTAAGATATCTAGTGAACTTACATTTGTTCCATAAAATCTTCCTTAGACAAGGATCCTGGTTTGTCAATCTTATTTCCCAGTACTAACAAAGGGATACCACTCAATGACGGTTTACTCAAAAGATCATGAAGTTCACTTTTTGAGACAGATAAATTATCATAATCAGCAGCATCCACGACATATCTGCATGAAAAAACAAAGAAAAACAAATAATATATAATTCATTATGCTGGTTTACCAGACAGTGGATAGTAAAAGATATCTTATCCACAAACAAATTTTTGCTGTGTGCGACAACATGAAGAGTCACTTATTTAACTAGTTTCAGCACCCTCATGACAAAAATGGTACATTGTACTCCTCATGCTTAGCTTTGAAATACAAAGGTGCATATGCAACAGAGAGTGGGATAAACATAAACCATAATGTATATGAAAGGGCCAAGTGGAAATGCAATTCTTCTATTAGGGCACTGCATAAATAGGATCTTCTACATCCAAAGTCTCTTGCAATGACACTATAAAAGCACTTCAACTGAAATCACAGAAAAACATCCCCAGCAATTACTATGAGAGATTATTATCCCTAAAAGACCGGCTAACACATGTTTTTTTCACAAAGGGAAAAAAATAAAGAACAAAAGCAAAAGCAAAACATCATCTGTAATTATTAATAAGCAATGACCATGTTTAAAACTAATATAATGAGAGTCTTCCAAGTTCAAAGACAGTGTTATGAGAATATTAAGCAGTGTGAGACATACACAATGGCCGAAACTGCACGACAATATCTCTCCCACATACTGCGGAATCGTGGTTGACCTCCGAGATCCCACAACTTTATTGTGACATTGCCTTTTGTAACCTTCCTCATATTAAATCCAACCTGACAGTGAAAGAGGTGACTTGAATGTCAATAGGATTAATGTGATAGTGATATAAAAAGAATTACAGGCAGAATGAAAACTTCTTAGGCAAAATTTTCTGCATAATGGAATGACAATTTGTGAGATAACAGCGTACCGTTGGGATCATGTCTTCGCTATATCCACCAGTCTAGAATCAACAGCCAGAAACAAAAATACAGCCATCAGCATCCGAACCAAAGGAGGAGAGAAACATATAAAATATAGATCACGCCTCTCACAAGAACTCTTACTTACCGCAATAACATTTACAAGAGAAGTCTTCCCAGCATTCTGAAGTCCTATTAGAGACAGCTCCATTTCTTGCTTGAAAAAGAGACTACAACCATTAAATAAAAATAATTAGAAAGAAAGATTAAATTATGTGTAAAAGTCTTTCCAGGTTAGATAGCAACAGAAAAGATGAGCAGCATGGATGACTGATCATTTCAACGCAAACAGGCTCGCAATTTAAAATGAGAAGCTCCCAATCCAAGAGTGAAAATTCGTGTCAACCATCTCAATAGTTCAGACAAGGACACTCAAATACAAACAAACGGTCTACCCTAATGCAAAGGCTTCCCAGAAGCTAACTTTTCGCACATAGAGATCTTCAAAGCCCATCCAAAAAGAATAAGGAGTGAAGATGCCAGTGGTATCAAGGTTTAATGATCTCACAGAATATGTTTTTCACAGCAAAGGCTACAAAATAAATGACTTTCAAAAGGCAGGGTACACTACTTGAGAATCAAAATCTCTTCGATTATTTTAAACAGTAAACTGTTCAATACAAATTGAACTTTTTCCACTCGTTGTGGAAAGTTCAAAGAAGAACAAACAAGACTCAAACGTAGAGACAAAAACAGAGTCCAACCAACAAGACATTGTATGATAGAGCTGCCGGCATACTACAGAACACCGTGTTTCCCTTTTTCACGCTGCTTATGAAACATCATGTATAGAATTCAGTGCAACCAAAGCATTACAGCTTCAAATTCTCAAATAACTTTGAAGGAAAACGGTAGTTGATACAGCCATGCGCTTCCATCAAAAAGTGATGCTGCTCCAGTTCAAAAATTCACGGAGCTTTAAAGAGGTTAAACTGACGAATTCTATGCTCCGAATAACCAATTAAAACTAATTCCAGGCGTAAAAATCAAGCATTACATCTAAAGCATCCTATGATTCATATAACCAAACAGCCATTAAACAGTCAACCAAATAATATCACCTACCAATAAACTCTCAAAACAAATTCCACGTGCTCCCTTCGAATATCTTAACCAAGAATTTCAAATTTCATATAAATCCCCCATTAGATTCCCAATTAAGTTATATAAAACAACAATCTGAGCATTTTCATTTATAGGTTAGTTTGACACTAAAACTATCAATTAAAATCAAAACTCAAATAGCAATTTAAACCAATTTAAGCCCCAAATCTCCAATTATCAATCTTTATAACCAAACAAAGCAACAAAAGAAAAGAAAAGTCCCAAACTTTCTCGACATCCAAACAGAAACAGGGGGATGAAAAGGTTACCTTCGTATCCAGTTGAGAAAAGCTTCCCATAATCCCATGTTTTTCAGTCAAGAATTTGAAAAATTAGGGTTTGAGATTGAAGCTAGAAAAGGAAGGGACAAAAAAAATTAAGGATCCGAAATTGGTTGATACAAGGGAGAGACAATAAAGGGACGGGCGGTATGTTTTAGCTGTTTTTTTTCTTTCTTTAATTGTTATTTATTTTTCCTTTCAATGATTGAAATCCAATTCCCTCCCTATTTCTTTTAAAAATCGAAACGCCAGATAACAACAATCTTTCCACGCGCTATGAGACAGGGTGGTGGATCTCAACCAATTAAGTTGTGTTTGTACGGTGTGAGGATCTAAATGGTGAAGTATATGCACGCGCTTGAGGTGAAATGGAGAGAGACGGTGTGGAATGTATTCATACCGAATACGATTACGTTATGGAGTGGCGCAGAGGACTTTGCTTTTTTATATCCACGCGATCTGAAAGAGATTGGTAGTTGGGACCAATTATAGTGGTAGCTGGCCAATGAGCGAGTGACAGTCGCTTCTTGGTTTCAATAAAAAAAAATATCACTTGTTCAATTCTATGAGGATGCTAGGAAATTGAAAATATTTATATCTCGTGGTTAAATTCAATTATCTCTATTTTTTAATACTAACAGATAACCATTGATAAATTGATAGGATTGGCAATAGATCTATCTTAATATGAATCCATATATAATCAAACAAATATAGTGTATATTTTTTATAACACAGGTTGATTCAATTAACAACAATTAAAATAGTTGTAATTTTTATAGCGCATCATCTCATAAAATATTATTCTTTGCAATAATATTTTTTCCCGTAATATTTTTGTGTTTTTAATCTATGTGTATTTGTCATGTTTTATTCTTTCACGTTTAGTTTATTAGAGATTGGACATTATAATTTATTACAAATGATTTTTTATGTGGTTATATTAATCTTATAACTCATATTATGAGTTTAGCAGGTTAACTTGGTTGACTCAAGTGTTTTTTTTATTGATATTTTTTCAATGTCATTATTAAACATTGTTGATTATGAATCATGTTTCATGATTTATTTTCTATAATGTTATTCTGGTCCCGTAACCAAGGTCACGGGTTAACCTTGATAGATTCGGGACATTTTATTATGTCATTTAAAAAAAAATCTAATTTCATCATTTTATGGTAAATTTATTGAGAATTGTACTTCATAATTTATTTTGATTTTTTTTATGGGGCTATCTCAGTCTCGTGACTAGATCAAGAATTTAGCGTAATAACCTGGATTGACTTTGGTCATTTTTTTGTTTATTTTCTATGAAGCTTTCTTAGTCACATTACCAGGATCATGGGTTTGGCGATTTGATTTAAATTTTTTTCTATCATTTTTTTATTAAAATTTTTTAAATTTCATCAATTAACATTGAGTTGATTGATAATCGGGTTTCATAATTTTTTTTATTCACTTTTCATCGGGTTATATTAGTTTTATTAAAAGGGTTGTGGATTTGGCAAGGTGACTCAGGTCATTTATTTTGAGGCCTTTTTTAATTGATTTTTTTTAATTTTTATTATTTAATATTGGGTTGATTAGAAATTAAGATTCATAATTCGTTTCAATTTATTTTATATGGGTTATCATAGTCTCATAATCCAAGTTGTGGATTTTATAAACTAACCTGGGATGACATAAATCGATAAAATACATTGTCATCTCATTATTTTCTTTTAAAAAAAGACATTCTTTTTAATTTTTGTGTGTCAAACAAGATTTTTAATAGTATTTCAGGTTTCCTTTTGATCTATTAAATTGATTGAGTTGTAATAGGTCAATTTTTATATATTTTAATTTTTTTTATTTGAAAAACATTGCAATGTGTGGATATTATTTTTTAATTAAAATAAACTGATCCTGCTCATAGTTTAGCATGAGTTAAAAATCCAGTTAAATAAATTTATTAAATAGATTAAATATAAATTTGTCGTGACGTGGTTTGATAATAATTTGATCTCAAATCAATACCAACATTAATTTAAAAAATATAATATATTTGAATATGATGAATACTGAATGTTAAATAACAATCAAAATCCAAAGGTAAATTCATATTGGGATAATTTAATTTTTTTATTTTCAATGGAGCTGTATTTTTTTAATTTTTAAAAAGTGATACATAAAATATTACCAGGACGTACATAAAATCTTCAAGCCTGATTTTTAACATGATCAACACATGGCTCTGAATCAACCATTAAAAAATCCAATATGAATTTACAAAACCCAGTCCTAGTTGACCTATTAAACAAATATGATCTGGATCTACTATAATTTAATTAAAATCCGACCTATTGAAAAGGGAATAAGAAAAAGAAAAATCATAGGGTACCGTTGCGGAAGTACGTCCGTCCACACACGAGAGATGAATAGTAATTTTTTAAAATAGATTTACTTTTTTATTGTTTTTATATAATAATATTAAAAACAAAATTATAATAATAAAAATATATTATTTAAATATATTTTCAAATAAAAAATACTTTAAAAAAAATATCAAACATCACATTATCAAATACGGCACGACTTCTTGGAGTTGCGGAACCATGGGCTATCATCAACGACCAAGTTCCTGGTTGGTAGTTACAATTTCCAGGTTGTCCGATCAGCGGATCGACCAATACGTGGTGGCAGGTGATTGGCCTGACATTTATTTGTTCTACGTCATTTTTTTCCTAGCAAATTTAAAAATTGAGTTTTTTTTTATAAAATAAATATTTATTTAAGCTACTAAACTCAACATGATAGATCATATTTCATTTTGAATTGGCTAGGAGATTGTCCCGGTTAAATCAAGATTGAACAGGTCATTCTCACTGATTTAATTGAATAGGTTAAATTTAAACGAGACCTGATTAAGTTAATTTTAAGAATTCTTTAATTTTTATTTAAAATATATCAATTTAGTTTTCTTTTTTTTCTTTTTTTCCCTTTTTTTTTTTTTTTTTTTTTTTTTATAATATATAAAAAAAAAACAAAAAAAAAAAAAAAAAAAAAAAAAAAAAAAATATTTTTTTTTTTTTTAAAAAATTTTTTTAAAAATATTTTTTTTTTTTTTTTTTTTCCTTTTTTTTTTTTTTTTATTTTAATAAAAAAAAAAAAAAATTTTTAAAAAAAAAAATTTTTTTTTTTTTTTTTTTTTTAAATAAATTTTTAATAAAAATTAATTTAAAAAAAAAAAAAAAAAAAAAAATATTTAAAAAAAAAAAAAAATTTTAATTTCAATTTTATCATAAACAATTGAATCACATAAATATTTTTACTATATAAATTTGTTAATCTTAGTTTCAGTAGCTTAATTGTCATTTATTATTATTATTATTGTTATTTAGTACTAGAAGTATTTTTTTATTTTTATAATTTTATGAACAATTGAATTACTCCATTGTCTTGCTATTCAAATTTTTTAGCCTTGATTTAAAGGACTCGATTGTAATTTTATAAGGTTATTTTTTGTTATTGTTGTTTAGTAATAGAAACATTTTTTATTTTCTACACATAAAAAAGGGTTGTCGACACGTGCTCGATATTTTTTTTTATGTGTTGCGTGCAGCTGAAGATAATGATTGAAATCAAGCTTCCGCAACATTATTTGATACGTCTCGGCGTCTTCTTCCTCTCTGGATGACATGTGTATAATAATGAGATATAATTTAGTTTCAATTGATTTTCTTTTCTTTTCTTTCTCTTTCCTTCTTGAATTACATGTTAGCCATTCAAAAAATTATAAAGCCCTTCAATTTCTTTTTTCTTTTGATTCAATTCTTTTTTTTAATTGTAATTGTTTTATTTACATTGATTGTTTCTAATTGGATTTTATTTTCAATTTCATTCTTAATTGTTTGATTTTATTATATTAAATTTGGTTATTATTTTTTTAAGTACTATTTATTTTTCAATCATTTTCTTAATTTTTTTTCTTCAATTCCATCCCTACATTTTTTTTAATTGAATTTTTATTTCAATTGGCTTTAGTATCATTGTGGGAGTTTGTTTTCTTACGATTTGAATGCTTTTTATGCTTGATATATAGTTAATAAAATCCACTGATGACAGCTTGATCTCTTCAAAGATTCAAATGAGGAAGCCATTCTTCTTCCAAAATGATAGATCGCAGATTAACACAAGCGGTATTGTATGAGTTTTGAATTTAAAAAGCTTTGATTCGAGGAAATGTGTTAAATATAATATAAAGTATATCTTAAAATTTTTATTTTGAAATGCATATTATAAAATAATATAAATTATATTTTAAAATTTTTAATTAAAAAATAATATAAATCATATATTTTCAATGCTGTAGATAATATATGTACAAGAATAAAGTAGAAACTAACAGTGACTGAACTGAGAAACAATGTCAGTATGTTACTCAAGGAAGTATGAAGTTGGCCATGATCGAACATGGCAGTCATCATAGCATTTGCAAAACTTCTTCTTTTTTCGGTTTTGACGCGCTCCAAGTCTATAGTAAATTTCACTAATGAAAATTCAATGCTACAGACGTAATTACATAATAGAATATGTAGTGATTCTGGTCAAATGATGGCTGCATATTTCTTATTATCTTCCTTAATAACTCTCTTATAGTCATTGATCTGCATAAGAGATTAATGACTGTAAATCATGCTCACATGAAAATAAAAGGATTCCTAGCAAAATCTCTCACCATTACAGAAGTCTAATTTTTGTCCACGCAAACGAAAGGTGAATCAGAAACCGGCCATGCATTAGAACAAGTCTCTGCTGCTGCTGAATGAACTTCCTAGGTTTGGTTTGGAAACCAGATAGAGGGTTATTTTGATTGTGCGACTCTGAGAGAAGCCAAGCAAATCTTTACACTCCTCAAGATCAGCATCACAAGTCAAAAGAATTGACTCGTGATCATTGTCCAAATACTTGAGACCAATCCTGCTGAAATCATCTATTTCAAAACGCTTTGCAATCTCTCGTTGCAAGTCCCTGAAACCCCAATTTGGTTGCAAGCTGAAACGGATATTTTCATCTCCAAAAGTGGCTTTAATTCTGAAGGCCCCTCCATCTCGTAAACACTGGCCATTATTAATTGGTAGGGACGCTTGAGTCTCCAGATTTTGATGCTGGCATGATGTTTCATTGCTTTTGGCTCTATCAAGTTCCTCCTTATTCAAGGAGGCTAATTCTGACTTACTGCGTGTTCCCTTCAGCACCTCGACAGGGTCTTCTACAGCTAAAGCATGTCCAGTGCTCAAGCCATTGATGGTGCTGGTAAGCTGCCTTTTGCCGTGACAGACGAACAAACCAGAATTCTGACTACTCGACGAGGACTGGGATTTTGAAACAGGGCCTTTAGTGCTGAACAAGTGATTTATAGGTTTTGGGTTTGATTCCTTAGGGTAGTCAGTTATCTGGAATGATGAAAAAGGATTATGCCCAAAATATCCAGAGGAGCTCAATTCTGGGACGGCAGTATAAAAGGAATCAATTTCAATGAGTCCTTGAGCTCCCATGACAGAGTCAACTACATGTTGGAGTTTTTTCAAGGAGTGGTTAACCTTCTTGATTTTTCGAGAAGGCCAACGGCTGATACCATATTGCCTGCACATCCTTTTCAGAGTGGTGGGGCAAACTGCAATTGAAACAAACTGTGTAAGCACTTGTTTATTCACTAGGCTAGAGCGAAACAAACTGGGCAAGCACTTATTGGTCTGCCAGGCAAAAGTGCCTCCTCCAGAAATTAGCCTTAAATTCACAAAAAAAAAAAAAAACAGAAAAGAAAATGAGATCCAATTGTAATGGCATATTTTCGTACCACCAATACTTTTAGCAGCATCTTTAAGGCTCCCGGCAAAGTATTTTCGAAGAACTTGCAAGCTTATTGTCTTCTCTGTCTTGGTCTGTCTCTTCTTGCCTGTTTTTCTGCTGCCTAATAAGTGACTCCAAGGAACAAAAGAATCTCTGGCACTTTCAACAGTACAGTGTTCAGGGTTTTGTTGAAGCTGCCCAAAATCTGAAAATTCCCGCTCTTGGTACTGGTCTAAATCATTGTTATCCGAGTCGGTTGTCTCTTGGAGAGTCTCTTCTTCCTCAGGTTCTTGTTTCGGACACTCCCATGATTCACAGAATTCCAGGACGAATTCACCGCTTTCAAGTTGAGAACCTTCAGAGTGTACTGGAGATGTGATGGTCTCAACAACTTGTTCCTCGGTTTCAGGATAAACTACAGGTGGGTTTTCAAGTGAGATGCCTGTTTCTTCTTGGCAGGTCCGATGGTGTGAGTTTATACTCAGATGACCAGACCCCATATAAGGCACATATTGTGAAGGGTCACACAGATCATTAGAGATGGAAGGTTCAGGATCCAAAAAGTTGACTCCACCAGCGCTCTCCCACCAATATCTTTGAACCAAGAGTTCGTCTGTGAAATTCAAGTCCATGAAAGTGTCTGAGGTGGTCCTGAATATTGAATTTGTCCTGATGGCACCATGGTCCATACCGATCTTGCTTAAAACTTGTATTTAGTACAACCTATGAAACCAAATTGCAAAAAATTGTCACGAGCCAGAACACCATGGAACAGTAAAGATGAAAAATAAAAGAAGGGACTTCCAGGAATAATTGTTATTGCTTCTATCCAAGAACCCGATATGATCAAGCCGCAGAACCATGGCTTCAACTAAAATTGTCTTGTCAACTGCAATCACAGATGGATCAGAGGCAGAAACCTAACATAATTCTACGGCAAACTAAAGCAGAGGGACAATAAGTAAACTAGTTTGATCATAAATACATGGCATCGATGTTTTTATTGAGTCTTGCAGGATTTCATAAGCTGAAAAGAAGAGAATGGACACAGAGAACATAATACACAGAGCAGTAGGTCATATAAACCAAGAAGTGAAAGAGGCTGAGGAAGTACCTCACTTTATGAAGATCCTCGATACCTAGTTTCTTTATGCAGTAAACCAAAGCCAAGAATGATGTTGTAAAGGAAAGTTGGGGACTTTTCTCTGGATAAGATCCCTTGATAGATTCTGAATATGAGAGTTTATTCTCCTCTTAGTTGTGACACACCTCTAGTTATAACAATCCCCAAGACTAGCTGTGCGCGCGCTTTATCAACGCAGCCATCCTAAATTCAACCGTGTAAATATAACCATCAAGGTTAAAAAGTTATCTAAGTAAAGGGAAAAAAGGCCGCTATTTCTACAGCATGAACATTTTCAAAGATCAGTGAAAGCGAAAACTTTGGATGTTAAAGGATTACTGACTACGTTATATTGAATGTTTATTTTTTCTCTTTGCCCTCTTACAAGATTCCTTGCTGCACTGTCCACCTCTATTTTAACATATATTCCACTAATCAAAAGCAATTTGCCTCAGCTATTTCAGCTTATTTTAGGCATTATACCTGGTTTTTCAGTAAAGGTTCCATGATAGCTATATTTAATTTGACTTTTTCTATAGAAATAGTTCAATGGCTTTTTGGGCCCGTGCAGAATCTTTGAGAAATCATCTTTTTCTTCTTCTGCAATGTCCCTTCGCTTCATCGACTCGCCACATCTTAACCCATAAGATAATCCAAGTGGAATCCTCATGTTTTACGACTTTGAGATTCCAAAGAGGATAAGGAGAGGGAAAGGTGAATTCTTCTTCTTGGGTGGTGCATCCAGAATGCTGATTGCTTGCGAAAACTGACATGGCCTACATGTGTGCTTTCAAGGAAATGCTAAGAATAATATCCTTTTAAAAAAATCGAAGTAAGACCAAAACCATTCATCAAGATGAACTATTGGTTTAGCAATGCCAATGATTTGATGGCGAGTCAGCATCAACATCATAATATATGTGAATATTTAGATGTGGTAAATAACCTACTCCAGCTGCATTTCGATCTTATGCAGACTTTTTTGTTTCAAATGGTAGATTCAATGATTCTTGAACAATATGCAAGCTTATGCAATTGGAAATTGATTATATATATTTTTTAAGGGTTTTGATTAGTCATCCAAATGGACTAAAAAACTAATTAATACGAACAGGACCAACGAATAACGGTTACGTGCTAGCCATAATCAGACACATTCTTTATATTATATGCTCTTTTCCAGCTTAATTAAACCAATAAGTTATGTCTGTTTGTTGGTGTAAAGCATGGTAAGTGGCGATTAGTATCTGCATAATGATGTCAGATTAGGATTTCACTACGGTGCTTTCCATAAAAAGCTCTTGTGAAGCTCAACAATTATTCTTTTCTATTAAGGCTGACCACCCACTTGCATTTGAACAGTATATATATACTCACCGTATGCATACAGATCATCAGCCAATGGTTTCTCTTCTCTAACGTGGGCTCATTGTCAGATACAAACTGTCACTTGGATCTCGTCAGTATTCAATACTAGCTAGATCTAACTCAACATGGTAAGCTTCTGTTTGAGTCCTAGAAAATAAAAATAAAAATTGCACCTCTAACGGTGAAGGTAAGAGTAGCAGCTGTGGTCATCAGATTTCGTTCATCGGAGCAATTGTGCTGGTGTATAGCAGGATGTGTGTTCTTAAAGAGACAAGACTGATAAAATGTCGTACTATTTTCTTGCTTATGTGCAGACCACATACCATCCAAAACTATCAAATGTCTCCTGGCCAGATTTCTTGCAACTAATGGTTAAATGGTGTGTATGGGGAGCAACATACTGTCCAGGTCCAGCCATGCTAACTGGAGAAATAATAGTCACTCAGTGGTAAACTACCAATTTTAAAATGCATGAGCACAATTGGAATTTTACTTCAATTCACACTTTCAGGACCTTGCTCCCTGAGAAACTAAATGGGCTTCAAAGGAAAAGGAAAAACAAAGAAATGATCAAAGGTAGGGCCTACCCTTCATGATTGTGGTAGTTAGACTACTTTTTATGCCACTAAATGATGATATGACATAAGCAGAAGTACTTTTCTCATTTAAGAAGCACAATTTATTGCAGCACAAAATTCAGTATCATAGATGGAGGATGACTCAATCTGTGACATGAAGTGCTGTAGTTTCTTGCAATTTGTCTTCTTTTACCTTGAAGCGTAATCTAGTAAACATATTGGTCATGAAGTACTCAATCAGTGACATGAAGTACTTTAGTTTCTCATTTAAGGAGTAGAATTTCTTGCAGTACAAAATTCAGTATCATAGATGGAGGATGACTCAATCAGTGACATGAAGTACTGTAGTTTCTTGCGATTTGTCTTCTTTTACCTTAAAGCGTAATCTAGTCAACAAATTGGTCACTGGGTGTTTGACAATCAGATTGTAATCACCTTGAAATAGTGAAGCTTCTGCAAATCCTTTACTATCTGCTATGACTTTCAGAGTCCTAGTTTTCCACTCTGCGATCAGCTTATCAACAACATTCCCTGATGGAGTATTCTTAAAATCTTTATCTGCCAGGGTTATAGCACTGAAACCAGCTACCTCTGGACCAGACAAAATGATAATTCCTTTAACAGCAGGATGAGATAACCTTCCCTTAGTATGCTCTCAAAGTATTGTGCCTGTCAATGAACGAATGTAATAATCTTTACAGTTAAAAATGGCTGGTCCAATCAAAGCATAGGATCCAAGGAAGAAACTTTATAGATAGTCTATCTATCAGTATATTTGGAATTGTAATTTTCATGCAGGATGGATAATTAATGAAGTTCAGATATTTACTTGAAAAACTACGCCATACCTGATCAGGGCCTTTTTGGACATCGACTTCTGTAAGCCATATAGGCAATCCTGTTGATCCTAGAATGTCCAATGCAGATCTCATGTAAACAAGGTTTGGATATCCAGAACTAAAATGGCATTGTATTCCTATTCCTAACAAGATACCTTTGATTCCAGGATACGACAGAATCTCTTTAATTTTCTTTACATAGTTTACTGGACTTGCACGTATCTCTTTACTGTATTCAATGGTTTTAAATTCATTCAAGAACATTTTTGTCTTTGGATCAAGTTGGTAAGCTCTCAAGTAATATTCAGAAGAAGCATTTTTTCCAAGCTTGTCCTCGTAGAAACTGAAATGCATGTTCTCATTCATAACATCCCACGCAATCAGTTTCCCCGAGTATCCTCGAACGACTGAATCCGTTCTTTTTGTCGCTGCTATTCTTAGTTCACTGGGAGAAAGATTTTTGACCCATTGAGGCTGCATCTTGGGGCTATCCCATAAGATGTTGTGACCTCTTACTGCAATGCCATTCTTTTCGGCAAAGCTTAGCATGGCATCTGCGATTGTATAGTTTTCATGACCTTGTTCCTTCTCGGTGCTGTACCACTTCATTTCATTGGTGAATGTAGTGAACTTGAATCTTGAAGCAAACCAATTCTGGTAAGCGTTGCTTAAGAGGATATAATGATTCATACCGCATCCAAATGGGAAGCCTGACTTGGTTTGCTTGATAGAGACTGCAGCACCACCCAACGCAGTTCCATTGGCATAAGTTACCTGAAACCTAACCTTGCTTTTGCGCACCTGCAGAGTCCAAATTTGAACTGGAATATTATAGATGCAGTTTACTGCATGCCATTATAGATTTGTAGACAGTATAGAAATGATTGATTAATTAATATTAACGTGACTTCTGAGAAACAAACTACAGTATTCCATTTAGACAAAGGGAAACTGATCTCAGATCTTTCATGTTAGATAAAGGCAGTTAAATAAAATGCAAGTCTCAAAAGTAGTCAATTCTTCATTTCATTTACCTCCTCGATGCTTTTGTCCTGGTGAGATCTCCATTGCTGCGTTGTAAACGGCTGGAACGAGACATTGTCTATCCATACCTCCACTCTTGTATTGTTGCACTATATTGATGAGAGAGAAGCATTCGTTTAGTACTGTAGTTCCAAAAGGATTCAGTTAGATGGCACCTCTAAAACTCCTGCATGCCTCTGCTTAAGAATCTCACACCAAATCGGAGCAACTTCGATGATATTTAATGAGAAATTGACATAGATAAGATGTAATAAGCACATTACCACAAAGAAAATCTCAACTGGGCCGGAAAGATGTGCAACCATGCCACCTTTTAGAAAAGACCAACATCCATGCTTAGCTACAACACTGCCACCGCGTATCCATTCGCCATGAGTGGTTTTAAAAATTACATCTACAGTCTCACTTCCTTCACTGATTTGGACCCAAGCTGAAAAGTTCATTCCAGTCAAATTAATTTCTCAGGACTGAAACAATGGTGACATGTAATATGTACAGAAATTCTGTAAAACTTGACAGGTTGAGGAAAGAGATGTACCAGAAAAACTATACAGCTTTGTTTGCTGGAGTTGAGCCTTTTGCGAGATGCTGTCCGAGGGCTTCGATCTATTGCATGCCACAATGAACATATTTCCTTCCCTTGACACCCCTTCTCTCATTGTTCCATTTCCAAACACGGTCCACCCTTTGATGTCACGCCTAAATTCCGGATTAACTAGGATGCCTCCTTCATTATTAGATTTCTGGGGAATGGCCAGGCACTGTAGGACAAACTTTTCAGTCGAAGGGTCTCGATTCTATATACATCATAGATTGTGAAACATTCCTAGTAATTAGAAAAAACAATCATATGCCTGAGGAAAATTGCAATTCAATTGTTCCCTGTGGACTTGCAGCAGTCTTCCTGCCCTTCGGACCTTTATATAGAAACTTTAGTAAGAATTACTCCATTTATAACTTAGATTTGAAATTCTGAAACGAAACTGATGCCAACCCTTGCCCATATAATTAAGAAATACTAGTAACATTTTTTCTGTCTTAGTATTGTACATAATACACCACTAAAAGGCTGAAGATAAGTTGCAATTTCTGAAAGGGCGCAGATTGTTGTTCCAGTGACTAGTTTCTGTTAAGAAAAGCAACATTTACATAGATTTCTTTTTAGTTTGTGAAATGAGAATTTTAATCTTGCCTCTGTTGTCGCAGAATAGTCATAGAAGAAAGCAGCACGAGTCAAAAGCCCTGCATCAGTTAAAAAGCAACTTGCTAGTTGTAGGAAAAGAATAGGCTAACTACAAAAATACCCTTCACTTATAGGACAGCTATTAGTTTTGCCCTTGAACAATTGCATCCTTCAATTTCACCCTTGACGTTTATGTTTTCAATTCTGCCCTTTTGTCCACTCTTCCTTCAAATCAATTAACATAGTATGCTCGATGTCCAAATCATAATTCTAGAATTTAAAAATAGGGAAATAACCTAAAATTCAATTTTTTTAATTTTGTAATATAGAATCTAAATGGAATTTATTTTTACAAAAAATTTTTTATACTTTAATTAATAAATATTAAATAATACTCTAAAAGACGTGAGGAAAGTAATATAGCTGTCTCATGCCTTTCACTTATTAATATATTATATTATTATAATAATCTCTATCAAGTATCATAAAATTAAAAGATGAACTAAACCATTTAAAAAAATAAGTCAGAGAATTTTATTTAAAACTTAAAATAAAAAATTAATGAAAAGAAAAAAAAAATTAAAGGATAATTTTGTTTTGAAAAATAAACCTTAAAAAAGGAAAAGAAAAGAAAGAAAAAACAAAACAATAATCAAATGAACAATACTTTGTGAAAAGAGTAACACTTATTTCCCTGCCTCAACTAGTTTATGTTAATATTTTCTTCACGTTCGAAGTCTGTTACAAAGACTAAAATGGTAGAAGAGGAACCTGAACGGAACAAAATGCAGGAGAGCATTAACATGCAAGCTTCTGCAAATATCTTCATCTTCTCACACATGAAGAGGCCTTACCTGAAATATTCAAGCGATAAGATAAGGATTCGATCCACATCGTAAAACGATGAACATATATTACCTGTAAGACTAGCAGAAAGAAAAGAAAACCCTAAGCCCCTCAAAGAAAGATAGCTAATGTACGTATAATTAGAAGACTAACGATGCTGAAATCTGAACACAAATGCATACAGAAAATGAGAATGATCATGATTTCACAGGTGCGGCATACATACCTTTCAGCAAGAGATGCTGAAAACTGGAAAAAAAAGGGGTGTGGTAGACTGAATATATAGAGTTCTCCAAACAAACTAGAAAAGGGCATCCATGAATCAGAGCATGGTATGAAGCAAGACAGGCAAGAAATATACAGATACTGCTTAGACATTTAAGAACAAATTAAACTCTTTCCTGCAACTTCGAAATATATATATTTTTTTCAATTTAATCATCAAACTTTGTTTCTCTTCAATTGCATCATTTTATGTCCAAGTTCATGAACAATTTATCAAAAAATGTTAGGGATGGACAAAACTGAAACAAACAGGACCAAAGTGTAGAACAAGAAAAAACAGGTGGCAGTTTCAAGAATGGGGCGATAAGTTCACTCTAGTCCTTTTACTTTTTAAATGAAAACTTTTTGGTCCCTTAATATTTCAAAAATGAGAATGATTAGACATTTAAGCTTCGATGTTTAAGATTTAAACTCAGTTTAAGTTATTCAAAACCTTCTTTAAATGGCTTGTAAGAGTTGAGAAGAGAATACAGTTTTGTAAACTTGAGTTTTTAGACCAATTATGCACATATACACATAAAAAAAAAAAAAAAATATATATATTTGAAAAGAAATTTTTTATGTTAACATAAAAGACGCTAATAGTAATTGAAAACAATTAAATTAATTATAAAATATGAAAAGAAAGAAAATAAATAAAAATGGAGCGGTGAGGCGTGCATAGGCCGGAGGAAGGGACTTGTTCCTCTCGCCCACGTTTAAAACTAAAGCACACGTGTTTTTTATTCTTAATTTTCCGCCTCTATTTTTTAAAAAGTGAAGTACGATGTGTTGTTTTTGTCTATGCATAAGACCTATTGTCTGTTTGCAACTTTTTCCGGTAATGGGAGGTGGTTACAATGATTGAAAAATTAGGTATAGGTTTTTAGACCTTCAAACTTTTATTTTAATTATTTTTCATTCAAAACACATGAAAAAAACGAACTTTTATAATTTTTTTCTAACAATAAAACATATTTTAATCAGCTTTAAAACTCTAAATTAAATCAAAATAATAAAATTTTTTAGCTATTTTCTCTCTCGTGATACAAGTTTTGAAACGTAAAAAAAAAATTAGGGACTAAAATGAAGAATCCAAAAAAATAAGAAATTATGGGATTAAAGTGTAGTTTAACACACATATTGTACAATATAAATGTGAAAAGGCTGTTAATTTTTGCAAATTTTAATTTTGATATTTCTTCTTTTAATTTTATTTTAACACACATATTGTACAGTATACATGTGAAAAGACTGTTAATTTTTGTAAATTTTAATCTTGATCATTCTTCTTCTAATTTTATTTTTTACTATAACTAAAAATTTTATTATGCAAAATAGACCCACCACTTAATTCTAGAACAATCTTTGACCTCTCAGGCACGTCTTAACATGCAATCCAAAGAGAATAATAATAATAAAAAAAAAATAGAGGAAAGACAACACAACTCGTAAGGATAAAAAGTTTGATGCCAGTTCGAAACAATTCTAAAACTTCTTATTTAATTCCGGAACATTCGTCAACACCTAAGGCATGCAATCCAAAGATAATAAAAGAAAATATAGGACAACAACAACATAACTTTTACAAACAAAATTGAAAGAAAAAAGTTTAATCATCAAATCATAACAAATGTAGAGTTTGCGCGACCTAGAAAGGAAATTTACTCAATGAATAGTGCTATAATTAGTGAAACATGAGAGGATAAACAGTGCTCACATGAAAGGAAATCAGCCCAATAAATATTGCTATGAATAGTGAAATGTCAGGGATGAGCAGTGCACGCAAAAGGAAACTGGTTTTTTTTAGTTTTTTTTGTTAATATTAATGTCAATAATTTCTACTTTTTTGGGTTTTTTGTAGAGCAAATTTCTTGGGCGTAGATGATCAATGAAAAAATCCACAGATAAACAGGAATAGCTCTACGAAGTTTAAGGTAAAGGTGGTAGCTAGTATCCAGATTCCGGAGCCAGTTACAGAATTGTCACAAATAAACAGAACAGTTTACCTAATTCAGAAGCTCAATGACCAATGTTAATATTTGTCTTAAAACTACAAAAGGGCTATATATAGGCTGTGTTTGCGATGATATGAATGCAGGTAGTGCCTTTTGTCACCCTGTAACTCAAAGTAGTTGAGCAATTAGTCACAGGGTTTTTGATAGTGATGTTATAATCCCCATGAAACAGGGACATTTCAAAGTATCCTTCACCATCGGCTTTAGTTTCTGTAGGTTTAGTTCTCCACTCATCAATCAGTTTGTCCACAACATCCCCTGATGGGGTATTTTTGAAGTCCTTGTCTACTAAGGTTGTAGCATTGAAACCGGCGGATGCTGGTCCAGCAAACATTATAATCCCTTCAACAGCATGATGACAATAACCTTCCCTTAGTATCTGCTCCAGGTACTCTGCCTGCCCACCAAAAACAGTTATTAGCATCCAATTTCCGTTGTGTTTTTTAGACTAGTTGGAAACCTGGAATCAGTAACCAACCTTGATAGGATGTATTTGGGATTATTTTTTATATTCGTTTGAAAAGCAATTATAATACCTGATTTGGTTCTTTCACGACATCCACTTCAGTAAGCCATATAGGCAATCCTGTTGAACTTAGAATGTCCAAAACAGATCTCATGTAAGCAAGGTTTGGCTGGCCAACACCGAAATGACCTTCCAAACCAATGCCAGCCAAAATTCCTTGGTTTCCAGGATATGACAAAATCGTGCTTAGTTTCTTCATGTAGCTGATTGGATCCACATCTTCATCATTGCTATATTCAATGGTATTGAACTCGTTCAGGAACATTGTTGTTTTGGGATCGAGCTCGTAAGCTCGTTTGAAATACCTGGAAGAAGCATTTTTGCCAAGTTTATCCTCAAAGAAGCTGAAATGCAGATTTTCATTCATTACATCCCAGGCAATTAGTTGCCCTGCGTATCTTGAAACCACTGAATCCACTCTTTTTGCTGCAGCTTTCCTTAATTCATCTGAAGTAAGATTCTTAACCCACTCTGGCTGGTACTTTGGATCGTCCCATAAAATGTTGTGTCCTCTTATAGAAATGCCATTTTGCTGGGCAAATTTTACCATGGTATCTGCAACAGTATAGTTTTCTTGTCCTTGTTTCGGCTCATTGCTGTACCACTTCATTTGATTAGTGAAAGTAGTATACTTGAATCTTGAGGCAAACCAGTGCTGGTAATCTGTGCTCTCAATAATATGGAAGTTCATGCCACATCCAAATGGAAACTCTGACCTGGTTTGCTTAATGGAAACAGTCGCACTGTCCATTGCAGTTCCGTTGCCATAAGTTACCTTGAATCTCACCTTGCTCTTGCGTTCCTGCAGGTTCAAATTTAACTCTGGATTTGATCACGATGTAGATTTTATTGAAATAACATGGATATGTTTTCTCCATGGAAAGTCATATGATTTGTTTCATCTTGGTGGCTATAGATTTTCGCTTGTACGGTTTTGCGTATGGTTTCTCAAGATTGTTGAGGCTATGCCATAAACAAGCAATGCAATTAGATTTAAAATACCTTATCAATCTTCTTGTCTTGTTGGGCTCTCCATTGCTCCAAGGTGAATGGTTGTAAGGATACACTGTCCACCCATATTTCAGTTGCTGTGTTATTGCTCTACAATGGGGGGAAAAATAAGCATATCATTGAATTCAATTTAAAAAAAGCAATGAATTAGATCTCGATGCCCTTGCACTGCCAGGAAACTAAATTCATGCACTCTACCTCAAATAGAATATCAGCATGGCTAGTAAAATTTGCAAATATACCACCTTTTAACAAAGACCAGCATCCATTCCTTGCCAGAACTCTACCACCAATTACAAGTTCAGTATGAGGAATTTTGAAAACAACAGCTACCCTTTCACTTCCTTTGTTGATTTGAATCCATGCTGAAATTTCAATCAAACTTTTCCTTTAAAAATTCTGAAATAGATAATTAGTAACCTTCTTGTGTTTGTTGTCTCTAATTTTTTGTATTGGTTGCTGGCGATAACCTTAGTTCTTAGTTTTTCCTTTCGTAGGAAAATGTAACAAAAATAAAATTAAAAAAGAAAAACCCAAAAATCTTAAACTTGAGACAGATGGGAAAACTTGGAAAACATACCAGAGAAACTGTAGATGAGACCTCCCCCTAATTGGACCTTTTGGTAGATACTATCTAGTGATTGCGTTCTGTTATACGCAACAATGAATCTGTTTCCATTCCTTGACATTTCTTCTTTCATTGCCCCTTGTCCATATACAGCCCACCCCTCCATGCCATGAGTAAAATCTGGATTAGCTATTATCCCTCCTCCATCTTGAGCTGTCTTGGGCTCTATCAAACACTGGTTGCATTACAAAAATATTAGTTTAAATTACAATGGCAAACCTTGGCCCTTTTTTTAGTTGTTGTTAAAATGCACAGAAGCCTAGATAGTGAAAAGATAGTCCCCGTTACCTTTGTTCTAGCATTATAGTTAGAAGAGAAAGCATGACATATCCTATGCTCTGCATCAATCAGTGAAGAACATGGTGGTAAGAATTAATGAATTTAATATTTCATACCAAAAGCAACTTCAACACTGGTAAACAAATATAGAGATATAAGCCTGAGAGAGTGAGAGACCTGAACCCAGAAAAATGCATAAAAACACCAAGATCGAAGCTTCTGTTAGTATCTTCATTTTCCCAGAGACACGAGCCAAAAAGCTATCACTGAAGCATATGCTACACAGTGGGAAGAGATGTCAGTCCAAATCATTTGTTTTTCTATTTCTGGAGAACTTTAAAAAATGCAACTACATGTACGATACCAAGATGCCCAGATCTTTGCTAAAATAAAAACAGACAATGAATGGCTGTAAAAAGCACCGCAAGAACAATATGCTAAAGAACTGCTGCCAAGTCCATTCTCAAAGAAAGAGAGAAGGAAACAAGACAAGTATTCGCAAACCTGGGTTCTGGGACAATGTTGAATCACTGAAACTTCCCAGGCTGGCTCGTGAAACTTATCTGGAGTTTATTGGAAAGAAAGTTGCGAGCGTGGTACTAAAGGACAAAAGCTAAAAAATTAATTAAAGGATCTAAAGATTTAAAAAACTGGAAAGGACGGATGCTCCTGGATATCGTAATCTCCAAAGTTTCTGTGTCTTAAAAATAATTAAAAAAAAATATTTATTTTTATTTTATTTAATTATTTTAGTATTTTCAAATTATTTTTATCTGATTATATAAAATTTAATCAGATAAAAATTAAAAAAATACTATTTTAATATATTTTAAATAAAAAATATTTTAAAAAATAACAATTAGTACGAAATTATTCCTCCAATGTTAAATTGACTTTCATTTCCGTGGCATGCACCGTAAAATATAGGGACTGATTTGATATTATGTTTTTTGAGTGTCCTCCATTTTCTCATTTCCTCCGTTCCTTATTGGATTTATTTTGATAAGATTAGTTATTCATAAAATAAATGTCATATCAAAACGTTAATTTTGGGGCTCCCTTCACGAGACTACTTGTCGTTTCACAATAAGACGCGTCGTTCATACGCTTGTACATGACGTGACGTTTACATTGCTAAGGCCACCCAGGCCCCAAGCCCAAACCTCGGCCCTGATGTACACTAGCTCCAAATTATTCACAGGCTCGTCTTCTTCACCATCACACACACTTCCAGTCCTCATCTGGGCTTCCCTTCAGATTCGAGTTTCTCCTCGCAAATGGCTTTCCGAGTCGTTCAGGCGCCACTTTCTTCCTCTGCTTATCATACCAACCTTAGACTGTGGTGAGAAACTTGCTGCTGCTATATATTGAGTGCTCTTCATGTTTGTTTGATTTTGAGAGTAACATTGCGACCAAATATTGATTTATTTATTGATAAAAGAGGGAGTGCCTCTTTATAGGGTAGAAAAAAAATGATAATAAGATGGTTTATGCTGTGATTTATCTTAACAAAAATCGGCCCTGCCTTGAACCAAAGCCTCCTACTTTGTTTTTACATGCTTTTAAAGTGATGTTAGAAACGAGTGAAGCAACTTGGAAGGAGGAAATTGAGATGATGAAGAGCAATTCCCTTATGTATTATCATGCTCAGAGGAGGAATTCAGGCGAGTGATGGATTTCTTTGCCACCACTTTGAAGTTGAAAGCAGAATGATCCACGGTCCTTATCGTCCACTGTGCTTCTATTCAAGCAATAAAAAAAGGCTTTGAATCACATGAATGGACTTGAAAGATTGAAGCTGTTGCAAAATTATCTCCTACTTGATTAGTTTTATCAAGACCCTTTACTTTCTTGCTTCTGTTGATGCCATCTATAATTTCGTTTGTTCTTCTGTAATAATCTGAAGACACAAAAAAAGTTAAGCCTTTTTGCACGAGAAATATCAGGCAATATCATTAAGATTTAACAAAGGTCTTAAGATTACACAGGAGAAACATTTTAGGAATACATTATGATTGAAGTAGAATGGTCATATTATTCAGGCATTGATACGAAGATGGACAGTGTCTCTTGTGACATCTTTTGTCATCTTATAACTGAAAGCAGTTAAGGAACTGCCAACTGGGTCCTTGACAGTTATGTTGTAATCTCCATGAAACAGCGGAATTTCAATGGACCCTTTACCATCTGCTTTTATTTCTTTTGTCTGAAATTTCCACTCATCTATCAACTTATCCACAACATCTCCAGCTGGAGTATTTTGGAAGTCCTCGTCTGCTAGGATTGTACTGTTGAACCCAGCGTTTGCTGGACCAACGAACATTATAATCCCTTTAACAGCAGGATGAGAATAGCCTTCCCTTAGTACCTGCTCCAAGTACTCTGCCTGTCCAAATGAAATATTAGCATCTACCATTAGTTGTATCTTTCATCGGTTGGCAACTGATTCATTAGTAACTAAAAGTAGTAGAACACTGTATAGGGAATTGTTTTGTTGTTTGCTTGAAAAAATTACAATACCTGATTCGGGTCTTTGCCGACGTCCACTTCTGTAAGCCATATAGGCAATCCTGTTGATCCTAGAATGTCCAAGCATGATCTCATGTAAGCAAGGTTAGGCTGGCCAGAACCAAAATGGCCCTGCAAACCAATGCCTGCTGATATTCCTTGGTTTCCAGGATATGACAGAATTTCATCAAGTTTCGTCTTGTAGTTGAATGGATTTGCTTTTTCATCACTGCTATATTCAATTGTATTGTATTCGTTCAGGAACATTGTGGTGTCTGGATCGAGTTGGTATGCTCTTGCATAGTACTCGGCAGAAGCGTTTTTGCCAAGTTTATCCTCAAAGAAGCTGAAGTGGAGATTTTCATTCATTACATCCCAAGCAATTAGTTGTCCTGCGTATCTCGAAACCACTGATTTTATTCTTTGGGCTGCAGCTTTTTGTAATTCTTCTGAAGTTAGATTCTTAACCCAATGTGGTTGGTACACAGGATCGTCCCAGAAAATGTTGTGGCCTCTGATAGAAATGCCATTTTGTTGGGCAAATCTTACCATGGCATCTGCAACAGTATAGTTTTCTTGACCTTGTATTTTTTCAGTGCTGTACCATTTCATTTCATTGGTGAAAGTGGTATACTTGAATCTCAAAGCAAACCAGTTTTGGTAATCTGTGCTGTTGATAATGTGATAGTTCATACAGCATCCAAATGGAAAGTCTGACTTGGTTTGTTTTATTGAGAACCTTGCACCTTCCATTGCAGTTCCGTTGGCATTCCTTACCTCGAATCTCACCTTTCCTTTCCTTTCCTGCAGGTTCAGAATCAACATGGAATTTGCATATGATGATGAGATTTATCAGATTTACAACATGGATTTGTTTTCTCTTCGGTAAGATGCATGTGTTTTGTTCTTTTTTTCTCTCAAGATATATGCGAGTTCATCAATTTAAAATATGTAAGATTGTTAAGGCAATGCTACACACAGACACAAACATGTTTCACGTTATGCAATCATATTGATTACCTTGTCAGTGCTTTCATCTTGGTGGGATCTCCATTGTTCCATGGTGAAAGGTTGTAATGAGACATTGTCTACCCATATTTCTGCCTCTGTATTTTTGCTCTACAATGAAGGAGAGAAAAAAAAAACATAAATCTAAATATTCTATTTGAAAGATAATTGAATCCTATTCAAATGCTTCTGTACTATTAGGAAACTGGACTTCATGATACTTTCATGGTATTTACCTCAAATAGAATCTCAACACGACTTGAAGTATTTGCAAACACACCGCCTTTCAGCAAAGACCAGCATCCATTCCTAGCCAAAACTTTACCACCACGAACAAGTTCACCCCGAGACATTTTGAATACAACAGCTACATTTCCACGTCCTCCATTGATTTGAACCCAAGCTGAAATTTCAATGAAGTTCAATGAAACTTTTCTGGAAAATAACCAAGGAAAGAAAAAAGATTGAAAACAAGTATATCCTTCTTATGCTAGTTTCCTTTGACTCGCCAGTGATATCTTCAGCGATTAGCTTTTCCCATCTGGAGGAAAATGAAACTTGGAGAAAATTTTCTACTTTAATAAAATTGGAAAGGACATACCAGAGAAGCTGTAGAGCTTTCCTTTCTCTAACTGAACCTTCTGGGAAATGCTGTCTAGTGGCTGACTTCTGCTGTGTGCAACAATATATCTGTTTCCATTCTTTGATATTCCTTCTTTTATTGCTCCTTGTCCAAACACAGTCCACCCTTGTACGCCATGAGTAAAATCTGGATTAGCTATTATCCCTCCTTCATACTGAGCTCTCTGGGGCTCTATCAAGCACTGCTCGGAAAAGTTTAGAAAAATAGTTGTAACATTTTTCTCGGTGATAATTTGGAGGGAAGTCTGGGTGGTGAAAAGTGTTTCTCCGTACCTCTGTTGTAGCAGAATAATCATAGGAGAAAGCATGAATCCTGCACACTGCATCGGTAAACGACAAATGTAAAGGTGAGAATCCTTTGAAGGCCATAACTTACAATAGTAAGCAAATACACAGGCATAAACCCTCTTAATGTTTTACTGTTCCCTGTGATTTCTATTTAATTTACTTTTTTTGAATGACATTCATTCCCTTAGCAGTCGTGTGTGTCTGTGTAGAGAGAGAGACCTGAAGGCAGGAAAATGGTTATGAGCACCAATACCCAGCATCCTGCTAGTATCTTCATCATTTCAAAGCACAAGCAAACAAGCTTCCCTGAAATATAGGCCACACACCCTGAAGAGAAACATCAGTCCAAAATCATTTTCATTTTCTTTTCTAAAATAAAATATATAGCTTAGAAACCACCAAGAGCCAAATACACATGACCATGAAATATTAAAATTAAATTCCACACTTCCTCTTTTAAAGAACATCATTAGATGCATGTCAAGTTGCCAACCTCGGACAGTGTTAATCACTGAAACTTACTTGTGCTTGAGGTTTGCCCGTGAAACTTATTTGGAATTATATATAGCGACGTTACAGGTGTTGTACTAGCTATTAAGAGAAAACGTAGCTGGTGGAAACTCAGTTCATTTTATTCACTATCCATAAAACTGAATGTAAGGGTATTTACTAATAGTCACCCAAATACATTTTAATTCACTGTCCATAAAATTAGATGTGATCATTTTAATTTTTTATTTAATAGAATTATGAATAATTAAAAAAATTAATAGGAAGAATATTAGTTATAATTAAAAAAACAAATAAAAAAAAAAACTAGAGGCTCCAGGGTTGGGCTAACAACTCAAAAGTCCAGGTATGCTTGGACTTGAGACCCAGACTTGCCTATCTAGGTTAATTTATTTATTTATTTTGTTTTTGCATCTCACCTGACTTTCTTTATTAAAAAAATATAGATACTACGTAGTTTTGAAACTCATTTTTGGATTAAAAAAATTTATTTTGTAACTTATTATTACCTGAAAGTATCTCAAAAAATCCTTAAAAACTTTAATAAATCTATTTTCACCCTTTAAAAACATGAAAATCAACCCCATAGAAAAAATAAACTAATCCCAATCAACTTTTTGACATGTTTATAGATAAAGACCATCACCATTGAGTTTCTTTTAAGAAGATGAACTCATTGATACCAAAAAAAAAGATATTTTTCATGATGGAGCGTGGCCAACCAAAAAAAGTTTTCTTCCCTTTATCGTTTTCTAGTATCTTTCTCATCTTTTTCAAATTCAGGAATTGATTAATAAAAAAATAAAATTTTAATCTAAAACATATAATTGAGAAAATAAAAACACTGAAGAATAATCTTATTTTGATTGGCTAGTGGAGATTTAAAGTATATTACTCTTATCTCAAGACAAAATGATGAGTCATAGAATGTTTTTGTTTCCTTTTAATTTTAGTAGATTGGAGTTTCCACGCCCTTCCTTTTGCAAAATATTTTGCTTTCCTACGTGGACTGAATTTTGCCTTCAAATGTGTGGTATTGGCAAAGATACCATGAAACACACACGCATCCGAATTGCTTATGGGCCGGCCCAGATACTTCAATCCACAGGGGATGAAACCTATACCAATGAGAAAGGAGAATCTCAACTCGCCTGGTATCAGCAAACGGGAATATGATTTCTTGATCTGGTGATGCAACACTCAGCAACCAAACATGTTGAGCAATTTACGATTTGAACATCGTACGGGAAATTCCAGTAAATTAGCAATGCAAACCACTGTTCCACCGACCGTATTTTGTAGGTAAGTGAACAGTGTTCTCACCAAGTCGTTAAATTAAGGAAACTAAAATATTAAATTAAATTCCACACTTCCTTTTAAAACAACTGGCCCTGGCTAAAATTGAATCCCGCCGTCATTATGATTTTTTATTTTAAAAAAAAGATGGAGTTTTTCTCGTTGGTTCTCTTGTTTTCGGTGTTCTACAATAATAATAACGGATTCAAGGAGCTCAGGATCTAAAAAAATAGGTGCTGATGGTGTCAAGGATATGGAAGTTCTAGTGGGAAGCAGTTCCTTTGGAATTTACTCTTGACCATGGGATTCTTGATGGTTTGTGCGAATGGCTTTCATCTCGATGGCCATATAGAGCATGGCTAGAGAAATAATGGGGCTTGGTTCGGAGTTCACTTCTTTTTTTCACAAAAGTAGTTTGTGAACTCGTTTACTTTTTGGCATATAGGAATGGTTCCTTTGTCATTTAAACTATCCCGGAAAGGCCATATTTTCAGATAGGATCAAGAAAGTTCTCTGAAACTTACCGGAAACACAGAGCAGTCACCACTTATCCATGTGGGACAAGGAAACTTGTTTCTTTCTTACAAAAATAGCTTGTAAACTCACACACGTTGCCATAAAGGCACAGTTTTGGTAAATTAAACAACCTGTAAGAGGCAAGCCCGCTTGATCAGGTCCAAATGGCCAAGCAAAATCTTCTTCTTTTTTGGCTCCTTTTGTGATCATTTATTCTGCCTTCCCTTTGGTTGTTAGGAAGATAAATTTTATCCTTTTCTCTCTTTTTTATGTGTTCTTCCATGTGAGCATGCGGAATGTAGAACCCACCCGAATGCAAGGTTTTTATCCAAACTCCCTCCTGTAGGCACCAGGGCATTTGATAGCAGTCTGCTAGATTTTATCTCTGCAACTTATCTTTGAATTTACTAAGTTCACAGAGTCATATATATAATTACTCGTTTTATTCTTGGAAACAGAACAAAATCAAACGTTAATTTCTATAAATGTGTTCCAGGAGCATGCTCACATAATCATTTGTAGACAGAGAGCTAATTTCTGGGAAAAAAAACCTTCCTCTTAGCTGCTAAAGGCTTGATTGCGTGTTCTCTTTGTTGAACAGTTGGCATTCCTTCCTCTTTCATACATGCATTTGCAACATAAGTCGGGTTCAGGTAAAACCTGCAAAATAATCTCTCTTTAAGGCTCTTCTAACATTCTAAATTTCTAATTTGAAACCCAACATATGCTATACAGATGATCGTTCCTTTTTTATTAGTCACTATTTTTGGATACCTCCTGCCCTTTCATGCTTGGATGGATCAATAGGCTAATTAACTTTTCTTATCAAGTTTGTAGTGAGTTACAGCAAGTTGCCTAAAATCACATCAAACATTAATTTTGAAGATAGTGACATGCATCCACTGGCATGGATAGATCAAAGGCGAAGAGGATGGGTTCGTGTCATCAAGCTTAGGGAAATTCTTCAAAGTGGACCAAGTATGAAATCCATTGCGTTAAGATAAATACTAAATGGTGAGTTTAAATCGCTGCTCTTACCCAAACTGGGCATTTAGCCCAATTCTGAGTGGCTCGAAAATTGGTTACACTAGGGCTTCATGGGTTTTAGTTGCGATTTCCTCCTCCCCGCCATTTTACCTGATTACATCTCCTTAAATCGAAGATTTACTTGTTTTCTTCTTTGCGGAGTAATCCTTTTTATATTTTTTTCATTAATAAATGAGAATTTATAGCTGTTCAATTAGTCTGCAAATCCAGCTGCAACAAACCAGCACCTAGACAAAACCCTCGCCTGTTTTAGCTCTAAAATTTCAAATAATAGAAGCATATAAAAGAAAGTTAGTGCTTGATTGTTTCTCTAATTTTTGGGTAAAAATATTAGACAACAGATAACACGAAGCACTATTTTTGAATTTTGGACAACAGATAACACAAAGCACCTATAATATTAGAGAAACAATCAAGCAGTAACTTGGTGAATCAAAGTTGTTCTGCCGGCAACAGTTGGATCCACCTTAAGGTTACTAGTCGAGGAAGATATATCTGTCACCCCATGGTGAATAATCTTCACATTGTAGTCTCCATGGGAAAGGGAAGCCTCGAAGAAGCCATTAGCATCTGTCATGCCCATAAGTGAACCCCCCCACTCATGCAAAAGCTTGTCCACAACATCTCCGGTAGCCAAGTTTTTGAAATTGTTATCAGTCAAACACATCCTGTAACAACCCTGTGGCTTCCATGCTGACCACATCACTATTCCAGCAATTTTTGGGTAAGAATATGCCTCCCTTAGAATCTGCTCCAAGTATTGTGCCTGCCCACGAAATTAACAGTTAGTTCTTAGATCATAATGGACGATTTAATTTATATTATTAGTACATTTAATCAGGGAATCTAATACAATTGTTTCAGTTTCATTCTTATTTTACTATTTAAACTTTGATTCCAAAATGATCAATTATGTTATCTACGACATGAGAGAAGCCTAACCCCTCCAGAACAATTTGAAGATGCTCTATAAGAGGGCAGGTTGTAATTTTTGCATCTTAGATCTCTTACCTGCTGAGCTGGGTTGCCTTGAACATCTACTTCTGTGAGCCAAATGGGAACATTAGCAGAAGCAAGAGTATCAAGGGAAGCTCTCATATAAGGAAGGTTTGGAACGGTAAAGTGAGACTCTAGTCCAATGCCCATGCGCAAATTGGCATTCCCAGGAAAACTCTGGATTTCTTTGAGCTTTTGAAGGTACTTAGCAGGTGAAGCGGCACCATCACCACTCTTTTCAATGGTATCATACTCGTTCAGAAACAATGTAGTGAGTCCATCAGTCTTACCAGCCGAGTTGTAGATAACTGAAGAAGCATTCTGTCCTAATTTGCTTTCAACGAAAGAAAAATGCATATTTTCGTTAACAACGTCCCATGCTATAAGCCTGCCTCTGTATCTTGTCATAACTGACCCTACCCTAGCTTGTACAGCCGTTCGAAAATCACTCGGTGAGAGTGAATTTACCCATCCACTTTGGTACTTAGGATCGTCCCAAATCACATTGTGGCCCCGGACGGCTATATTGTGTTGCTTGGCAAAAGCCATCATGGCATCAGGAACTGAATAGTCAACCTGGCCACGTGTAGCTTCGGTGCTGTACCACTTCATTTCATCTTCAAATGCTGTCACTCCAAACCTTGAGGTGAACCAATCTTGGTAGGCAGTGTTGGAGAGGATGTTCTTGTTTATAGCACAACCAAATGGGAAGCGCAGTTTGTTTTGTTTAATGGAGATTGTTGCATTTGAGAGGGGATTGCCTTGTTCGTCTATGGCTTGGATTCTAACCTTTTCCTTTCGAGTCTGCAACGAATATATATGTATCCAATTAGGTGCAAGATTGTTGATTCGTAACTAGCCAGGAAAAAATATTGTAATTAAATAAACGATGAAAGATGGAACTATCAGTCAACTAACCCTTTCAATACTTTGATCTTGATGAGACCTCCATTCTTTCTCGGTGAACGGTTGCAATGAGATGCTATCAACCCATATTTCGACCGAGGTGTTGTTGCTCTAAGAAAAAAGAATGGAAATCGTTAACAGGTACAGCAATAACAAGACCATAATTATGTTTTAGAAATTAGATACTATATCAGTACCTCAAAATATAGCTCAGCAGGGCCGGATGCATCCACTGTAAGGCCACCTTTAAGCATGGACCAGCACTTTGGCTCAGCAAAAACGGAACCAGCTTTTTTGAAGCCAGAATCTGTCTTGAAAATGGCTGTTACCTGAACATTTCCCTCGCTAACTTGTACCCAGGCTGCATTAACTCAAAGCACTATATTAACATGATCAAATCACAAAAGAAGAACAGAATGTTATGCAATTTTCTCTCTTTTTTTTTTTTTTTTTTTGGAGAAGTCGCAGACACCCTTGACCCTATCTTAACCCCTGATGAGACAAGACGTCACAGTGAAATCAGAATGGTGTTAAGTGCAGTTTAATTAAGAAATCAATTTAGAATTTCAGGATTTCGTAAGCAGTTTCAGCATTTTACTGGTAATAGAATTCTGTTTTTTTTCCCCTCTCTTTTTCAGGCACTAGTACCATACTGTGAACTTAAAATGAAGGGGGGGAAAGCAGCAATGCATACCAGAGAAAGTATAGAGGTGGTTCTTTTTCAAGTAAAGCTTCTGTGACATGCTCCCATATGGATTATTCCTGGAATGAGCCACAACGTATTTGTTGCCATTGGATTCTCTATGTTCTGTCTTCGCATCTCCAAATGTGGACCATGCTCTTAGTCCATCATTTAGTTCTGGGTTAACAATGATTCCTCCATTATACTGAGGACTGAGAGGATTTTCCAAGCACTGAAATCACACCATCAGGAAAAGAGAGAATGAATCCTCTAATCACTTGAGATTATGCACAATCTTTGCGAAATAAATAAAAGT
Source organism: Populus deltoides (assembly GCA_015852605.2). Lineage (NCBI taxonomy): Eukaryota > Viridiplantae > Streptophyta > Magnoliopsida > Malpighiales > Salicaceae > Populus > Populus deltoides. The sequence goes on along the minus strand of CM027578.2, from coordinate 5,151,244 downwards.
TGATCTTAATTTGAGCTTGCCTCAAGGCTGATCGAGTAATCATAGGGTAAGGCATTGGTTAGAAGACCTGCAAAACGTACATTACGTTATGTAGTGGTAGTAATTAATAAAAAATCTTAGAGACTTGGTGTCAAATATATAATTAGGTACCTTGATTTCTTGATTTTTACTGAACAAGCTATAACAGGTACGTGAAATAAATAGATAAATAAATAAATAAGAGGCTGATATTGTGGATTTACAGCAGATGTTTAATGATGAATTGGGAGAACTTCTTTTTCTCCCTAAAAAGAAATGAACAGAACAATCACTTTGTGAAATAGGGGACGTTCAAGACTGCCTCATATTTTGACAGTACACCCGCTGGTCTCTACATTAATTTAAATCATGGAGGAAACAAACCTGCAAAGAGGATAATACTGAAAAGTGACAGAAGAAGTTGACCACCATTTTCATCTCCTGCCTTCATATTATACAATAGCTAGAGTGTAGCCCTGAAATCCATGATCAATCCAATCAAGATTAACCATGAGATCACGAGTAAAAATAACATATAGATGTAATCATCATAATTAGATTATTGATGTTTATTACGCTATGATTTGGATTAAAATAATTTTCTATCCAGGTCATGAAATTAAGATAATCTCATAAAAAATAAATTGAAATTAATCATGAAATTCAATCCCTAATAAACTAAACTAAGTGTTGAATGAAGAAATTAAAATTAATAGAAAAACAATATTGAAATGAATTAACTAATTAATATGCATGCATGTTATGTGAGGGAAGAAACATACCAAGTGATGTGATGAGAGAGTTTACAGTTCCAAAAAATAGACAACACACACACATATATATATTAGAGTTATGCTGGAAGAAGAAGCCGAAGAATCCTCATCGAATTGAGGGAAACAAGAGATATAATTCATCAAAAAAAGGAAATATAACTTCTGGGAAGACATAAAAAATATCCAGTGTATCTAGAATTTCTTGAAAAGTATCGGCCGGGCCTGATTTGTTTCCCATTTGGTGACTGCTATTACTCTACACATCAATCTCCATTATTTTGGTAGAATATAAGATTGGATCTTAGGTTTTTAATTACTAAATCAGTCTCTCGCTTCCCATTTATCTCCCTTTCTTCTATTTTAATTATTGAAGAAATCAATCAACAGCTCTATTTTATTTAACTTAACGTCTAGAAAACAAATTGTATGTAGAGAAGCTTTGATTTGACGGCCTAAAATCTTCAACGAGGCACTCCCCATGCGCCTGATTACACACTGTTTAACTCTGTCTTTTGTTTCGTATGAATGTATTAGTTTCTTAAAAAGTATTTTTTTTTCAATCTGAGATACCTTGAATTTGAACTCTGATATAAATACAGTGAGGTTTTTAATACATGTGAATCTGAAAGACAGAGATTTTTTACTATACGTGTGTAATTAGTCTATATACACCTATTTCTAGTATAAGAAATTGTCCAAAAAAAAGAGCTAAAAAATCTCTCACACACTAAATGATGAGATTGCAAAAAAAATACCAAGAAAAAAAAAACAATCATGTTGGGCTGGTCTTGTTCAAAAAAGGAAAGAGAGTGGGCCTGGTGAGCCAACGTGCCTGGCCCATATGACCAAGTTGCTTGTATTTAATTAAATTGATTTTCTTGATATATATAGGGATCTAATTGCTATTCTTTTTAATAAAGGTATTAAAATGTAGTTATTAGAATAAAAGGACCGAAAACTTCAAAGGGGGACCTACTTGTATGAAAATAATATACAGGGACAAAAACAAAATTCAAACCTTTCAAGAACTAGAGTGAACGTTAGGGAAAAACTAAAGTGTTAAGTTTCAAGTGTATTTTTGCAATGAGTTGAATGGATACCAATATCACAACACGTGCACCTTAAGTTATAAGCTGCGGGGTAATTTTGGATCGATATAAAGATTATTTTAAATATTAATATATTAAAATGATTTGAAAATATATATAAAAAATTAATATTTTAAAAAAACAAAAAAAAACCAGAGATTTATATATATATATATATTGAAGTTTACTTACTTTAATGTACGTAGAATTACATGGTACACAAAGTGTATCTATACGTACGCACACAGTGACATGCATTAATTATGTAAATCTTTTTAATTAATTAATTAATTAATTAAGATCTCATTTGTTTGAAGAAAAAATTGCGTGGAAAAAGAAATCTCGAAAAATAATTGTTTTTTAATGGTTGATTGTGACATGAAAATGAGTCGTAAATTTCTCAATAAAAACTTGTCTGTATTGATTGACAAGGAAAGTACTGAAACTAACCAAATTCGAAACGAAATAACTCTCTCTTTGCAAATTAAACACGAGCGCGCGAGAGATCTTTTCATCCTCCTTCCACTTTGGTTTCAATTTGTCTTTGAAGCATCCCCATGTTCATGCAAAGTTCAACTGCGTACGTAATCTACTTAGAATTATAAATAATTGGATAAGGAATTTCGAAATCTTGTAATGTAAGCTTGAAAAATGAGATCATTGCTGACTTCAAAACACTAGGGTTAGGATTGGGGGGCATAAATCTGAAATCAAAATTCACAAACTCTACGTACGTGGAGGAGGAAAACAAATAGAGTTTTATTTTTTTACTAATTCAATTAACAAATCGGGTCTTGAACTTGAATAGCCATTATTCTCTCTACTGATCATGCACAAAACCATAATAAATTTTCTCGTTAATCATTGAACACAACTTGATCGAGCAGTTCCTGAACCCGATGAGCAACGCATATTTATACCTGCAAAGTTTTCATTGAGGCCCCCACCCCCCCCGAAAAAAAAAAACACGAAAATGGCCAGAAGGAATAGGTGATGGTTTACAGGTGCAGGGCTTTCTATTTCAGCAATCTGCTATATACGTCCCCTCTTCATCCATGTTAGATCGAGTCGTCGAGCAATCGAAGATCAACACCGAAAGGGCAAATGAAGTAGATGGTTAATTCAGTGGCTAGAGAGATGAGGATTAAGATTGATGATTAGTTTGAGAATTGAACTTAAAATAAATGCTTAGAGTAAGAGTAAAGATCAAGAGTGTGTTTATTTTATGTTTTATAAGTGTTTTTAAAAAAATTAATTTTTTTTTATTTTCACATAAAAATTAATTTTAAAAAAATAAAAAATATTATTTTACTATATTTTTAAATAAAAAATATTCTAAAAAACATTCATTACACCACTACGCGGAGGAGGAATAACCAAACAAAATTCTTTACCCACACGTAGTTTCGCATTTGTAAGCAAGCCGTCAAGAAGTATTTTTGCCACTGGAGTGATCCTTGGAGAGAGAAAAATCAGTTCAGACATGTTGAATTTGCAAGAACACGCCGGCCCCTATTTTTTATTTTAAACGTGACTTTTAAAGCGCCGACTTTTAATATTAATATATCAAAATAATTTAAAAATATAAATAATTTATAAAATATTATTTGAGTGCATTCTTAAACGGTGTGATTAATGCATTGATACAGCCATCTTGCGCAATCTAGTAAAATTGATTCAAGAAATTTGATATCAATGATGGATTGGGATTGAGACTTCAAGGTAAATTATGATTATAACCCATCCTGTTTTACACTGAAGAGGGATAAATTTGATCGACATCTTTTTACTCGAACAAGTAGAAAAGTTTAAGAGGATATAACACTGGCTTTGCTTGTGCTTTGTTGGCATTGATCAATGGATCAATCATTCAAACCAACAAGGTTATGGGTTCGATGCCGGTACAATGGAAATGGGAACCTTGAAAGTGAAGATTCACACACAAAATAGAGGTGTTCTTAAATACCTTTTTTCAAAATCATTTCACTTCAATTTCAATTTTTTTTTAAGTTAGTTAGAAATTACAAGTTCGATGTATTCTAATCTCTTTTTTTCTAGGATTTCTTCTCTTTAAACATCTGAGATGACAAATAGTTGTGTTTCAGCTTATAAATTATATCTGAATTTAAAAAGAAGTTAAAATTTTTTATGAAATCACTGAGTTATTGATGTTTAGTTCGTCAAGATCCGCCCAAAGAGCCTTGGTGCCGCAACTCCTTGTCTATAAAAGAAAAATGGAATTTATTACTTCAGTTATTAATAATACATAAGAAATTCACTTGAAATAACTGGTTAAATGGGCAGAAGAAAATACTTCCACAACGAGGACTATTTATCTGGGCCGAAGCCATGAGCTTAGACTAACTTTATAGCACCATGCAAGTGCTAGGCTGCAAGCCCGAGCCTGTTGCAGTCTATTTGACAGTCGTACTATCAGAACGTCTTACACAGCACAAGGCAAACCCAATATAGCTAGACCAAAATATGCTTTCACTTCATAAAAAAGGAGAAGATTTTGCCCCAGCCTCCTAGTGACACTGAGCTCAAAACGCATGCTCTCGAGACAAGAGATCGAGGCTGATAAAAAAATCAAAGTGAATGGATAGACCCAAATAGATAGTGCTAGAAAAAGAGGTGTTCTAAAATACCTTCCCACCTCCGATAAAACAAGAGTTGCAGATTTAACCTGCAGGGATTTTGGATCTGTTCAGTGGTATGATCATGGACAGGGACCTGTTAGAAATGTGCAGAAATTGATCCCTGAATGGCCATGCTACTTGATATAACAAAATCAAAATTATTTAAGATTAGAAGAGAGGTCAAAATCCTTTCACATTCAGCATAAAAACACAAAAGGGTTTGAAGAGGGAATAGCCAAGATAAATGGTTTTAAGAAATGGCACAAGGAATAGACCATGTCAACATTCCGGTCAAGAGTTTAACGAGGGAGAAGATCACAAATCCCAAATCTAACATAGAATAGCAAATATGAATAATATGGTTACAGTCAGAGTGTCATCTGTCAAATGCACAGATAAATATAAACTTTTTTATATATTTATTTACCCTCATTGTTGCCAGTAAAATGTTGAGCTACGAAACCTTCTTACGCTGGCTATAGCAATACATAAGAGAAGCTTTGATACCGGCTCACCTGTAGCTTGTTCACTTTGGGGTTACGCGCTAAAACAATTGGCTTCGAAGGGTTAGAGGACGGTGAGAGAGACTGCGAGATTGCTTAATCAACCAGAAAAAAAGACATTCCAAAATACCTTTTCTAAAGCTGTCTCACGGTTACCTCCAGATAAATTCTCGATCCAGGCGGATAGAAAAAACATCACCTCAACCAGAACAATCCCTGTCTTGGCCAAAACTAGAAACGAGAAATGAGACTGACAACAGCAGTATGGCAATACTCCACCTCTGCATATGGAAACACTTCAGGACATCTCATGAACTAGAACTGCTGAACTCGAAATTCCAATTTCTTCAACAGTGTTGTAGCAATTGCAATAAAAAGTGGCAGAGAGAAAAGAAGCACAATCAAATATGAAATGCATAGAAATCAAACAAGAATATACACTCTTATTCTTTCCTTTTTCTCTCTTTCGGTGCATAAATACGTCCCCCACAGAAACATTCATAAGTATTTTACATGTCCCAAGCCAGTTCCTGATTAATTAATAAATACAAATCAAAAGAAATTAAATTTCCATCCGTGTTGCGGAGACCAAGAAGGTTTCGTTAGTTAATTGATAAATTAACTGACAAAACACCAAAAGACCAATCGATTTATTTGATATTTATCAACTAGGGAAGTGAGCAGCTTCTCCATTGCTAGTGATACTCCAATAACAAAGGCATCATGACTGAGAGTCGTGATCGCAGCAGCAATTTTATGCTTGGAGATATCCTTTTACCTCCAAGTAAGAAATCACCTTCTCAGCCATGTCACATGGGGTAGAACAGTCTCCTGTGTTGCATTGCAATACTATCTGAAAAAACTTTAAGCAATAAATACCATATATTGATGATATGCAAGAATGTTACAAGCTAAAAGAAGAATTAAATAGTGATGGTGGTGTACAAGAAACCATGTAAGAGATAAGAAAGAGACATCTAGGCTTCTTCACAACACATTGGTAAATACCAATGCGAGCCAGCTACATAACTGTAACGACAACAGAATAGAGGTGATCATGGTAAAGTTTGTTATTCACCCTAATCTGCACCTTATGCTATTAATATAACAAATTCTAACAACAGATTTCTTAAACCACTCACAGAATGTGAATGTCCTAATGTAGTAAGCATGGTTCTATAATGTTCTCTTTATGAAGTCACCCATTTTCAGTAACAAAATATATCCCACGAGCAACCCACATGCACAATATAAAGAAGAGTGTTGGTTAGTTTTTTATAAGAACTCGCAAATTAGCATTCTTTCTCCGCATAGCTTTTAATATAATCTGAAGACAAAACCAAATAAGTGATTAAACACATGGCAATTCATGCACTGAAGTAAATATCATTATTGCTTTCTTGATGCTTTAGGCAGAACCAAATTAGGAGTACCGCAATTTATGAGTTTCACCAACCATCCAAATGAAAGAAAAAAAGCACATTGCATTCCCCTTAGCGACGAATCATGCAGGTGTATATGAATGTTTTCACAGTGCATCCGTGAGCATTTGTGCAGGCCAGAATATTTTGTTTTGCTCTGTACAATTACCTCAGCATCCAGTGGTGGTTCATATGGATCATCAATGCCAGTAAAACCTGTAAGATATAAATGAATGTTAGAACTCTTAACAGTTAAGTAAGCCAATAGAACTCGGTTGCATTGCGGTTCCCTAAGAATACCTTTGATCTTTCCAGCACGAGCAAGCTTATACAAGCCTTTTGGGTCTCTGTTCTCACAAACTTGGAGGGGAACATCCATAAACACCTGTTATAATAAGCTCTGTCAGGCATGGTTAGCAACATAAACAACATCTGAAAGTCAGGTCCAAAACTAAGAAGTAAAGGAAAGAAAACAAAAAACTACAATAAAACCCAACTTGCTGCACTTGTAGTTTGACAAGTAAGTCATAAGCTGGCGAAGCACCAACCTCAACAAAATCTTCGCTTGGTAACATTGCACGACATTCAGCCCGGTCCCTTCTGTATGGAGAAATCAGGCAGGCGATGCAAATAAATCCAGCATCTGCAAAAAGTTTTGCTACCTCCCCTGAACACAAAATCAAAAAGTTTTGCTACCTCCCCTGAACAATAAATCCAGCACTAGCACATGATGGTATAGCAAGTAATTCTTTAAAGAAAAATCAAAAGACGCAAACATTTATTACAGGACTTACCAACTCTCCTTATATTCTCGGCACGGTCTTCTGCTTTAAAACTAAGGTCACGATTTAGGCCGTGCCTGATGTTGTCGCCATCAAGAATGTAAGACAAGCTTCCTCTCTGGTACAACATGTGACTCAAGGCACATGCTACAGTGCTCTTCCCTACCAATTGAGTTCCAGGGCATTAGAAGGCATGAAAGAGAGATAGCAAGAGGAAGAAAAAGGAGAGGACTAAATACACAAGTTATCTAGAAATCTAAAACTTCTTTCCCATAGTGGCAATAGAAATCCAAAGGCAACGAAAAAACAAAAAACAGAATCAACTTGATAAATGCTAAGCTTCATGTCTGTTTGTGTGAAAGCACTTAATCAGCAAAATTTAAACAGCATCCTTTGATTCAAAAAGTAAGACAACAAACACACCACGGGAATTTAGGCCAAACCTAGTAAACATGTAAAGCACTATTGATTTAAATCAAACAAACTTGGTCAAAAATCAGTTGACAATCAACCCAATTTTATTTGAAAGGAAAAAACAAAAAACAAGAAGAATGCAATGAAGGAAGAACAACAAACCTGAACCACTGAGACCGGTGATCCATATAACACAACCCTTTTGTTTGAGAAGCTTCTGTCTGTCAATTTTTTCAACAGGGCATTCATGCCACTTTATGTTTGTTGAGTTTCCTATTGTAGACAATCGGTTATGATTTTTGCCTGTCCAAAACCCATGTCAAGAATCAATTCAAAATCCAAACTTTACAAAGAAGAGCAAGAATCCATTCGATAAATCCCAATCGCAATTAATACCTTAATTAACAACTTTTCAGTAAAAAGGACATCAAAAGTCAAACACCGTGGAATTTTTTACCTTTTCACCAGCTAAACTTTAATAAACTGGTTGGAATCCAATTACAATTATAAAACAAGTATTAAACCCAATAAAGAAAGTTACCTGCGTGCCCATTTGGCAGCTTATCCTCCACCTTGCCATTCACATCCAGTTTAAGCGTCCGAGTCTCTTCCATGGCAGCCTTGATCAGGCAAACCCCTCTCGGTTTCAAATCAAAGGGTTGATTACCGCCACTGAAGCTGAAAAATCCGAGCCTTTTCGAGCTCGAAATTCCAGGCAGTGCTGGCTTACACCCGGAAGCATTCATCTCTCGAACAAATAATTGATATACATATAAAAATGGTATAAACGTGAGGAAGGATACTGTATATTAGAAAATCGGGTTGTGATGGGGTTGAAGATGGGGTTGTTGAACGCTACAGTTATAGAAGTTTTGTAAAATGTGAAACTTATGGAAAGAAAAGAAGACAGGAAGGAATGGAAGTGGTTTGATATTTTAATGATTTATTGAGGCTAATAGAAATACTGACACGACCTCCTGATTTTTATCGGACATGGGATTCTATTTTTAATAATTGAGTTTTGTTTTCGACAGCTATAAGAGCCACTGCCCACTAGCCGTGGTTTTGTCAGGGTTTTTTTTTTTTTTTTTTATTTTTAAATGACATGGTTTGATAAAATGATGCGGAAGCTGAGAGAAATGAGAAAAAAAAAGAAAAGAGAAAATAGATTACCGAGGACACGAGAATTCTTCCCGCTGTGTGATGGAATAAAATTGAACTCCCTGAGCCTGAATTTTCTATTTAGGGCCGTTTAGAACTTAGTTCTAAATAACGTTTTTCTAAACTTTAATTTTTTTATATTTTTAAATTATTTTCATATATTTATATTAAAAAATATATTTTTAAATAAAAAATATTTTAAAAAACAAACACTATCAGAAATTTTAAAAACCGCTGCTGTATACGCTCTCCCTTGGATTGAATTTTTTCCAGTCTTTTATAACCAGCAAAAAATTGAATGATACTGAGATGCTTAATCTTTCTATTGAAATTCTTCAAGATGCTTAATGTTTTTATCAAGTTTCTTTGTGGAGTGACACAGTATAACATATTTGATATTTTACCAGTCACTTAATTTTATAATTATAATTACTTTATTATTAGATATAATAACATTTACATTTGAAGTTTTTTTCTTACAATAAATGTCTGAGCAAAACTTGACAAAAAATAAAAAAATTAATACCCCTAGAATTGCCCTATAAAATTTATATACTAGAAAGCTAGTTTGTGTTTTGTTGCGGGGCAAGTTAGTTTTTTTAATTTTAAAAAATAATATCCAATTATTATTATTGTGTTTTAAAGCATAAAACAAACTCGTGATTTAAGTTATAGACCCCACTAGATCCAATAAAATGGTTTGATTTCATTATATAATAAAAAAAGACAACGACAATAAATTTACCGTATCTAAAGAGAAAAGGTGACAACACTGTCTTGCAGGAAAAAAAAAATTTTAAAAATTACAAAGTTAAATTCCAAGATAATCCTTTATTAAAAAAAATTGAAAAGCAACAAAAAAAAAAGAGAGAGCATCAAACCAATCCAAGCTAGCATGGAAAACTCGTAACCTGAGTCGTAAGATTTATCCATCATCATATAAAGTAAATCAAAAAAAATTATAAAAAAAACTCATTTTTTAATGAACTTAATATTGGAAAATGAAATCAAAAAATAAAATTGATTTAAAACAAGATAAAATGAAAAATCGATGTAAATCTGGATTAACATTTCATGCCCTTGGCTCGAGTCATGAGATTAAAAACAACAAGTGAAAAAAATTACGAATACCAATTCTTAACAACTCAATATCGAATAATGAAATTTAAAAAGGAAAATCAATTTAAAAAATCCAAATAAAAACAACAACTAAAAGAACAATGATAAAATTTGACATGAAAATAAAATAAAATAAATGATATAAAAACCCCAAATCAATCAAGGCTAGAATAGCTAACCCATAACATATGTTATAAGGTAAGACTATCGTCGTAGAAAAAAAAATTAAAAATAAAGAAGTATATTTTTTAATAAACCTAGTGCTGAAGTACAAAAAAATCAGTGTAAAAAAAAAGATTGAGAAGACAAATGGTAATTCAGGTTGGCATTTTACACTCGTGACCTAGATCATGAGACTGCGATTCAATAAAAAATCTCAATTTTCAACAAGCTCAACATTGAAAAACAAAATTAAAAAAAATTAATATAAAAAAAATCATATCAATATCAATCTAGGTTAACATCTAATATCTTTGGCCTGGATCATGAAAATTAGATCATCGTACAAAAAAAACTTAGAGAATTTAATTTTCAACTAATCCAACAATAAAGAATAAAAATAAATAAAATAAAATTAATTTTAGAAAAGATCCAAAAACAACAAACTAAATATAACATAAAAATAAAATAAAATGATGTTGGGTGAAATTATAAAACAAGTTTATTCAGGAAAATAATAGATATAAAAATTAAAAGATCGATAGTCATATAAAAACCAAATAAAACTAAATGATAGAGAATAATATAAAAAAAAAATAAATAAAAACAATAAAAAAATGAAAAAAAATAATAACAGGATAACTTTCAAGTTTGACCGAAGATCTCAAAGGAGGAGAAAAGGATTTCACCATCACCGAACGGTCGTTGAGATGTTTTATTCATAAATCTCAACCAAGAATGATAGCGGGTCTCAAATCAAGCGACTTTTTATATATCCTCGTCGACGTCTCTAACCTTTTAATTTCATGCCCACCAAAATTATCTCACGCAATAAATAACCAATCAAACATCTTACCAGTTTCAAGTGTCGCGAAAGTTCTCCAGTCAAACAATTAATTCTCTCTGGACTGTATTTTCCCTCCCAAAAGGGTGGCAACAACACGTCATCTGTTTTCCATGCAAGTCCAAGAGTGTTTTATGGCAGGTTCATGTCCAGGCTATATATATATATATATATATATATATAATATATAATATATATGATTTATATTTATAAATTGCTTTTAAAATTAATAATCACACCGAATAACTTAATTTATGGATTTGTTTTTTAAATTTTATAAATTTTAAAATTAAAACTGAAAGTTTATATGGTTGTTAATTTTAAAAACTCAAGAATAAAACTAAAGAGAAATTATTTGCTGGTGTTGCCCAAAAAGGTTGAAATACTGAAAAAACAATCTTGAAAAACTGAATAGTTTGAAGCTAAAAAAAACACTGAAAACACTCAAGAATAAAACTCAAAACTCAAAACTCAAAACTCAAAACACGTGATCCTTTTTTTTTTAATTTAAAACTCAAAACTTATAAATTATTTTTATGAGCTAATATTAAAAATAAAAAATATTAATTTTGAAATAAAAATTCTCTCCCCTATGCACATATTTTGAGGTGAGGATTCTGCTGAATGGATTCAGAAATACCCTTTGCTCGGCCTTAAGGACCCCGCGCACGAGATTTTTTTTCAAGAAGGTCGTTGAGCTCATCTAGCATGGTCTTTCAAATGATCAATTTCAAGCCGATTCCCTAAAAGTCGGGCTCGATATTGTCGTGCCTGATCCCCCCATAAATCATCCTGTCTAGGAACTCTAAAGTCTACCCCCCTCGTAAAATTGCCACTTAAAGACCTGGCCACCGCCCACCGTAGGAATTAATTGGTGTCCTTCCTTATTTGTTTGTATGTTTCTAAAATATTTTTAAAAAAAATTAATTTTTTATTATTTTTTTAAATTAATATTTTTTAATTATTTTGATGCATTAATATTAAAATAATTTTTTTAAAATAAAAAAATATTATTTTAATATATTTTCAAATAAAAATTACTTTAAAAAAACACTCAATCACACTCTCACAACCCATCATAACAATTTATAAGTATGACAGTTCTCTTACATAAGGTCTGTTTGTTTATGTGGTTGTGGCTGTGTTTTAATTAAAATACAGTTTGTAGCCGTTTGGTAATAAAAAATACACAGTTTATTATGTATGAACCCCACATGTTTTTTGTATCTGTGACAAAAAAAAAAAGCAGCATTTTGCTGCTCTGTATTTACTGTGCATGCTAATTGCACTGTGCTGAACAATGCAATTAGCATGAACAGTATATATAAATATACTGTTCACGTGAACAGTCAATTCACTTGCATTGTTCACGTGAATATTTTTTTTATTAAAGTGTGTTAATTTTTTTAAAAAATTAGTTTAGATTAAATTAAATTCACTTGTACTATGATGTTTAATAATATATTTTTAAAAAAATTAGTGTAAAATGAATTAAATTTACTCGTACTGTAATATCAATTTTATAGCTGATAATATTTTATCTAATTTTATTACACATATAAAAACCATAGTTCTTATCGAATGAATTTTGTACGTAATGGAATTATAAATTATTTAATAGAATAATAAAAAATATTTTATATAAAGTATTATTTATTTTATGATGTAATAGAAATAGTTAATTCTACAATATTTAAATTTAAAACCATCAATATTAATATATATTTTTAAATTATTTTATAATTTTAATTTCAAAAACATTCTTAACCAAACACATTAAATTATTTTTTCAATCTCAATTTCAATCACAATTTTAACCAAATATCTATTTTTTCAAATTAATCTCAGTTAAAAATACTTTTATAAAATAATTTTTTTTAATCACAATTAAAATAGATATTGTAATACCAAACACACACGTAATCATTCCTAGAACAGGCCACACCTTTTCTACCTTCTTCCCACTCAAGAAGAGGATGGAAACGAGCACGCAACCACAAAAAAAATAATAAAAAAAGGCTCAAGGTTATCCACATGGCACCCACCCTAGGACAATCATTTGTGGGACAGAGTTTTCGTAGCATTTATTCTAATAATAATAATAATAAAATAAACGGAAGAGAAATACGGTTTTTGGTGGGAGAAGAAAGGCAACGCGGGACCCTACACCATAATAAATACGTCCATCGTTTCCTTTGACAGTTGTCTGTTTTTGATAAGCTGTGGGGTATGTCAGAAAATAACACGTATGATGATGGCCTTTTAAGATAAAAATACACGAGGATAGTAGAAACTCGAGTCACCGTAATAAGTTGGATCCAGCTGGATGGGAAGTGTCACTTTTCTGCGAATTAGAAGGAAGTAATTCCCTACTTGAATTTATAATTCAGATTTTTTTTATTCATAATTCAAGATAATCGCAAATATACTTCACATAAAATGAATCTTAACAAACATATTTGAATGGAAATAATTATAAATTAAAATTCACGATTTATTTTAATTTTTTTAATTAAAAAGCAAAGTTGACTCGACTTTGTAGTATTTTTTTGACCTGAAATTTACTTTTAACCATCAATTTATAAATTCTTATTGAAAAAACCTCTAAAAATTAAAAAAGAATTATTTCTCTATTTACAAAATTCATCTCAAATGAAAAAAAATCTCTTTTAATTTAAATATAAAAATTTATTCTCAAATCAAGTTTCGCATACGAAATTATTCCCTTTTTTTCCTTACATTGAAACCGTGGTTTTTATACATGATTCCAGAGGACAAGTCACCTTCTAGATCAATAGGGAGGTGAACTAACTTGAACTAATTTAATTATTTTTAATAAAAATATAAAAAATATATACATTGAAAAAATAATGAAAAATAAAATTATTAGATTTTAATTAAAAATTTGACAAGCTGATCAGATTACAGATTAATTTTTCATTTATTTTTATTAAACCTAGCTCCGCCTAATTATCGGATCAAGAATCAACCAGGAGGTCAAGTCAGGTTTTAAAGCCGTGGTTGAAAGTGCTATTTGTAGTTTTTGTTTATTTAATAATATATAATAAAGTAGGGGAACAAATTCACTCAGCGAAAGAAAATAAAGAAGACACGGCACACCGCACACTGTAAGAAGATGCAAAAAGAAAGTGGATTCGACAATGAAGAAAAAGAGAGGTCGGGTTTGCCGGCCCGATATCTTTCCAAGACGGGCCCGCCTGATGACGAAGAAAAGTCGAATCTCGGGCAAAGAAGTCGGGCTTTGAATCGAATCAAGGCCCATCCTCACCCTCCAAATCTAGCGGCCTCTTCCTCTTTCTCGGTCCCAGTCCTATATATCTCCAGCAACCTTTTTCAATAACCAAATAAGTAAATAAAAAGAGACAGAAAGAGAGCGCGAGACGGAGAAAAATGAAACCTCCTCTTCGTCCATGGCAACCTTACCGCACAGCTCACACTAACGCTAAAACAGTTAATAAATTTCCTATCCCGAATTTCTACTTAGGTTGTTTTATTCACAATTATTTCACCTCGTGCTTGCAAATTAAGACAATTTCATTCGAATTCTCTCTTAGGAATGGTCGATGCTGTTGGAAATTTGATTAAACAATGTGCTATAATATTTATTTTTATTTTAGGCATGGAAGGAGTGAACAAATAGGGATGACAATAATTATGATGTTTGAATTGGATTAACTGTCTGATAAGCTTTGCAGGCACGAAGATTTGGGGTTTGTGCTGCAATGCCTGGTTTCATTGCACGTAAATCATGCCCAGAGTTAATTTTTCTCCCTACAGATTTCAAGAAATATACTCATTACAGTAAAATAACTAGAGAAGGATAGTCAGCATGTTCTTAATAGAGATTATGTAACACTTAAGGTGGTAAATGGCCCTGATTAACTAATTAATTATTTGCAGTACAGGGTCTGTACGGATCGTTAACCTCTAATAGAAACTACTTTTATCTTCTTTCTACTGTACGAACATAAGCTGCAAAGACAGGTCGTCCAGTACAAATCTGTCATCTTTAGGGACCTACTTTAATTTTTAAAACTCGACATAGGACTTAGGAGTCCAATGGTGATCCAAGATATATGTGCCACGCTTCACCACATTGGATAACATCAAAACCTCTCAGCACTGCCTGTCTCAAAGTGTCCATTCTCTTTCATTCTGCTCCGCTACTAAACAACTGGAAAAAAATAAAAATGGAATTGACACCCATTATTCCTACCTTCAAAATCTCTTTGCCAAATCCAGGAAGACAAGCAAGAACCCATATCTCTTGCTTAGTTACTCCAGTTTCTTATTTATCATCACCAGACCAAATGACAACAACAAAAACCCACTTCAATTCCAGCAACATTCGATATGAGATTAACACTAACAATATAAAAAACGTAGCTGTGCCAACCATGACTGAAGTATTGGCTGCATCAAAGGCCCAGAACCTGGACCTTCAGCTACAAACACTAGGACCCTTTTTCAGAATCACAGCTAAGAGTCTTGAAACTCAAAATGAGCTTGGGAGAGCTGAAGGGCTGATAAGGGTCTGGTTAAAAGGCAAGATTCTCCATTTGGATTCAATAAGATTGAGAAGAGAAACACTTGGCATGGAAAAATCAATCTTTGGCATTGGTTTGTTCATTGGAGCTGTTGCTATTCGGTACGGGTACGACTCTGGTTGTAAGACTGCTGAGTTGCTTGCTATTAATGACTCTGATCTTTACCATTCTAAGGTTATTTGCCTTCGCTCACAATTCTCTTTTTAGTTTACGGAAATCGAAGCAGCCTATTCCTTTCTCTGCTTTAGGTCTTTGGATAAATTTATCTGCTTTCGTTACCTTTGATTGAAGAGCTAAAGTTGTTTTGATCTGATTATTTAGGCAGAAATTCTTCAATGTTGTGGATTACTGTTAACTATTTTAACCCTTTAGTTACCCACATGGTAAAAAAATTGTGCAGGTTACCTGTAATGATAGGTCAATTACACTGAGCATCAGGACTTGATTATTTATTGCTTCCAAAATATGATAATGGTTATTGAAAAACATGACTTCTTGGATCTTCTACCGAGCAGATGTAAAATCCTTAACTGTATTGCTTTGTCTCTTGATTTGCTAGCTTGTTAGGTTCTACACTAGAATTGGGTTCAAGGCTGTGTACGAAGTGACGGGCTCGACTATTGGAGACCTTCCTCACATGTTGGTCTGGGGTGGCATTGGAACCCGAATGGATGCTGATGTCGAAAAGCTTCTAATAAAATGGTGTGCCAGGTTCAAAAGTCGAGAATGAAGGGTGATACCCATTGCTTATGCAGTTTATTCTGCAATCATGTGGTTCAAAGGATGGAGTTCTGAACTGAAAAGAATTATGTTGGGCTGAAGGCATTAGCCTAAATTATTGCCCTGATCTATTAGCTCGGAGAAATATAATGATTTTCCTGGAAAATGCTTATACTTTGCGGTTGATATCATGATGCCAATAAATTCTATTGCTGGTTTGATGAGGCCAAAAGGAAGGAAAAGGTATTGCTCTTTTGGTATGATGGTGCGTTTCAACGGCAAGACTCGAAATATAATTATTTGCCACTTAAGTTGCAAGTCATTACATTGTAACATGATGTTCAAGCACAGAGCTTACCAGAAGAAATATCATCGACTATTTAGTGATCTGGGGTCTTCTAATACCAGCTAAATACTTTATGTTCAAAATCTTGTAGGTGTTCAAGCAATGAAAGCAGTTTTTTCTTGAATTTTTTTTTATGGAAACAATTTGCAAGGAAATGTGGTCATGATGTTGGAAATATGTATCCACTTTGTCCTATCTAGTTCATATTTGAGCATGTAGAATTTAGTTTCCACTAGAAATGAATTGCAACCCCCATTGTTTTCCAAATGATGATGCTCTTGTTTTGCAGTATGACCAAAGCTTTTTCAACATCTAGAATGGTCCATATCATTTTGTCTCATTAAAATGAAAAAAACACTTGCCTGCCATATTCCAGGAATTACATATCACTGAAGTTTTTATAGGATATTAAACAATAGAAATTTTCAAAATTTGGGTGGGTGCTATTGGACTGATCCAAGTAATTGGTCATGATGAATTGCATACTCAAATGATCAGAGCAGTGACTGGCAATAGAAATGTAGGATCTGTCAGACAACATGGCCATCTAAGAAACAACAAAAATACGATGTGATGACTTAAGAGAAAACAAGATACAAAACAAAGGAAAGAACCATATAATACACGACAAGAAAGCTTGCAAACAAGATGGATGAAACTAGGAAGAACCTCTTGCAGGCATTTCAAAATCAGAGAAGAGTCTAGGACCTTAGGGGTACCCCTTTGCTTCTTGTAAAAGCAGTGAATCCATGTTGGCCTTTCTTGCAGAGCACCAACAGAAGGTAATGAGGTATCAGAACTGCATCAACTGGACAAAACTGAAGAATGAAGACTTTCAGAGCACAAGGGACAGAATCAGTCCAATTCCTGGAAACGTGTCAAGGGATTTGGCATTAAATACGGTAGAAATTGTCAAGTTTGACTTGGGTTTGATTTCATGCTCTATCAGAGTGGCCATAGTCCAGGATCCTCCGACCATCACAATGTTCTCCTTTATTGAAAACCTCCTAGTTATCTTTGCTGCTGCCGCAAATTTCCTCTCACGATCAAAATAGTGTGAATATGTCGCCCCGAGATCGTCACCCTTGCGTGTCCTGAAAAGTTTGGAGAGAATGCGTTGTCTTAATGTCTTGGGCAGCAACGGATGACAACAACCACACGCAGAAATCATGCATAATAGAGATATTAATTGCCAATAGAATCAGATGCTCTGTTTTATTATTCTGATTCTATTCACAGTTGATATCTCTATTAACGCTAACACTGAGCAGGTCTTTTTATCTCCCGACATGTTGCGAGTTTAACTAGAAATGGTTGTTCATATTTTTCATCAGTGTAGGTAAATTAACTTACAGAAAAATTGATGCTTCACAATTCGACTTTGTCATGCGAATTCCTGTGTCAAAGACGCGAAATTGTCTATCATTTGCATCGTAAGCTGTCCTCATGACAGTTAATAATCAAGTTTAGGAAATCAAGCCACAATAAGTTGTCAATCATGACAGTTAATGCAAATTAATCTCTAGTTATGTGTTTCCCTGTTTGTAAATAATCAAGCTTGATACAATGCCAGCACTATATATATATATATTGTAAAACTTGTTTCTTTCTTAATAATGAAAACAGATTCTCTGTTTTAATGGTATCAGAGCATCTCATCTGGGAACCAAAGCAATCACAACATCAAAATTTTAGCAAATCTTCACAAAAGACATGGCTTCATCTGCAAAATGGGATAATCCAAATCATCCACTTTATCTTCACCGCTCAGATCAGCCAGGTGCCATCCTGGTACGGCAAGCCTTGGTGGAAGATAATTACAGCACATGGAGACAATCCATGACTATGGCTTGGACAGTGAAAAATAAGGTTGGACTCATAGATGGTTCAATCAAAGAACCAGACGAGAGCAATCAGGAAGAAAGTCAACAACGGAATCGGTGCAACAATTTGGTTAAAACTTGGCTGCTAGGATCAATGTCCAAAGAAATTGCTAGCAGCGTCATCAATTGCAAAAATGCTAGACAAATGTGGCCTGATCTGCAGGAACGATTCGCACATACAAACGTGGTCCAGCTATTCAATGTTGAGAATGAGATTCATGATTTTGTGCAAGATAACATGTCTGTCGGATCATATTTTACAAAACTGAAGGGCCTATGGAATGGTCGTGATGCACTCTGCACCTTTCCAATATGCACCTGTGGATCACTTAAAGAGATAATCGCATATTTGGAAACGCAGAAAACAATGAAGTTCCTAATGGGACTTGAATAGAAATTTAAAGAACTAGAAGAACGCTAAACTGCTGTGAAATAACTTCGTTTGCATAACTGGCTTTGCTGTTTTTAAGATTATTTGGGAAAACACTCAATCTTGAATGATATACAAAATGATCCGATGATATCCTTGGCATAAAAAAAGAATCGTTGTTAGGTTGTCCAATTATCAAAACGTTTTCCTTCCTTGATTGAAACATCCTAGAGATGTAATGATGATGTTATCATCTTATATACGGATCCAGCGATTTGCAGGCTTCTAGTTATTAATGGCAGGAAGCACTTCTTTCATGTTGAGGTATCTATCACATGGTATCCAATTTCAGTGTCCCCAGGAGACAGAGAAGACATAGGTGACAAAGGCCGGGGTTTCCGATGATCAAAACAAAAGATCTCAGTTTTTTTTTAGTTTTTTTTATTTCAAAACGACTGTTGTTTTGATACAAAACATCAAAAATCTTCTGTGTTCTTTGTGCACACGATTTGTCCATGAGAAATTTTAAAATTCTCCATGATTAAATTTCAGTACTTATTCAATGAATCCATTTCAAGGAGAAAGACATTATTAACAAGAGAGAAAATCACATTCAACAAGAAGATTTTCTCCTATCTCAAAAAGTAGTATTATTTTACTATTAATTTTTGAATTGATTATTTTTTTGTTATATTTGAAATTCAAATGCTACAACCTAATATGTGGTCATATTTTCAACGGCTATGATCAAATATAAAAAGAGCTCTTAAACTATTATTTCCATCCATCATTTTCATATGGTTGAAAGAGAGAGTTTTATAGAAAATATAAAACTTTTAGAGAGCGTGAATGCGTACTCTCTTATAAAGTAAATATTGATATAATTATTGCTTAAAAATCACAAAATCTAATTAGTTTACTCTTGATGATATTAATAATACTAATATTACACGTTAATGAATCTCATTGGCTGGTAGCTAGCATTTACTCCATATTACAATAATAACGTTCGGATGGTTAAAAATTAAATCCTCCAACCGTGAGAAACTCAACGATAAGGAAACCGACAGGCACACTCTCTTGTCCTCCTTTAAAAACTTCTTGGGGAACACTCTCTTTCTTCTCTCCAAGGCACGCCGCCGCTGCGAATCAAACTCTCTTCCAAAACCCTATCCCTCTCTGTTTCTCTATGGCACCAAAACGTGCTCCTCCCGTTGAAGATCCACCTTCTGCTTCTAGCTCCGAGGAAGAAGAAGAAACTTCCAGTGGTGAAGAAGAAGCATCTGATGATGAACAGAGCCACCCCTCTCCTCCACAGCCACAAACCAAAACCATCCGAACCCAAAACTCAGCCCCCAAAAAACCCGAGCCCACCACTCAACAATCTGAATCTGAGCTCGAATCTGATTCTGGGTCGGAGTCAGAATCCGAATCCGAATCCGAACCCGACCAGAGTGTCAAGCCTATAACCTCTAAACCAATGGAGGAGACCCCACCGAAGGAAGCAGCAGCGGTCAAGAAGTCCAGATCCAAACCAGCTGTAGCCGCCACTCCGGAGAAATCAACAGCTGTGAAGAGGGGTAACGGGGCCGATCGCGATTCGAAAGACTTGAAACGGGCTAAGAGCAAGGAATCCGAGCCTGAGAAGTCTGAGGACTCCAAAAAACAGCTCTTTCAAAGGTTGTGGACTGAGGAGGATGAGATTGCGCTGTTGCAAGGTATAATTGATTTTATTGCAGAGAAAGGTTATGACCCATCAAAGGATATGAATGCGTTTTATGATTTTATTAAGAGGTCTTTGCATTTTGATGTGTCTATGACTCAATTGAAGGATAAGATTTCTAGGTTAAGGAAGAAGTTTGAGAATCATGTGAAAGGGAAAAAAGGAGAAAGCAAGATTTTTAGCAAACCGCATGATCAGAAGGGGTTTGATTTGTCGAAATATATTTGGGGCAGTGAAGGGACTATTAAAGCTAACGGGAAGAAAAACAATAATAGTAATGATAGTAGAAAAGGGAATGCTAAGAAACTAGAGGCATTGAAGGCTGAGTTGGGTATGGATGTGGGGGAGGAGGAGAGAATGGAAGTTGAGATGGAGAGAGATTCAAGTGTCAAAAAGGTTTTGAAGTTTGATGGAAGTGTGAGTGGTGGAAAAATGGATGATTATGTGGTGAGAAATGGATTGGATTTTGCGCATGGAATGAAGAAGGCAGAGATGGAGGAGAAGTGGAGGAAGTTGCATATGGCTGAATTGGAGTTGTTTTTGAAGCGGAATGAATTGATACGAGAGCAAGCAAAGTTAATGCTGTCAGCTTTTAAAGCTGACAAGGATTAGTGTGGTCGAGAAGATACATTTAGAGGGGTTTCATGGTTTAAGTAATAAGTGATCTTGTTAGCTTTTCCTTTTTTGTTTAGGTTTCATAATCAGCACTAAGTTTGGAATGTTTAGCTTCATAGATAATATTATCCGTAGTCCTTTTGTTCTGCACAATTCTGTTTTCAAGGCTTAACTCTCATTTAGTAGCTATGCTATGTTTTATTTCTCATTTAGTAGATGTTTTGTTGTTTATTTCTTATTTCATAGTTATTGTGTTTGATTAGTGGGTTTAACATCAATAAGTTGTTTATTTGTTATCCATCATCGCCTTGTGGTTTGATGTGCTCTGCACAAATTTTTCCATAGGTGCTCTTAACAGTCTTATCCCTGTAGTTTATTGGGGAAATAAGTTGTTTCATCACCATATTGTTTGATGGTTATATGAAATTTGTCTTCACTTTCTGAAAAAGTTTACTCAAATTATGACTATATGGTGTGTTTGCAGTAAGAACTTGCATAAAAAGTATGTTGTTTCAATTTATATCAAGGAAACGTTTCTCTCGTAGTTAATATATCCTTGAAAACAAGTTCGGCAGATGATAGAGAAGCTATTGGCTTCAGATCGATTGGTGGATAACTTTTCAGATTATTATTATTGTTTTTTTTAGCTTATCTGCCTTATGTTGGATAATATCCACACCATGTGGGTTAATGATGCTTAGCGATAATATGAGATGGCTTTGTGAATGTGGCTTGTTCCAGCCTAGGGTATTGGCACACACACATGAACTTGGCTCCGAAATAGAGTAGAAAACTGAGATCCACTTTAAGCAAATGAACTCGGCTCCATTTCCTATCAACCTTTCGGACATTTCCTATTGAAGGCTAAAGAAACAGAACAGTTGATTTCAGAACTGTCCAGAGGGACTGGACAAGGAACGGGGCTTATTTAAAACCGGGGATGTATCATCTATGATATATAATTGGCAGGTTTGCTTCGCAATAACTCTGCTATTAGAATCGATGGCCTGCTTTATCAGGAAATGACTAGGGCCTGAAAGTTATCAACCAAAAAGTAAATGCACTTGTTGACAGTTTCTTGAATACAGTCAATTATTGAGTTTGTTTTGATGACAAAACAAAGCATAGAGAAAATCCCGCCGCTTCTTTATTTGCCATTCCCCTCTGTGCATGACCTTTTGCAGGTAAAAACAAAGGACTTATAAACCAAGAAAGGGGAACGTAGAAATCTTTGGTTTTTCAACAGAATAAGAGCACACAGGAAACTCTTTGGCACAATTTCGACTTGAGGGAGAACAAGAAGAAAAACCACTTCAGTAGATTTTCTAATACCAAAACCAGAAAAAACAGCCAGCATAATTGATTTTCTTCTCCATAGTAATGAATAAATGATGTCTGGTCGAGAATGGGATGGTGTTGATTCAGAAAGGAAATATGCTTGATATGGCATCTGCCTGCATTTTGTAGTCACGTATACTGATTAAGATCTTCTGCTTGCTGTTTCTTGTGTTCAAGTGGTTAAAGCAGTTTTCTCCATACTATTTGTTAAAGACTGATTTGACTAATTGCATCATCAGTGAATCGGTGTATGAATACATGATAATTAGAATTATGTGTGACAACAGTCAATCTTTATGAGTTTGAGTGGGTAGAAATTAGCGTCAACTGAAAAGGATTTGCATTAACTGTTGTCGGCAAACACAACGATTCGACGGATGTTGTTTCAACTTTCAACGGCAAGGAGGGTAGCTGTCCGTTGTTCTTTTTTCTTGGTTGAAAATGAAAAAAAAAATGGCTACCTGGTATATAGTTGCCATTTAGAGGAAATAGAAAAGCTCTATCCTGAGGCTCTCAGCTCTGCTTTATGAAGAAGGAGAAGCCTCTGTCTGTGGGTGCGGTGCTATTGGACTGACCTGACTAATTGCGTCATGATGGATTGCATAGTCAAATGGTCAAAACAATGACTCACAATAAGAGGCACAAGACAATCTAAGACAACCAAAAATATGATTGCTTGGAAAAAGTGTACTTTTGTAGTGCACAAGGCAGGCTAACTGCTCAAGTGAATCAGGGCTTAGGTAAATGGTCATAGGAACTTTTCAGCTGTTGGATTTCTAACAGAAGACAAAGGAAAGTCTAGTTCAAGCCTCCTTACCAGTAACTATATATGTTATGGACATGGTAAAAGCAGTGTATTTGTTTGCCTTTCTTTCAAAGCACCAGCAGAAGGTATTGAACGATCAGAATTCCATCAGCTGGACCACACAACTGAAAATGGATAAACCTTTCAGATTACGAGAGAGAGAGACCATATCTGATTACGGGAATCCTGTCAAGGGCTTTGGGGTCAAATTCACTAGAAATTTTAATGCATGTCTTGGGTTTGATTTTATGATGCAGGAGAGTAACCAGCTTCCCACGACTGTCAAACTTTGCCTTAACTGTCGTTTTATCATCCATAATCCATGTTCCTCCAACTACAAGAACATTCTCCTTTTCTGAAAGCATCCGAGAGACCACTGCTGCTTCTGCAACTTTCTTCTCATGATCAAAATAATGAGCATATGATGCCCTTAGTATGATACCCTTGTTTGTCCTGAAAAGTTTAGAGAGAATGAGTTGCCGTAAGTCTCCTTCCCTGTTTAGGCAACTATAGATAATAACAAAAGACACGAGCCATAAGCATGATGACTATTAGCAGGTTGTTTAACGTATAATATGTTGCTAGTTTAACTAGGAAAGTCGGTCCAATTTTTCACCAGTGCAGGTAAAAGAACTTACAAAGTAATTGATCCATCAAAATTTGGTTTTGTCACTCTAATGCCTGCGTTAAATTCGTGAAATCTCTTCGAAGCAAGATTGTATGGCGTCTCCATACCAAATGCAAGGTGTGGAGCACCAAAAGTTGCAGAAAGCTGAATTATATGGCGGCTGGTTGAAGGAAGTCTCGTAGATAAAGCAGCATTTTTGTAGAAGTATTCTACTTTATCCGGAACTAGAAGCTGCACCTGCAGTGGACCAGAAGAAAAGGTGATTAAACTTCTACATTTCCAATCAATTTGGGTAAGACGAGATAAAATGACAAATTTTTGTTTAATTTGCATATGTTGTCTCAATGCATCTGATCATTTGAGTAAGAGAAAGGACATTATGCAAGGAAACAGGAATTTTATCATTTCTTTCCGTGTTGGAGAATCATACAGTATGCAATGTGATTGAATTTAGGAACCTTAGCTTCAGAATCTTACTCAGGTAAAGCACAAAAACAGCCCATACCTTTTAGAGCTATGATCTGGCAATTTCAGTGAAAATGTATCCTTCATGGTCGGCGATGCTCAATGTAAAGGTTGTGAAATCTTCCATAAAGCGAAAGAGATCGGATAAAATAATAATGAAGTAACAGAACATGATTTTAAGTTTACAAGTAAGAGCTGAGAACTAAATCCACGAACTCACTGGTAATTTTTAGTCAACATCGACCTTAACAGAAGCATGAATATCTTCCTGATTGTATTCTGCTGTAACACCTGCAATTGAACCTTGCGCTATCTTGCCAGCATATTAAGTAACAGCTTGAACAATGCAAGACATTCAATTTTTCATCAATATATGGCATTACAAGGAAGGATTAATCATAATGTGGAACAGATCTGTCAAATTTCATCTTAAAATATATAAGAAGAAATTTCTTGTTTTTCTTGTATAGAATTTGAGAGAATCAAATCAATCAATCATAGGATTTGATAACCAAAAAAAAACATCAACAAAAATTGAATTCTATTACTATTGCGGGAAACTAGGGCGAGGGAAATTATCAACATACCAATCCAGTACCATTTCTAGTCGAGATGCTGAAGTAGTGATTAATTTTGTAGCTTAGAATGTCTGCAAAAATTGAATAATAACAAACCATTACAAAATTTGCAGAGAAAAGGTACCATAGCTTAAACTGAAATTTGAGAGAGCTCCCATTATCAAGAAAGGTGACTAGCACAGCAAAGAAGTCAAGTAAATGCACTTGTTGAGAGTTTCGGAGTAAAAAAAATGAAGAAAGTAACGGAACCCTGGAAAAACAAAGGGATGAGCGTGTTTTTCAAGAACAGAAAAGGTGAATTGAGAGAGAACAAGATGCAAATCAATAAAGCAAAGAACAACATGATATATACAACCAGAAAGCTTGCAAACAAGAAGCACGAGTTTATTCATAAAAGAAATGCATGCGACTAAAAAAGAACCTCTTGCAGGCTTTACAATTTTGAAACAAGATCCTGCACTGTATA
The DNA here is from genome assembly GCA_015852605.2 of Populus deltoides. Taxonomy (NCBI): domain Eukaryota; kingdom Viridiplantae; phylum Streptophyta; class Magnoliopsida; order Malpighiales; family Salicaceae; genus Populus; species Populus deltoides. Next base: position 5,125,818 of record CM027578.2, on the reverse strand, counting down.
AGCTTGAGGTGCGGTGAGTTAATATGGCATACGTGGCAATTTAGTGTGAAATTTTGGGCTTGCCAGAAACAAGAAGCTATAATCTCTTGAGAGAGTCATTTTAATCATTTTCAGTTGAAATATGGGCTCTTATTGAAAAGAGAAATAACGAAAATCGATAGCACTTTAAATCATTTTTAGCTATACACTTTATAAGTATTAAAATTCAAAATATTTAGAAATAAAATCAATCTCTTAAATAATTGACTAATTTCTTAATTTAAATAATCTTATTTATTTTTTATAATTAAGATATCTGGTGATTTGATATGAAAAATTTAGAAGGTTGGTAAATGATAGCAAATAATGTATGATAAGGTAAATGACCAGTAATAATAGTAATAACAGGTCGTGTTTGGTAAGTCAGGTAACTAGTAGCTGATACTTGTAAAAAAAATTTTTGATGGACGTGAGGATTTCCTAATAATAAATAAGAAAATACAATGATATTTTGAAAAGATAAACTATGAAAATATATATGATAAAAATATTAAGAATAAAGAGATTATGAACTTTTAACATTAAAGATTTATAGTATATTTATAACCCATAAATCTTATTATTTTACTATAGCATGTGAAATAAGTTTCCATGCAATGCAACACAACCAATTTAAGGGTAATAACATAACATAACATAAGATATGATCAAAATGTCAAATTTCTGACATGAAATACAAAGAAAGTTCTTTTTTTTTAGGGGTGAGTATTTTTGGTTCAGTCCGATTTTCATCTAAAAAAATAACCAAACCAATATTTTTTGAAAAAAAATCAAAACCGAAACCGATTCAAACCAATCAGTTTTAGTTCGGTTTGGTTCGGTTAATTGAAGGGAAAAACCGGAAAAAAACAGTTTAATTTTTTTAGCTTTTTAGAGCTTTTTTGTGACTTTTGATGGGGTCATTTAAAAGGCTTGTATTGATATAAAAAACCTATATTCATTGTTTGACTTTCCCTTACCAAAATTCATCTAAAATGACAAGAGAAATATATTTTAATTTACATCTAGTGGTTTTTTCAAACCAATCAACTCTAATTAAAATCCAAAATAAATTATACAAGAAATAACATGAAAAATGATTTAAACATTGAAAACAATGGGCCTAGACCAAGAAAACAATGCCTCTAGTAAAACTAAAGAAATACAATCTAATAGAGTCCCTTGAAATTGAAATAAAATACACCAATTGTCTCTATTCTAGCACCCACAAAAACAAAACAAAAGAAAATGTGCTACTATTTTAATATTATTGTTAACTAAACCATATGTCTTTAATATTTTATTGCTTGTATTTTTTCATAAATCAAGTGAGAAGAAACATTAGAGAAAAAATCCAACTATTAAGACACGTATATAATGACATTAAAACTGCATCTGATTCTCTTGAATAGTTTACTTGAAAAGTTTAATAAAATAGATTAATATAAACTGGTAAAAACTAAAAAGAAAATAAAAAAACAATTAAAAAAAAAGAAAAAGCAGCATCAAGTTTCTCATTAAATATTAAAGAAATTCATGTTAAAATTTTAGAATTACCAATAATATAATGTTACTAGTATTAATTATTCACATAAATGAAGCTTAATTATTTTTTTATGAGAAGAATGGACGGTTTAGATTAAGAAACCAAGTCAACCCCGTAATTTAATAATCCAATCGTGCGAAGATCGAATAACAGGATCCTCTGCCTCTTATCCAGTGAGGAAAACCTCACGGTATTTCTCTTATAACGCCACTTCACTAAAACCCTAAATCACTGTTCCACCACAATCATCCCCTTCTCTATTTGCGATGTCTCGTCGAGAACGCGGTTCTGACTCTAGGCGACACCGTTCTGGCTTCGACAGAGAACCCAGGTAGTCTTTTACGGTTTTTATGTGCTGGGTTCTTAATATACTGCATGCCCTGCTTTTCTTGCTCTATAGTCATAATTAATCTGTCACTGCAATTCATGGTGCGTGTTCTCCAGTTCTCAACCAGTCACGGCCTTGGTGTTTTATATGCCCTACATTTTGTTGCTATGTAGCGGTAATTGATGAATCACTTAGATTCATGAAGTGGGTTTTTTGTTTTAGAACCAAACATGACCTTGGTAATTGAGTTGATGATGTTGGTAATGTTTGTGAGGTGTTTGGTTTTCTTGAAGTCCTAAGAGGTCAAGGAGAGATGGAAAACCAGAGACAGAGAGAGTAACAATTGACTCTAGTTTAGATCAAAAGAACCGGCGCCGGTTGCAAGATGCATTGCCTCTTGAGACCCTGTCTGGTCCGGATTCTGCCAAGGTGGAGTCTGGTGGTGTGAGCAAAGAAACAGACAAGAAACCAAATGAACACGGTGAAGGAAGCAAGCATTCTTCTAAGCCAACTGAAGTGCCTTGGTCTCGGTCCTTTTTTCAGGTTTTTTCTTTTTTGAAGTAATTGTTGATATGTGGTTTTGTGGAATTTGTTCTGGTGTCTCATTGTCATTATCTAATAATGGATGTGAAATCTAGCGCAGTTGAGACAGTAAGTTCAGAAGCTAAGGTATGCTTGGGTGCCTATGGAAATAGAAAATTTGAGTTTGTAGCCATTATAGGACTTAGTGGTCTGGGATTATTTCTATACTTTCCTGAAATGCCATTTATACTATACAGTGGTTGTCTTTGTAAATGTTTATTTGCTTGAGCAGTTCAACTTTTGCAACAAAAAAAAAGGAGAGATTTTTTTTCCTTGACAAATCTTTGCTATCATAGAAGTTTTTTAGCTAATGTGTTGCTTGAATTCTTTTAATGACTGGAAAGAGGTGTTTACATTTGCTCACCTTAGGGCAATATGGATCTCTAATACAATAGTATTCTCTATGCATCCTTGTGCTTGTGGGACAAAAAAATAGATTTTAGAGTATTGAATTTATGTAATTGATCATTTGCTCTAGTAAACGAGCAGTATTTCTCTTGATCTTAATTACTGGGTTTTTATTCAGTGCATTCAAAACTTTTTTTCTGGGCTGATGTTGTGTGATTGTTGTCTGCCCCATGCCTTTGAAAGCCTCCATATATATAACAATCTTAGGCTTGCCTGTACATGTCTTTTAACAGCATGATGAACGTGGTAATGCTGGGCAAGGTGGTCGAAGCTTGGGCCGGAGATCTGCTACTGGTGGGTTCCTGATTTCACTTGCATGACCCAAATAATTCTTTGACCCTGTTATTTTTTTTTATTTTCAAACAATTTCACATACTGTTCCTGTGTTCCTCTCTTTTGAAGAGCGCCGATTTAGGGATTCAAAGGATGATCGGGGTGAAAGGACAGAAAACAAGGCAGCAACTTATGATTTGCGGCAAAGAGATGAGAAGCCACGAGGTAAGGGGGATGACAAAAGTGTATGGGGCCATGATGGTTTCTTGAAAATGGAGGCTGAGCCGCCACCACCTGTGCGGAAAAGACCTGCATTTCGGGAGAAGAAAATCCCAGCGGAGACTGACAATCCTGACAAAGCAACTGTGGAACCTGCAAGGTCAAACCATTCTCATCGTCCTTTGTCGATTAGTGAAAGGAGGGAGGAAAGAGACCGTAACCCTCGCTACATAGACAGACCCGAGAGGCCTGCTGCAGGAAATAGAGAAGTGAAGAAGAGTGACCTTGCATCAAGAGAAAGATTTGGTGGTGATGGTGGTGGAAATTACAGGGGAAGAGAGAGATTCAGCGACAGACAAAGTTATCGCCCAAGTGGTACGCGTGGAGAGAAATGGAAGCATGATTTGTTTGACGATGCTAATAGGAGTCCGACCAAGAAGAACGAAGAGGATCAAATTGCAAAGATTGAAGCACTCTTGGCATCGTAGGAGGAGAGAGGATGCTGGGAAGTTTTTGATCTGCACAATGCAGTGTGTTGTGTTTTTTAAGATCATGTTGAAATTTTGTTGATATTCGCTCCCTTTCAAGACATTTTGAGTGCAGAGTCACTGGATTGAATTCATTTCTCATATGAATTCTATTTAATAGTGCAACAAACAGTTGACTTGGCCAATCTAATTAGCACTATGAAAAATGCTACATGCGTCAGTTCATTCCTCAATTACGGACACTGGACTGCCCGCCTTCTGGCTCCTATGGTTTTGATTTCATTTTGTAGACATTTCTGACCTTCTCATTGTTATTGTTGGTGTTATACTTTATTTCTTAAGCATGTGTCAATGCACATGCCTGAAATTGATCAAAGCACAGCATAATATTGTTACAATCATTTATTTTCCCCTGGTCTTTAAGGGGTGCCCTTGAACTCGAGATACTTGGAGGAGAAGGTACCCTGCCGACTGGATGTGCCGGCCGTTGACGTGAATACAATCATTTTCTCGAGTCTCCTGACTTCGATTAGTATAATTTAGATTATTTTATTGTTGAAAAGAATAATTTATACAATCTTAATATGTAAAATCCGACAACGTTAACATAATATAGATGGTTATATAAAATGACATGTGAATTTAACGTTCTTATTCGAGGTTGTAATTCAAACTAATTTGTAGTTTTCCTGTATTTTTAAAGAATATTTATTTTATATTTATAATTTACATCTTTAAAATTTAATAAAATAAAAATAAAAATATATCTATTAATAAAGTATCAATGACATGTCATATAACTGAATATTCATAAATTGATGTAGTATACATATTAAACCATATTGTATCCCTATTATGCATGGTAATGGTTATTTTGCGTAAAATATTTTATATAAAATATATCTTTTAAAATTGATAGATATAAAATTTCACATGATAAACTAATAGATTTAGTTTATTTTCTTAAAAATATTATTAATTTCTATAAATTATTTTATAGTTTATTTATTGAAAAATATTTTTTAACATAAGAAGATTTATAAGACATTTTATGAATAATAAACAACTCACAATACTATAAAATTATTTGACTCACCACCATTATCGTTAGCCCCTCCATCTTTAAGCCATTTGCATCGTCAATTGTCACGATCTCTTTCAACATTTCACGACCACTGTCATTTTATCGCTATTATCTTCTCACTGTCCGACCACTCTAATATGTCATTGCCATTGTTCTAACAAGACTATATCCTCCTAGTCATTGTTATTGTCTCTATTACTAACATTTATATTCTCTTCTCATTACCATCACTGTCACAGTTATTGATATTATTTTATCACAACATCATGTAATTATAATTTCATTACATCGTAATTTTTTTCCCACATGATTACCTGTCAAATATTAAAAAAATATAAAAATCTTAATTAATAAAAAAATTATACAAACAAATTCCCTATAAACATGATAAAAATAATGTCACATTAAATAAAAAACTCCTGCTACTTAACTATCTAGTAGGTGGTGCAGTCGTAAGAGTTTCGGATAAAAAAATTTGTTTTTTTATGGTCTCAAGTTTGAGTCATGTGGTTGCTAATATTATAACCACTAGAGATTTATATAATTATTAATTTCAAAACTCGTAAAATTAATCAAAATACATGTAAACTGATTCGTAAATTCATATTGATAATAATAAAAAAACCCCTGCTACTTATGCTTTCCTGGTAAATCGTAAGGGTAAAATGTCACGATGACCTTGAATAATCCAATAATTCTACTGTATGTAATAGAAATAACTAGTCGATGAGCTCGCGGATTGCCAGGGTCGAATACAAAATTGTATTAATTTTTTTCAACTGAAATTAAAGTTTAAATGAAAAAAAATCATTCGATATGTATGTTTTAATATTTAATATTTAATATCACGTGTGTATTTCTATATTTAAATTTAAACATGTTCAATGAATACATCTCATTTCAGTAAAAAATAAAATAAAAATTCAAACGTCCAATTAAATATCCATTTCATAAAAGAATATAATTAAAAGGAAACCATGTGGAAGTCAAAATTGAAAAGGTTGTTATTTCAGATGCAGTTATAAATTTTTGTAGGAAAATGATAAAATTAAATTATATTAATTTGACATGCTTATGCTAATACACAAATAACAAAAAAAAAAAAAATCTAAATTCTAAAATATTTACAAAGAATATTTTTTAAAAAATATGTTGTGTTAAACTATCTTAATGTTTTTTTATTATAAATATTTTAAAATGTTATATCGATAAATAATTAATTATAAAATATTCTTATTATCATAAATTCTCGCTTTATATAGAACAAACTTATTTTTATCTAATTATATATGTGTGTGTTGAGTTATAGTATTTATAATATGTTTATATTTTCTGACCAACAATATTTTTAATTACGTTCATTAAAAATTATAATATAGCTTGTATAAAAAATCTAGGGCAGGAATTAATTTTAAAGAGACTAGAAAAGAACACGGGCCAGGTTGCCCAAGGTCACTGAGCTGAGCGAATAAGGACCGAAGCGCATGTAGGCTAGCAAGACTGGGCCTAAACAAGAAATTTAAAAAATAAAGGGGCTCCGGCTAAAACTATAAAAAACACGTGGCTTTAAGAACCGAATGAGAAAGGGAAAGAGTAAAGTAAATGTCTAAAAGGCCCTTTATCTTAAAACTCCTGACTCCGAACTCAAACAGAACATGGCTCCCACCAGTCTCCCTATAAATACATTACCCTCCTTGCTTAGCTTGTCGCTTTGCGTTCTCCTTTACTTATCAGCTTTCTCTGTTTTCTTATTTAAGCTCTGGTTCGCGAACTATATTAAGATGAAGGCAAAAAGATTTCATTACCCAGGTTCACTGTCACAAAACTCTTTGTTGCTGCTGCTGCTTTTTATATGCTTCGTTTCACAAGAACCGTGTTTTGTGATCTAATTAATTTTGTTATCAGGTTGTGACATTATAGATGATTATGGTGATGATCAGTTTGAGATTACCGGCCCTAAGAAACTGGAAGCATATTTGGAAAAAGTTCTATCTAAAAAGAGGTACGCTGTTTAGTTACTTGGCTAAATTCTTTTTGGAGTATACTTGGTTCCTTCTTGCACATAGACTTCCAATCTGATATTAATAATTGCTTTTATTTGACTTTTTGGTCAATGAAGGAGATTTGCCGGAAAGGAATTACTACCGCCTATCGTTGAGGCCTTAAACAATGAGTTGGAGCTCAAGTTTGTGGAAAATAAGTAAGCAATTTCTTTACAGAATTTTTTTTTCCTGGTCCCACTAGAGTAATCTTACTTGGAATAAAATTAAATTATACAAGGAGGGAGAGGTAGCATCCAAATCACAATATAGGGTTTTCTTTATGATGATGACTCTCTAATTTTGCTCATAATTCTATGCAGCTTGTTTACAGTATTGGGTTTTTGCCTACAATTCATAATGAAAGGGCCTTCCACGGAGCGACAGCTTGCATTAAATGCACTTGGTTAGTAAAGATTTTAAGTTATATATGATTGTCTTTGATGGTTTGGCAATTGGTGTTCAGTGGATGAATTCTGTTGTTCTTGTATTTTGTTTTATAGGTTTGTTGGCAATGACCATTGACAACGAGGATGATGCCCGTGAATTATATAGAAGCTCCCTAGCTGTTCTTTCTGAGACTCTAAATTCTGGGACTGAGACCTTGAAGGTATCCTACACTCGTTGTTCTCTATTTCCATAATGATTTTAAAGCAACGAAGGTAATAACACTTGGACTATCTGGCTTTTTCATGTGCAGATACTGGATTCCTTAGCTATGATCACATTTTTCTGTGCAAATTATTCAAACGAGACGGAAGAACCAATGAAAATTATTTGGACATTCTTGGATGCTGACTCTGATAATGTATGCAGTTATTTTTAGCACTGATGTGTATATATATCTTGAAATTTAATAAAAAGAAAATGCTCTCACTTGCTACTTGATTTCATCTCAGGAAGTTGCAAGGAAACATTCATCAGCTGTTCTAGCTGCAGCAATTTCTGCCTGGTCTTTTCTGCTCACAACCATGGAGACATGGAGACTCAACGAAGAACATTGGCAAGGGTATGTACATTGAACACAAGCATTAATGTAGAATTCCTAGATTTCACGGACATCCTGGTAGTTTGCTTTTTACATGAATGTGGAGGGTCTATAATAGAGTCGTGAATTTTTTCATGAGAACGGTTTTCTTAAACTGCTTGTAATGCATATCTTTCATTGCTGCATAAGGGTTTGGAAATAACAGATTGTTTTAACAAATGCAGAGCAATATCTTATTTTACCAATGTACTAGAGGAAGGTGATGAATCTGTGCATGTAGCAGCTGCTGAAGCTTTAGCCCTGATATTCGAAATTGATTGCCTCAAGAAGTTCTCTACTCTGGTGGATTGCTCACTCTGTGAAGAGGATAGAACCCTGATGGAAGATTTACTCAAAGAAGAACTGAAGAATACTATTGCAGAGAAACTGAAAGCAAGGGATGAAGACTCTGCTAGACAAGGCACCATTGCAAATTTAGATGTGCTGAACTATTTCGAGGTACTGCTTAATTGATTTTTTTTTCCTATGCCCATGCACATATTTCCCTGTAGCCAGCTTACTAATATAAGTTCATTTTTTTACAACAGAATGGTACTGCCCCAGAAGATGTTACTATCGGTGAAGATGGACTAGAGTTACATACATGGTCTCAAATACTAAGGGTAACCAATTCTTCCTTCTAGTTCATTTAACTCTCCGTTTATTTCCTCTAGCTTCTGCACCTATTTCTAAGTGTTTTAGCCCTCAATTTATTTATTTACTTTCCTTTTTTATTCTGCAGGTGAATTTTTTGAAGAATCTTCTAGGAGAAGATCGAGTGGAGAAACACAGCATGGTTTGTTTCTTGATCTCAACTATTTTCGTTGTTGCCTCATTACTCGTTCTTTTTTGTTTGAAATGCATTAACGTGCTTGCTGTTTAAACAGGAAAAAGAATATCTCCATTACATTTTCTCTGTGAGACCAACAACTTTTAATTCTTCAAATGTTGAACTCTACATACCAATCAGGGAAGAGGTTAGTTTATGAGCTAAAATTCGAATTGTCTATGCGTGCTTGTACGAGTGGCAGCAAGTTTTGATTCCTTCTGACATTTTTCTACTTTGTAGGCCACTGTTCGATATTTTTATAAAACAGCCATGTCTCCAAATTCTTTCATCGCCAAAAAAAGGACTCAGCTACGGAACAAGCAGCGCTTAATATCAGAGGTAATTTCATTTTACCATTGAAATGGAAAGATCTTTTTGCCTTAAGGCCATTTAATTCATCAACACCTTTAAGTCAAAACTCAAAACATTTTGAACTAACTACTGATCATAAACTCTCCAGCCATCAATTTTTCGAACCACAGTTAATAGTACCAAGTTTTTTTTTTTTTTTAATATTTTTGTTTGAAGAAAACAGAGTACCGAGTTTGATCCGGAGGCCAACTCTCCTTTATTGTTAAAAGCCACCCCATTCTGTATCAAAACACTAGTTCATTTGTTTGAAAATAACATTCAGCCTTTGGTAACTTGCAGGAGGACAAGGTCAGTTATTTCCTGGACAATGATGACGGGAATCAATTGGCTTGAAGAAGATGTTACAAGTGCTCAGAGTGACAACAAATTCGTGAAGCTTACAATTAATCTATTTTTGCTCAATTTTTTCTTCTTCTTTTACCAACTAGATTAGAGTTCACTGTTTATGTAATTAACTGGATTAATTTTTTATTCCATTTAATAAAAGGTGACAGGTTGTCACCCTTTTTTGATAAGTTGTAGCGTATTAGACCATTGAATGTGTTGGATGTGTCATGATCATGTCAAAAGCATTTTGCAAACCTCAGCCTACTTTCATTTGTATGTCTAAAACAGTTTCTTTCTATGCACTTGGAGTCTTCTTTAAGATGGAAAATTGCTCTGCCTCTGCAACTATCCAGTTTGAGTTGTAGAATTGAGCAGGTGGCAATTCTTACAGCAGAAACACCAGTGAAAACCAAGGATTTGCTTACCATAGTAAGTAGTAGTAGATGTTATTGTATAGGAAATCAAGGATTTAGTCAACGATTTTGAAGCCATGTTTTTTTTGTATGTGTGTGTGCACGCTCGTGGGGGTGTTTAAGTACATGGTAACAGATCTGCCAACTGATCGGTAACTTGTTAAGGCAACTAGGCTTTTCTGATATCCTTTTGTATCAGTGACTGCAGTTCCGAAGAATGTTGCTTCGAGCAGTCGTTAATGAAATTGACATATTTTCTGAAGTTTCTAATTTTAACATGTTTCACTTTGTTATATGTTAGGGTTATTTTGTTGAAATTTTCCTAAGATATTTTTTTTGTTTTCAATGCATTACCTTTGGCAGACGGTGGAATTGCCTAGTGGTGTGTATTCTTTGCTATGGTTTCTGGTAAAAGATGAAAATCTTCCTAAAACAGTTCCGAGCTACCAATCTTTTATAGCAAAACTAAATTAACATGCTACAATGGGGATTACCTACTTTCAGTATCATATTTGAGCTGGACTCGATCAAACAAGCTGGAGTAGCTCAGTTGGTTAGAGCGTGTGGCTGTTAACCACAAGGTCGAAGGTTCAAGCCCTTCCTCTAGCGTTTTTTACCTTTTCTATTATTATTTTTTTCTTTAAACTATTTTAATGTACATATATCATAAATACTAGCCAGTTTAAGGTCAAGAGGTATCCTCATGTCAGCTCATCTCAATCTAGGATGAGGAAATTTTCAGTTCTGTTTCTATTACATAGATGCGAATCCTCCCACACTTCCGCTTTGAGACAGCCTAAGTGCCTAACGATGAGATGGTACCTCACTCGATGCTCATTAGAAGATCCAATCACAAATGTATGCTTTCTTGTTATCCACTTCCTCTGCCCCTCGCCATCCACGAGACCAAGTCCCTTGCATGAATCTCCATCCAAAGTTATATTATTTTTGTTGCCTTTTTTCACCTGCACCCTATCAAATGCAACCATTTGCTTATTTTGTGGACTTGTTACCTCTGCTGGTCCCATTGTTTCTCACACCAATGACTAGACCAAGTTGCAGATTGGTGCAATTTACACTATAAACATCAATTGCTTGGCCATTAGGTTAAGGGTCTTGTTTGGAGGAATAAACTAGAGAATGCTGCTTGGTCCGAGAGAAGAATTTCAATGGGACTGGTAAGGCAGAAGGAGCGGAAATAACAAACTCTGAGAAAGTTGAGTAGCTTAGTACATGACCAAACTCTTATAATGATTTTACTGTGCAGAACCTGTAGGTTTTTCCAGGAAAGTTATCGGTTGAATTAGCTCTCATGTTCACTTGATCAGAGTACTCTTTTGGATACCATGTAAAAGTGGACCTTCCAGCTGACAAGTAAAGAGATTGTCAGTATGAAGGTGGGTTTGTAAACTTTGTTTTGCCTCGAAACAAATATAAATTGGTAATAAAATGCTCAAACATGAGACGCAGAAAATCATTTGGTGTTGGAATTGAGATGGAAAGATTACCAGGATCATCATGGTCTCCAAATATGACCAGAGCGACAGCATCTCCTCCAGCTTGATCAGGATAGCCTACGCACAAAATCCCTCCAATCTTGCTCTCATTCCTGGCAAAAGAGATATCGATAGGACTAGCGGACATTATAACACGGATCACCTTTCCGTTTGTTGCATTAAATACTTCTCTTGCAAGATTCTGTTTTTATCCTGGCAACATCAAGTTCTCCCTATCCAAGTCCTCTTGCTTAATAGATTGATCAAGCCCCGCCAACAATACCACCACATCTGATGTAGTAACAGCCTTAGTTGCTGCGCCAAAAAGCGATTCACCGGTGTAATTTATGAAGGACACCCGGCTTCATATGTAACAGATGAGATATACTTATGCAGTCCTTGTAAAGGGGTAAGGTATTTGCAAGGCACGCCAGCATAGATGCCACAGTAGCATTACCATTTAGTCTTATAACAGCCAAGTTTGTTGTGGCGTTTTTAGACAAAGGAAGAGCTCCATTATTGTCTAGCAAGACTATTTCTTGCTTTGCAGCATCAAGTGCTAGCTTTTGATGTTCTTCATTGCACACATCTGATGCTCCAAGATTTCCAAATAGATGAAATTGTGGATCCCTGTCAAAGAAACTAAGTCTCATGAGGACTATATAACTGTAGATTAAGGCTCGGTCTACAACAGATTCTTCAATTTTGTTTAACTTGACTGCATCCTTGGCAAAAAATCTCCACAATTCCTGTTTAAACCTGCATTACATGATCATCTTATAGTATCAATAACTTAGAAGAGTTGGAATCTTCAATCGTCACAATCATCAACGATTTGTGCAAGTGCACTTTATACCTGCTCTTAAGTCAAGGGTTACTGCATCCTCGGGCGTGGCCGCATATCGGATTCTGTCATAATAAACCCCAATGGAATCATATTATGAGACAACATTCCTGCCCAAAACCGCACAAATAAGTAGTTAGGAACAAAAGTTTAAACATGAAATTCATATAAATCAAAAGAAAAGGTTTCTATGGTCCTGTTACATATTGCAGTATTCATAGAGGCGCGGGAAAGAAGTAGAGCAAAATCGTCAAGATTACGTTGTCCTCTGATAACCCCTTTGAGCAGGTCTGGATCAGCACAAGTAGGAATACCATTGACCTTGTTATATGAACACATCACACTACTCACATGACCCTCCTCTACACAGCTTCTAAATAGTGGTTGAAAAGTGCCCACTAGATCCTTCTTTGTCACCTTCAAAATCAAAACCAACATTATAACCTTGTTCTCAATGTCCAAAATTGTCATCGGACAATTGTACCATAGTAGAAAGGACTCATCAAGAGTGATATCTGCAGGCCTTATTAACACACATTGATGCGGCGAAAATGACAATTCGTATCTGAAATTCATGCATACCCTGGCATCAAAGTGAAATCGATCTGCACCTTTCCATTTGTCCGTATCATAAGCAGTATAATGCTTGCAAAAACTTGATACGTACCTCAAGCCTATTACCAGTGGAATTCCCTTCCCAGACCAACTTCTTGCAAGCCCCTAACATAATTGACAGCATATTTTAACACCACCAAAGGATCCTCTTCTGGTATCTCTTGGCCTCGATCCCACCTTGGGTCACAAAACACTCGATCCTATATGTCAACCCGGCCAAACCCATATTATACATGGTTCGGGCCTCATTTGACACCACCTGTCCCATCTTAAATTAACCATACTCTTGTATTAAAACTAGCAGCAGACAAAATCACTGCTGGGAAGCTAGTGGCGCCAGGTACTGTAAATGTACACCATAACCGACACTTGCCACGCCATGAAGTGCCTCGAACCACCATTTGTAAGCAGGGACGCCTAGCCGGGAACCTCCAGCTGCATTATTTCCTAGTTGTTGCACCTTTTCTTGTAATGTCAAGCGAGAGATAAAATCCTTGGTTCTATTCTCATGAGATAGGGATGCGTCACAGAATGGAAATTGGCTCATTTCAGGAATGTTCTTGTTACGGGAAAAATATTGAGCGAAACAAGAAAATATTAGGAGCAATGAGAGAAGAAGTCCTAAGAAAAGTTGATTTTTCATGGTTTCTCTCACAATTCGCTTTGTTTAAGATCGAAGTGATAGTGTTAGGATGCTTAGGCATAACAAAAGTTTCTTTAGCTACCAGTTACTGGACAATGATATGGTCACGAATTTTTACAGGGGATAATCTGATAGCTAGGTAGCTGAAATGGTGTTCACAATCGAAGAAGTTCATCAGGGCTCAACCATTGAGTCATGTGTACACAGGCCTGAACTATGGAGAGAGCTAGGATGGTGGTACGCTTCCAATACTATCATGAAAACAACATTTGTCCACTGTGATACTCGCTATTTATTTTTTATTTTTAATTAATATTTTTTTATTTATTAAAATACTAAATTATCTCTTTTGTAACTTGATTATAAAAAAACAAATTGAAAATATAAAAAAGCCCTTAAACACCTGTTAATGAAAATTCGTTTTTAAATATAATTTAGTTATTTCATAACCAAACTTCCATCCATGCATGGCCGCAGTTAGATAGATGTACAGAAATGATTAGCAGCAATTCATTCTGCCACTGAAGAATGCTGCTCTCTTCCATTTTTTTTTTTTTAATTTATTGGACTTCACATGACTAACCAAGCTAGAATGAAAAGTTTTTAATGTAATGAAACAAGAAGGTCCAACTAAACTAATTCAAGCCAATCATATAACCTGTTGTGGGCCTGGCTCACCTAACAGCTCCTCCTTTCAGAGGATGCATTTGAAAACAAAATCCTGGTGGTATGCTGCCGGGAAATTGGATCAGCACGAACATTTTGCTGTACAATTCATGGCTACAGCTTGAACTACGTACATGCATGGCCAAATATGTTCCTGATATATAACAAAGAGACTTCTTGTTTTTTTTTTTTTTTTTTTCATCGACAGCAAAGAGACATCACTCGTGACCAACAGTGCCATACTTCGAAGGAAAAGTGATTAACTGAACAAATTTTCTCGTTACCATGCTCCTAAATATCCCCGAACCTGCAAGAGAGGTGGGGCAGTTGACTTCTTAGTTTTCTCAAAAAAATCATAATAGCCCCCCATAGTTCAAGATTCAAATTTGCAAGCTCAGATATTCGCCATGGTGAGCCCCCATCAATCCGTGTTATGGTGTAATTACCCACACCACAAGAGCCCAATACTGTAAATTGGTGGGTTTCCGTAGAACTTGGGGATAAAACGACCGTCCAGAATTATAAATGTCACAAGGAATGACATGTCCTTCTAAGATTGGCCGTGCTTTGTCATCCGAACTCGTGACTGGTCAGCAGGGAAGACAATCCGATGTGGCCAACTTGTAATATTGACCCGCGTATTGAGTGGTCTAGAACCACTGGAACCCCGGGATTCTTAAAGCCACCTTCTTCTTATTGCTGGACAAATTTAATTACCAACATTTTTTTTTATAGAAGGTCATACTTATCGTAAAAATAAAATATTATTTCATTTTATTTTATAAAATATAATTTAATTAGTAAGATTTTAAATTTACTTTTTAAAAATTACCAGTTTAAGGATCACAAATCTCATGATCATTAAAAAAACTATTAAAAGCTCATTAGTTCTTAATTTTAGTGTTTCCAAAAATTAATCAAGTGCACGTAAATTGATCCAAACACCCACAATCATTTAAATAAATAAAAACTCCATTTTCACATTCCAAGATTTTACAAGAGAAAACCATATATAGTTCTCCCAAAACATTTGGTTAGTACTAAAATGAGAACCGACCCCAGGGGCTAACTCTTATCTAGAAATTTATAAGATAAACTTCTAAAAACATATAAAATTAAATTCGTGCCAATCATTTCCAAATATCTGTCTCAAAACACGGGCTCTTGAAAGATCCAAAGGAGCATGAAGGAGTAACCTCTATCATTTTTGCATGTTCAAAAGAGGAAATTTATTTATCCAACAATTTTTTTTTCGCATCCATAAATATAAAAACACCCTTTTATATGTGACCAGGATCGTAATTAATTCCATTTCTAAATGGATTTTAACCTAATTGAGCGCTAGTTGCCCATGTGAATTGTTGACTAAGGTGGTAAGATTATACTAGCCGTGAGGCTTGGATCTTGTATTCTTGATTGTTTAACTTCAACACCAAGACACTTGGTTGTTAATTCTAAGGGATAGGCAGGAAGTTAAGGAGTTTTTTTTTTTTAAATAAAAAATGATGACTTGTAACAAACGAAAAGGAAATTATTCTAATTAATTTAATATTAAAGGATGCATTTTAAGATCTTCAAGAGAAAAAAACTTAATATTAATCTGCGTATAAAATAGTTTGAATATATCTTTATTTTATTAAAAAAAGAATGAAACTTGATTGTTAATTGATGGATTAAATAAGTAAAATTCTTATATTCCATATAGAATTCAAACCGAATAAATAAAAACATGTCATATAAAAAAAACACGCATCAAGTATCTATATATTAATGAACTCCCAAATATTCGATCGAAAAAAGTTTTGATGCACATGAATTAGAACAAATTTATTATTTGACTGGTAGAACTAATAAATAAATAAATATTTAATTATTTCACAAATATCTCACACCTATATTTCGGCTATATTTCTTTTTTAATATTAATTCGATGATGAAAAACATCTTATCACATTTGGTGTCAGAAATCATAGATGTTGATGTTATCGGCAAATACAAAGTTTTACTCTAATAAACGAAACACATACACAGTAAAAAACGAAGAAACAAAACAAATCCCACTCGCACGCATCAGCAGTAACTACTTCTATGATTCTTCCTTTCTCTTTGTCGACAAGAAACCCAACAATTAAACCAACCCAAACTTTTTTAGATTTCCTTTTCATTTCTTACAAAACCCAAAAGAATAAATAAATAAAACCCACTTTAATTTTTTTTTGTATGCATTCAAAGACCCGAACTTCTTTCTTTCAGCTCCATTTATAGATCAAAACAAGCAAAACCCACAAAAAAATTCCCAGCCTTTTAATAAAAAATGGTGCTAAAGAGACTATCCTTGAGTCTCTTTTTAGGGTTTTTGTTTACTTCTTTGATAGTACCAAGCTCTATAGCTAGATTTGTTGTTGAAAAAAACAGCTTGAGGGTTACATCACCAGATAAAATAAAGGGTACTTATGATAGTGCAATTGGGAATTTCGGGATACCACAATATGGAGGTAGTATGGCAGGTGCTGTTGTGTATCCAAAAGATAATAAGAAGGGTTGTAAAGAGTTTGAAGAGTTTAGTATTTCGTTTCAGTCGAAGCCTGGTGCTTTACCCACTTTTGTTTTGGTGGATCGTGGAGGTATGTACCCTTTTGATGTTTTTGGACAATTTTTTTTTCTTGTGTGTGGCTGGTCTAGGTTTGCTTGATTGGAGAGACACCTTTTTGTTTTTGAGCTTAATTTGATTGGTTTTTGTAAGATTTGTGGTGTTTTTGTTTGGTTTTGGTTGATTGTGAGGTGCCCTTTTGTTAATTCTATCAAGTTGTCTTTTTTTTTTCTTATTTATTTATTTATTGCTTAATTTGACTGTTGTTCTGATGTTTTGGGTCGTTTGTGATTGGTTGGGGAGCTACCTTCCTTTTGTTTTTGGTTTATTTGAGGGTTTTCTTCTTTAGGTTGTTGACCCCATGTTTGATTGGGATCATATGCTTATTTTAGCTACTTTTATTAAGTATAGAGAGGTTCAAGGAGGTTTCCGTTTGTTTCAGATAACTTGCTGAAATTTATGTTGCATATGCTGTTTAGGAATCAGCATTCATTGAGATGTGGGTTTTGTTGGATTTGGGACTTCCTCCTGTTGAACTACATTCCTCTGAGATTACCAACATAGTTCTCATGCTAAATCTATAATTGGTTCATGTGATTGCTTTTCAGATTGCTTCTTTGCTTTGAAGGTCTGGAATGCCCAGAAGGCTGGGGCTTCTGCAGTGCTTGTTGCGGATGACATGGAGGAAGCATTAATAACCATGGACACACCTGAAGAGGATGTTTCATCTGCAAAATACATTGAGAACATAACAATACCGTCTGCTCTTATTGAGAAAAGTTTTGGTGAAACATTAAAGAAAGCACTTAGCAACGGGGATATGGTCAACGTGAATCTTGATTGGAGAGAAGCTGTTCCACACCCAGATGATCGTGTGGAGTATGAGCTTTGGACCAACAGCAATGATGAATGTGGGGTTAAGTGTGATATGTTGATGGAATTTGTGAAGGATTTTAGGGGCGCAGCACAGATACTTGAGAAAGGTGGTTACACTCAGTTTACACCCCACTACATTACCTGGTACTGTCCTCAAGCATTCACCTTGAGCAGGCAGTGCAAGTCACAGTGCATAAATCATGGAAGATATTGTGCTCCTGATCCTGAACAAGACTTCAGCTCAGGTTATGATGGGAAAGATGTTGTTCTTGAAAATTTGAGACAACTATGTGTTTTTAAAGTTGCAAATGAAACCAAAAAACCTTGGGTGTGGTGGAATTATGTAACTGATTTTCAAATCAGATGTCCCATGAAAGAGAAAAGGTACAACAAAGAATGTGCTGATTCTGTCATCAAATCTCTTGGTAAATATTTCATAACCTCTTCTTATTGTAAGTACACTATCAATCACACTAGAAAATGGGAAAAACAAGAGTTTTGAATGTGTTGAATGTTCCATGTTGTTCACTTGTCATTGCTTCAGGGCTCGATGCTAAGAAGATTGATAAGTGTATGGGAGACCAAAATGCTGACTCTGACAATCCTGTTCTGAAAGAAGAGCAAAATGCCCAGGTAATTGTCTGTTATTCTTATTCTTCAGTTTAACACAACACTTTAAATCTGCAAGTTTGGATGATTGTGCTTGTCTGCAATCATCGTAATCTCTGATATCAGTTCAACCATGTATAGCTGCTTGACAAAGACTTTCATGTAGGTTGGAAAAGGATCGAGGGGTGATGTAACCATATTGCCCACCCTTGTTGTCAACAATCGTCAATATCGAGGTCTGCTATTGCCAGCTTGTATATTGGATGAAAAGTTACATTTGGGTATTTATTTATTTTTCTTTTTGAAAAACTTGTGCTTACAGGAAAGTTGGAGAAAGGTGCTGTTCTAAAGGCCATATGCTCTGGTTTTGAGGAAACAACAGAGCCAGCGGTTTGTTTGAGTGGTGGTAAGTTTTCTTATGCTATTGATCATGATTGCCCTTTGTTCTGAGGCCATCATCTGATGAAATGATGGACAATCCTGACTAAGTGGATTTGAGTGCTTGGTATTGTGAGCGGCCACTGAAAGCATGCTAGGCCTCGAACAATATTACATTTTAGATCACTGGTTGAATACCCTGACTTGCTGAGACTAACATCTACTACTGGCTGCCTTGGGTGACTAGTGTGCACGCTTAAGTAGTTCATGATCGGGGAATCTTGTTGATGCAGATGTGGAGACCAATGAGTGCTTGGACAATAATGGGGGTTGCTGGCAAGATAAAACAGCCAACATCACAGCCTGCAGGGTATGAATTAAAACTTGCTGCGAGACGTCACTCTCTGGCTTTTGATATCTTTAGGTCCTTATAGACAATTGCTTTTATCTATGCAGGACACGTTTCGTGGGAGAGTATGTGAGTGCCCTCTTGTAGATGGTGTGCAGTTCAAAGGAGATGGTTACAGCCACTGTGAAGGTGAGTTTATCCTTTTTTTAAATCAGCAGAAACTTATGAAAAATGTAATAATATAGCTGTTCATTCATTTCAGCAAAGCTTGGATGTCCTGCTGATGATTATAAATAAATGTCTGAAAGAAATTATTTTATGGACAATTGTGGGCTTTTATTAGAAAAAAAAATACCTGCAGTACTGATTATATTCATATTCAGTATAATTGCAAGATTGTGACATAAAGAAAATTTAGTTCCATGGATGGCGCATGAATCTGACCTTTACTCGAGAGACAACATGTGTTGTATGAGAGTTTGCAGGTGGAAGGTGGGTTGACTGGGCAGGAAAGTTCCAAACCTAGTCAACCGGAATCAAATGTGTGGTTGGTTTTCTTTCATTTTAATTGTTTTGGGCTGCAGTGGGGTGGGGGGCATGGTTTCCAATAGCTGTTCTAGCCATCCCTTGCAAATAACTCAAGTAGGATTTGATCCTAGGTTCTGGACTCAACAGCAATAGATTTAATGCCTAAGCTATCTAGCTTTACAGTTGGTGTATTCTGACCCAAGGTTTGGTGGATCTTACTCTGTTGATCATGCTCCAATATTAACTGTACCTTTTGAGGATTCATACTTGACGTTTGACTCTCAGATGTTAGTATTAGATGTGTTTGCACATATCATAAGAGGCAACTTATCTTATTTTCTAATTTAATCTTTTTGTTATACTTTTGTGCCAACTTCTTAAAATGTGCTATGCTTTAAAGTGACTATATTGTTTTGCAGTGAGTGGATCTGGGAGGTGCAAGATAAACAATGGAGGCTGTTGGCATGAATCTCGGGATGGACACACCTTCTCTGCTTGTCTGGTTAGTGATCATCATGTTTCTCAACTTGTTATTGTCCAGTAAATTTATTCATTCCAGTTTCTAATTTTTACTGTGGACAGGATGTTGATGGTGGTAAATGCCAGTGTCCTCCAGGATTTAAAGGTGATGGTGTGAAAAGTTGTGTAGGTAAGATATTCCTCCATTGTCTTCCTTAATATTGTGCTTTTATCAGGATGGAGAGCTTGATTCATTTTGAAAGGAAATTTAATGACCATGCATGCAAATTGAGTCTACTGAGAATTTTATGGTGCCTGAGGTGTAAATCACAAACAGAACAGGTCATGTTTGGTTGAGAAATAGAGCATAATTGTTAGGTTCAGGATATACAGCCTTATACAAAAAGACCAAGTCACTGTCTCATCCCCACCCTTGCCCCCCATTGTGATAAAGGCCCTACCAACAAAAGGTCGTACTTTACGCATTCAGAACTAGCTCCAGCTGTCCCCTTGTCTCCACAAATGCTACATGACAAACTCAGCTCTTCCACCTTGCTTCAACAGGCACTTGATTGATCCTTTTTAACTCTCTTCATACTGCTTTGAAGTTAGAGATTGTCATTTCATTCTGTCCACTTCCAATGTTAGGCCTTTTCTCTCTTCCCTCGTGGTACTACGTGGTTATTGGTTATCCAGGTGCACCTAGTACTTGCCCTAGTGAGTTGGTTATTGTTGATTCATGCATGATTTCTCAGGCACAATTCCACACAGGTCAAATCTAATCTGCAGTTGTCAAAATCCCTTGCATTCAATTTAGTACATCTATGCTACCCCAGGCGGTGGGGTCATGCTTATAAATAGCCTTTATGGGATAAATCAAATGTTTTAATTTCTAAAATTTATCTGTGCTTAGGCCATCAGGATGCTCCGATTATACTGATTTTGCTTATAATAATATTTTGAGTATCCACCTCTTGCCAAGTCAAAATTGTTTTGGGTTTTCTCCTTGACTACAGCTGAAACTGAAATCCTGCCAGAGAAATCTGTATGTTTGCCAATGCTGCTGCTTAATATTTTGTTTCTTCTACTTATGTTTGACTGTACAGATGTTGATGAGTGCAAAGAGAGAAAAGCCTGTCAGTGCTCTGCATGTAGTTGCAAAAATACTTGGGGAAGCTATGAATGCTCTTGCAGTGGGGATCTTCTGTATATCAGAGACCATGATACCTGCATAAGTGAGTTAGAAATTGTACCTCCTTTGTTTGTTTATGCGATAATGTGTTCCTTGTTTTGATGCCCCCCCATCAATATCAGGTAAGAGCGGCACTGAAGTGAGATCAGCATGGGCTGCAGTTTGGGTCATTTTGTTAGGCCTGGCGATGGCTGGTGGTGGAGGATATCTTATCTACAAATATAGATTAAGGGTAAGCGTGGTGCCCATTATATTTTTCCTTTTTAAAACCATACCTTTGGTTAAGTTTTACCTTGTTTTTTGCACACTTCAGACATCTGTCTATTACACAAACATTTAGAATAGTGGTGGTCTCTCTATAGTAAAAATCTCTATTCAACTTTTTAAATCCACTATCTGAAGCAATGGTGGTGTTGTGGGCTTGCAACCTAGTGGTGGTTGTTTTAAGCCCCAGGAAGGCTAGACCGGCTATTTATGCAAAAATGAAGAAGAATAGGATTATGTGCAAAGTTTCTTTCCAATGCACTGCTTTAGTTGGGCCATCTACTACTGTTTTTAGGATCTCTTGTGAAGCAGTCTATACCTCATTTCTTTAGAACTTCCTTCCAGTGTTGGCATAGCTTTTGGAACATTTTAGAAATGATGGAAAGCACGGTATGGTAACTATGTTAACCACTTGTGGCGAATTTAGTTTAAATTGTCATTACTATGGGATAGATAGCTACATGTGGGTTAGCCATGCCTGAATGCTCAAAGCCAATCAAATTGAATCTATGGGCAGACTGAAGCTTCTGGGTTTTGGGTTTAACCTTTGGTTAGAAAACCTCAAGCAGCTAGATCAATTAGAGTTGACGTATATGAGTCTGGATTGCTCTTGACATGTTATCTTAAAAGTTCTATGCATACCTCATCGATGTACTTGCGTTGCGTTTGATACGCGTACTCTATCTTTTTTCTTCTTCTTTTGCTTTGGCAGTCATACATGGATTCAGAGATAAGAGCTATCATGGCACAGTACATGCCTCTGGACAGTCAAGCAGAAGTTCCAAATCATGTCCATGACGAGCGGGCTTGAAGGAAACTGTCCTCTGGGCACAGTGCATGCCTCTTTTGAAGGTTGCTAGTAACAGCAGTGTTGAAGTGGTTCTACGATTGCCCTTTATCCTTTCAATGGTTTTCAGCGTGGATTTTACACCTGTAATGTACATGGACAATAAAGAGTGCAGATTAAAATTGTACTTCGTTTGTTAGGACTGTAAAATCTTACACTTGAAGGATTGGATTTGGGCAGATAGCAAGGGATTTGGCTGCAATGTCCAAGAATTTTCGTTCCCGCCCCGTAATTTTTACTTAATTTATGATTACCCTGTAACTGGTCCACCCCCTTTAGACAGGCTGACCCTTTTTGCCGTTATATTTATTTAAATTCAAGTAGCTTTGACGCTTTCATTTGCACGGACGATCAAATTTATGTTGGAAATACTGTTGCCTTGTTCCAATGCGGCTGCCAGGTGAAGCTGCTATTGCCACTTGATGTGTATCTTCTCGTTATCTTTTCTCCTTCCCTTTCCTTTTTACTTTCAGTCACGAAAATGGCACGTTGCAACCACGAAATTATGTGTTATTTACATGAGAAGAAACCATGAGCATTATCCGGGGGCTTGTTATTTATATGTGATGTGGATGATCAATGCTCAATGATGTGTAGGACTTCTCCTTGTCTGTTCGTTGGAAGCCCCAACGGGCAGTGCCTGGTCTGGCCACCAGCATCCTAATTTTTGGCCTGAAAGTGGTAGCTGTTAGCCCCTGGACTTTGTTGTGGGTACTTCATCAAAATTCACTTGCAGTTTATATAGACAAATCTCATAATCAAGCTACTCATATTTTTCCAAAAAACAAAATTAATCTGTCAACGAACCCGTGAATTTGACAGAAGGATCATTTGGCAAGCCGCTTCTTTAGCTGCTACGTTAAATCAAACAAAAGCTAAGGTGAGAATAATTTCTAGCGAGGAGAGGGGAGAAAGGGGAAAATAAAAGGAGCATTTAGAATTTGAGATGTCTTTCTGATTGAAGTTGATCATGACCAGGAGCATTCATATGGGGATTTTATCCATTTCACTTCTTTTATATTGTTGAAGTGCTGCCTTGTCCTGAAGAGAGAGTTGGCTCCTAATCTCTGGTCTGTTCACCTTGAGCCTCTTCTATTGAGCCGAGAGCTTAACACAGTTAGCCATCGAAAATATTCTTTCCTGCAGATTTTCTAAGGAAATTCCTTATGGTTGTATAAAAAAGAATGCACGTTCCTTTATTATATGCAAAATCCTTATTTGTCATCTCCAAGGAAGATAAAAACATCAGTTGAATTTAGCCATATGTACTGACAAATAAGCAAACACAGATCAGCTAATTCTTTGGTTTGTTTAGATATTAATAAAAAGATAAGCCACCAACTGAAAATTAATGACTGTTGGATAACCAAGTTCATGTATATTCTTATGAACGAACTTTTATATTCAAGTATAGACTCTGCTCGAATAATGTCCATCATGTCAAGGTGTCTACATGAAAGAATTTTTCACGATGATCACTCCTCGTGAATTAATTTTATAAGAGTACCTTATAATACAGAATAAAACCATTACAAAGTGGCAATGACTTTATTTTAATCTCATCTATTAACAGATATAATCATAAACACCACCCTCCTCTTAACTTCTTCTATCGTCATGGTGCGGTAACCTTCAGATGATCAAGACCGATGTCCATCCCGTTGTAAGCGAGAGGCGCATACATCCACAAGTCCTCAGAGCTTAGCAGCTGCAGAATTTAAAACAAGAAAATGACAAAAAAAAATGTATCAGAAAATCTGTTTCATGTCAAAATATCAGCAAATTTAAAACAAGCACCATTAGATATATAATTTTTCTTATGAAGAAGGATGTTAATTTGTTCTGACCTTAATTTGGAGTTGCAAAAATTTCACATACTGGACAGCTTCTTCAAGCATTGTGCTAATGTCAACCTGCCATATCAGTAAACCAATCTTGAGAATTTTGCAGATCACAAAATTTATTGATTGATAATATACAGAGATGATGCCGTGAGATGTACTTCATACCTTTGTTCCGTTGGGGACAAGGTTTTGTAGAATTCTCAGCCTCTCATTTATTCTCTCTCTTCTTTTCTGCAAGACACAAAGGAAGATTTATCGACCACTGTTTCTTCAAATCTAGTAATTGAAATGCTGTGCAAAAGCATTGAAAGGGGTAGTCACCCTTGCATAGAGACTCTGGGGATCAGTGGCTGCCCCCCTGCTGGCTCTTGTTTTGCCACTTGAGTTGAGAGTTGCAGTCCCTTTCGAGCTCAAACTTGAACTCGCTCCTCTATTGAGCTCATGAGAGGCATTGGATTCATCCTCTGAGCAGCAACCGCTTGAGGCAGGCCCATTAAGGCCAGCATTACTTCCTTCATCATTGTTGCTAGTCGAGGCAACCTTCTGGCTCTTCTTTGAACTTGCATTCCTCTTGTTCTTTTGAGCCTAAATCATTAGAATCAAAATAAGACAGTGCCTTGAAAACCAAAACCTTTTCTATATGCTCTACAGAAGAAAATAGAACTCCATCCAGTGAAAATGTAGCAGATTCTACGAAGGTAAATGCTGGTTATTGTACTTACATCTCCTGAATTTCGTGATCTTTTCTTAGAAATCTGAGGTGGGTTGCTGCTTTTGTCTTCCAGGGGTAGTTCAGCAGCTGGCATCTCTGGTTCTCTCTTGGCCCGAATATCGTTTTCAGGAACAGCAGCTACAGTCTGGTTTCCACCAGGCTCCTCATTGCTATTGCTCATTTCTTGGTTTGAGCAGTCATCGCCTTCAACGAGATATGAGTCTCCCATGCAAAAATCCATTGACATTGAGCTATTATTGTTAGCCAAAATTGGATGAGAATCACTCATGTAGTAGCTATCTTGGCTTGTGTTGGGAAAAAGAATGCCACTACCACCACTATAACTACTACTCCCTTGTGAAAAATGGTGCAAATTAATATTAGCAAAATCCAAAGAATAAAATGAACATTCATTAGCCCCTTCCGTGTCCGTTGTTGGTTCGTGGTTAGGCCAGAAACTAGATGGAACTCCAAAGTTTGAGCTTGAATCAACCTGATTAGAAGGACAGTTACCAAGCAACTGTGCCATGAAATCAGCCTCCTCACTAGTGTACATTCCACCAAGAGAACTCCACTCTCCCTCTGCCATAGATCCAATAGACTCCATCTCTTTTTCTTGTTTTTTTTGGTAGCCTAATAGAGAAAGGGTCTTTTGTGTTTTTGACTGAACTGTTAGAAGCTAGATTAGCACGGTGCTTGAAAGGAAACAAGATTAAGATGGCATACTTATACCCAGCAGCAATGAAGAATGTTGAGACATACATTGACTTCACTTGTGTAACCATATCTGAATTCATTATTATAAATTATTAGTATATGAAAGGGTCTCAATTCTCTGTAACCAATTGGGACCAGTCCGTAATGGGGCCCAAGTACAACTCATCTGTAGGACCTAAATCAAGCAATGATGGAACTAAAATATTCAGCAACCCTTCATTAACACCCTAATCTTAAACTTAAAAGACACATGAAGAGAATGATTGTAAGCCTTAAAAAGTTGTTTAAGGGACTTAACTGTGTTTCTGTTTAGGATAACTGTATAATTATTTTAGGATGCAGGTTGAGAAAAAGGTGAGATTTGGTAGAGGATGAATAAAGAGAATCACACCTGGCAATAGATAGACGTGGGAGGTTCTTGCTGAATATGATAATACAAAAAGAATTTTGTTAAAGAGGATGAAAAGGACATGGAAAAAAGACGGCTAAATGTCGTGGAGGGATGAGACTTGACATTCTGATCAAAACTAATTGGAACCAGACAATATATCGGTTTAATGGATTCTCTGTCTCCTCCATTCTAGCTACCAAGTGTTCCTTGAACTTAATTAGAATCTGTTTCTCTCTAGTAAGAACCCAATCTTAATCAACTCTTAAACATGACATCTGTCTGTCAACAAATGCAAACAAGATTTCCTTGATCATTTCATTTCTGTGGGGCTTGTTTAAATGTTCTAACTTTACATCATGCGATATCAACTTAGGACGTCGATATACTACGTACTTAAGGCAATTTATAGACATGATGTTGTTGATCCTTCTGATTGTAACATGGTACTGGTATTAATCAATTTTAACCTTCTGTATTTTTTGTGTTAAGTTGTCTGCTTTGAATTCGCTCAAGTCTTCTAGCTAGGTCAGTATAGAGTAACGAATTCCGGCATTCAAAGCAGCGAACTGATTCTTAACCTGTAAGGTTTTGCATGGTTTCCAAGTCAAAGACATTAATGCTAGCATCCCGTTTGTAATTTCCAAAGTAGAAAATTACTTCTAATTATAAGCACATTCTGCAGATTGCGATCGAGATAAGAAAAAAAATAACGAGAGTCCACACCCCATCATGAGCTGCGATCGAGATAAGAAAATAACATTAACAAAGATTGGGAACGAAACCCCAAAAATTTCCATATTTCTACAAAGACCTATAAAACGTTACTATATTATATTGTAGTGAATACGTTTCACTTTGAACTAATGATCACCGTGTGAGTAATGAAGAAAAACCAAGGTCGACCTTAATGCCATATCCCAAAGTCCTAGAGCTACCTCAGAATCCGGCGATCCTTACGCTTTATGGAACGCGTAAATCAAGCATTCTCAAAAGAAAGCTCAGAGGAAACTTCGATGAGTATTTTCATATTACTTACGCCACATTTTTAAAATTTGGCGCCGGCCATTGCACGATCTCTTGTAGGGGTGATGTTACCTCGTTTTGCTGAAGTATTAATTGTACAGGAATAAAATCTTTGCATTGCAAAGATATTGGAAAAACTCTTGTAAAACCGATGTTGTTCTGCACAGCACAATGAGAATATTACATTTAAAATTGCTGTTTCTAATACAGAATGAGGGGTGTAAACGTTTAAAATCTTGGTTTCTTGATTCTTAGCTGGCCTGCACGACCCCTTCAGAATGAGATAGAGTGCAGCATTTCTTGTTGGCTGGCGTATGGTGCATGACCCCTTGCAATTAAAAGAACCCCATGAAGAGACACTTCAAGATTTCAATCATTCTATTCATAATCCCCCGCCCTCGATCGTTGGGTAGATATTTCTCTAATTTACCATTAAATTAGAGGGAAAATATCAAATAATAACGTTGCCTCCAAGGATGAGACACGTTTATGCTTTGGTTAGTATAATGCCTTGCGTTGATACTGTTGTATAGTATATATATACAACATATACACAAAGTATTAGGTATGCAATTAATGTAGTTTTTTTATTTATTATTATTTTCCTCCTAACTAAGGGAAGAATCCAATAATAAATTAATTTGAAGTGTCCTTAGCTTCAGAGGATAGTTATAAAGTGAAATTAATTAATGCGAGCAACTTCTGTGTGTAAGACAAACATTCTTGTTAAAATGAGTAACAGAAAGACTTCACTCCCAAGTATAGAGATGATTTCTTCGACGGACAGACGTCTGAGAGGATTGAAACCAAGTAGCTAGCTAGGGTTTTCAACGCTAAACGAATTCAGTAATTATTTCTTGTGGGGCATTGATTTTTTTAGTGATGCGACTTCAATATATATATAGTTGGGTACTGGGATAAATATTCTTGAACACGTATTAATTTTCCCTAGGGACAAGAATGGATTACGTACATTTAGCACGGAAGTAAAGACATTTATCACGTATTTTCCAACCATGATATTGTTTTCTTTCTTTCTTTCTCTGTTTTATATATATATATATATATATATATATATATATATATATATATATATATATTGTATGCTAATATTAGTTTTTTTTTCAATTGGATTTTATATAAATTATTGATACTTTTGATGAATGCATTCACGAAAAAAAGTTATTCGTGTTCTGACAATATCGATCTTACAACAATATTCTCACAATTTTACTGTACCGATCATAAAGCTATAGCAGGCATGCATGAAAAGAAAATAATCTCTAGACACGCCAAATCATTGTAGAAAAAACCGGCCTTACGTGCAAATTAACAATTAAATCAAGTTGTAATAAATCCACATGCTGTTTATTGATGGGGAAAACGACAGCTCCCATTAATACTATCAATAATTAATTTATATATTAATTAACGAGTAGTGTCGCATATTTTGGCCTCTATATATGTTTTGCGCGTTAAGCGTAATACAAGTCAAGAATCCCAAAGAAAATACTACTCCTCTTCTCAATTATTACGATCAGTGGAACCCTTCAAAAAAAAAAAAAAAGAAAGATGTATGATAAGTGGCCTTATTTGGTGGTCAGCAGCTGGTGCACGACCTCCGCGGGCAATTAAAAGAACCCCCATGAAGAGGCACTTCGCGATTTCTATCATGAATTCATAATATCAGCCTCGTTTGGTTACTTTTTTTTCTTTGCAATTAAATTAGAGGGAAAATGCAGTATAATAAATTATATAAATCTCACTTGATAGTTTAAGATTTTAAATCGAGATGGTTTTTTGACGTGGTATCAGAATCTTATCGATTAAAAGGTCACGTGAATTCAAGTCTCACTACTCTCATTCTATTTGATAAAAATTAAGTACAAGATAGCAGTTTGTGCAAGTTTTAAACCTAAAAAAGCTAACACTTGATAAAGTGCATTAGCGAATTATATAAATCATATCTTGTGACCTCATCTAATAACAATTTAAACTATTAAGTTGGATTAATTTAATATAATTATGTCCAAGACTTACATCATTTAATTAATAACTTAAATTTTTAGATGAGATGGTTCTTTGACAACTTATAAATTAATGTTGGAGACTAAATTTTTTTAGAATCATCTTAAAAGTGCACCACCTTCTTTAACATGATGTATTCAAATAAATTTAATAAATTCTTTTCAATACTAATTCAAGGTTTAGGTACAACCGATAAATAAAAAAATAGTATGTATCCTTAATTATCAAACCTAGACATTACGATTGATTTTATCAAACCTACCAACAGATAAATAAAAAATAGTATAAAGATTACAATGGAATATCACAGGTGCATTGAAGGATTGTAAGGTGGGGGTAAAACCAGAAATTTAGGATTGAGAGTTGAGAGTTGGGGCTAATACGAAAATAAATTATTTCAAGGTGCAAAACATGTATTTCTAATTAATAAAATAGACTTTAGATTGAAGGGTACAATTAATAATTTTAATAATTTTAGAATTAAAATGTATTTATTTCCAAAATTTAGGAATGAAATGGCCCAACCATCCGTCGCATATCTGCCAACCTTTGTGAAACTACAAATACTAATAAATAAATTAAATCCCCTTCAGTTTAAGAAAAAGATCAATATTAATTAGTAATATTTTCAAAAGGAGAATTATTAAAATATAGATCAGCCCTGTTTTCTAATTACTTACTTGTTTGTATACAATATAAAACCTTAAATAATATAAAATAAATTATTAAATTGAGCTCTTAGTTAATCACTTATAATTTTATTTTTGCTATTTACTTGTGTTATTCTTTACTCTTTATGAAAAAATACTGTTAATAGTAAGAAAAAAGAAAAAGGGGCAATATTTACTATTAAAAATAATTTATAAAACAATTTTTCATGCATGTATTTTTAATTTATATTCACATTATGTATAATTGAGACAAAAAAAACTGTTTACGTTAAAAATGGTGCATAATAACATAATGTTAGGTGAACATTATTTAGTAATTATTATTTTAAGAGTCTGGAGTTTGGCCACGTCACAACTCACATCGGCTAACAATGTTACTAAAAAGTACAGGGGACGCTATCCTCGTCTATAGGTCATCGGTGCCTTTCCTATGCTACGATGACCTAGAAGAGGAAAAATGATTGACGGCAATGAAATTCCTTCCCCAAAAAGGAAATCTCACCAGAGACAATACCCTCTTTTTCTATTTCTTCTGATATATTAATATTAAATTCCATGAATTAATATTCTTTCAGACAGGAACCTCCCTGGAAGTAAGAGTTGTCATCTGTGCACAAATTTTAATTCGGGGAGAAACGCCACCAAAAGAAAACTATTAATTAAAATAATAATCACGAAATACGTGCAAAATAGTAATCAAACATGATATTTATTAATGGAGAAAACGACAGCTCCCATTAAAACTAATGAGGAGGGAATATATATATATATATATATATATATATATATATATATATATATATTAGCTAGCACTACTTACATATTCTATCCTTGAAGTTTTGCGCGTAAAAGGGCAAGAGTAATTAATGCAAGTCAAGAATCCCAATAGAAATATCTCCACTCTTCAATAATAATGGGTGGAAGCCCTAAAATAAAAGGGATAAATTAATTGCATGAAATAAAAGGAATTATGAATTGTTAATTAAAGACAGATAAAACAACTTGCAATGTTATTCGCATATTCTTAGTAATTATCCCTTACTTAAAATAGACGCATGTGTAGCCTCTTATTAAGTTTTTTTTATTTTTATTTTTATTTTTATTTTATTTTTATACTGGTCGTGATAATTCCCATTTTATATCTAAACTAATGCTAGCCCTCCCGTTGTTTTTTTTAAAAAAAAAACAAATGTTGGCTGTGATGATTTCTGTTTTATATATATATTTAGGCTATGATAAAGTACTGAGATTTTCTATTCGCTGGCTTAATTCTGTGACTAGTGGATGCCGTAAGGTACTGAAAGTTTGGTGCTTCTTCTTAATTAAAAAAAAAAAAACCCTCATGGCCTCCCCGTGTGAGCATATAAATTTTTGTCCTGTTATCATTAAGAGTACAAGTCTTTAATCATAAGCATTAATTGATATCCATTAATCGCGAAATTTATATTATTATGGTTCTCAAATATATATCTGTATTGGACAACCATTTTGGCTGCTCAAAGATAATATCGCAAGCTAATTAAGCCCCTTAATTTCTGACCTCCGATCAGGATGTATGCAAAGATAACTGTTGAAGGAAAGAAAATCTGCTGCCTGTAAGGGAAGATATGGGATGCTATTTTCCCTGCGCAGAAGATCAAGTAGAATATTCCTCCATTAATTATGTTTTAGCATACATATATATATATTAGTAGCCATTTACGTACATTGTATGTTACCTCATATATATATATATATATATAGCTTTTCCTTTTCTTGTATATAATCCCTGCCCTGCATTGCAGAGATAAAGATTAAGTATCAGAAACACTATCTGACGCTTTACATGTCAATTACATTGTGCCATTTTTGTCAATAACATTGCAAACTAAGCAACAATTAGTAGCCCTAATCTTGAAAACGAGTAAAAAAAAAACCCTAGCGCTGTCGTTGACTCGTTGGTAATGTAGCTGCCCTTTCATCTCCGTTGTTCTCCTATTTAAGGTGTTAACAAATCAAATCTAGATTTGATATATGCACAAAGCATGCAGCTCCTACTATATCAAGATGTTTTACTAAGGTTTTAGTGTCTCTTTGATCGGGTTATGATGCATGGGTACTGTCTCTTATTGATCGAAAGAAACTGACTCTCTTTCATAAGGTTTTTTATTGTTTGATTTAATTATATCTTCAGTAAAATTACTATTTTTATATTAAAAAAAAAGTACTAATCAAATTCTTTGTACATATATAGAGTAGAGAGGTCCTTCTTCTTTGTTGACAAGCTTTTTAGTTGGCTGGAATGCCATGGACGAGTTCAATTGTTCATGTGTAGGGGTCATCTATAACTTTCCAATGCAGTGTTGAAGCATATTTATGAATACAAAACAATAATATCTCGACCGGCTCCTGCTCTCTTCACATTCAACAACAATAATAATAACCCCAAGCAAATCTAGTGTGTCTCGCTCTCACCATTGTATTCAATCATGAACAACAACAACAACAAAAAAATTGCATGACAGAATAGCAGATGGACAAGATATATAATATGACTTCATTAATTCTAACCAGCTCTGTTGTGACGTTGTCCTTTTTTCTCCTTTCTTTTACGAATAGAGAGAAGAATAGTTCAGTGTTGCTCCTTCGGGCTGTCTAGGAGTTGAATAATAATGATTTTTTCCCTTGATAATGATTTAATTGCAATGAAGACAGAATATATATTATGCTTATATAAGAATGCAAGCTTACCATTTTGTCATAATAATTGAATTGCATTCAATTAATATCACCATGCTTCCTTCAGATTCTGCAAAGGTCAGTACCCCTCCCCTTTCTATTTCTAAATCCAAGGATTTTCTCATCATATATATATAAAGTGTTTAAAAGGAAAGAACAATAATTATTTGGTTATGGAATTCATAATTAAAACACAAAGATTGTCTTATAAAATATTTTCATATCTTGAGAACGTAAATTGTATTTTTATTGTTATAGTTTACATTTTCTCTGATCGTAAAATATTCTCTTTAATTATAGCTTACATAACAAAATTTTCTCTGATTTAGAATTTAATTTATACAGAATTTTAAATTAAACAAAAAACAATATTAATTTAATAAAACTTAGTTAATTTAGATAAATTTTTAGTAATTTAATTAACTATATCAAACTCGATATATCAACACCAAAATATTTTGTAGTAAGAATGTGTTTTTTTCAGATCGCACTAAGAGTTGCACTTATGTATATTGTAAAGTTTGAAATGTCGTGTCCAAAATCAGATACCCATTTTCTGACTTGTCTTGCCAGGCTATCTCGATTTTTTTTTTCCGCGTATTTTAATTTTTTATATTTCTTTCTGAAATTTTGCAGCTGGCAGATTAATATTAATTATTTCTTGAGGAAAGACAAATTAATATAATTGAAATAGAGAAATTTAGTTTTTTTTTTCCGATTGTAAATTATAGGATAACAACTAGAATGGTCACATCAACCACCGGGTTCAAAAGGAATCATCTTGAATAAGAAAGGAGAAAATGATAATTGAAACTATTTGCCGCATTAGAGTTGAAAGAGTGGCTTCAATTTATTGACTCGAAAAGCCATCTGGAAACTAGCTTAAGGCTGTCTCCCAACTACAAAATAAATCTTAGGCTTGTGGAGGCATCATTATTTTGAAAGAAAAAAAAAACCTTATTAATAAACATTTTTGAATGGCAATGCTGCCTTGAATTTATGTTATATTTAGGGTTCTCCAGTTGGTGGGAAATGGTCCCCTGTGGGACTTTGATGATGCCCATTTGAACCCATTAGAGTTTTTTTAAAACCTTCTTTAGTTAAATTTGAATTTATAAAAAAAAATTAATTTTTTTATATTTTTAAATTATTTTAATGTATATTTTGAAAAAAAAAAACTTTTATCACACTTTTATATTTTTTTTATAGAGTGTTTGGGAACATGGTTGAAAATGTATTTTCTAAAAATTTAAATTTTTTTATTTAAAATTAAATTTTTTCATGTTTTCTATCAAAAATAATTTTTTATAAAATTATTATTTTAATATATTTTTAATCAAATAATATTTTAAAAATAAATATTATTAAACTCTCAAACACTTTAGTCCTGAAGCCCGCGGCTAATTTAGGAGTTTCGGTACTGTGGCAAACTGGGCTTAATCTTTGTCTACAGTTTGAATGATAGTCCCTTCTTCATAAACTAGATCATGTAACGATGGAATATTAAAATTTAAATGCTTTAAGGATAGAATTCATCATGATTGGAAGACCAAAACAAGAAAATATGAAATCTCGAGAAATGTCAGGATTTGAAGTTGTTAAAATTTCAAGTCCATGTTTTGTTTTTCTTGTCAAGAGACAATCATTTTCTAAATGAAATTTATTTTTACTGTTTAATTTCATCTTTTCTATTCTGAAATATACAATAGGCGAACATTATAGACACAATAATTATATATGTTAACTCAAAGTTATGAATTATTTAGTGTATCATCTATAGAATTGCAAATTAATTCGTGATATTAATTATTATCAAACAGGCTAGCTAGCTGATTGTTTCATGTTACAATAACTGCGAGTGATAAAAATTAATGCAATTACGATTTAATTAAAATGTAATTTAGAATCGTTTAAAAAAAGATAATATTCATTTCGCGAGTCGTTATAATAAGCTAAAGAAAGTTAATTCCCAGCCCACTAAATAATTTCACGAGTCGATCATTATGATAAGACAATTTCTGTGTGTTTGGCAGTGTGGTTGCGGTTGCTTTTTAAATAGCTTTTCGTGCCAAAATACATGCTAATAATGTTTTTTTATTTTTTAAAAATCATTTTTGACATCAGCACATCAAAATGATTTGAAAACACTAAAAACATACTAATTTGAAGTTAATAAAAAAATAAAAAATTTTTAAATTTTATCAAAAGCGCTTTTGAAACACAGAAACAAACAGGCTCACATAGAAGATGAAAGAACTTACAACGTAAAAGAAAATTAGTAGAAATTAAACAAAGAAATTAGTCGATACACATTAATAAATATATATATAACACAAAGATGAAAGAACTTACAACGTAAAAGAAAAGGATAAACGATTAAGGTTGCTGCTTTTAGTTTTAGCTTTGATTTGGAGTTAGAACTTCGTATTTCTAAAGAGAACAGAGACAAGAAGATTGAGATTTTAGAGAAATCTTGAAAAGGGGTGGCGGTTGCCCTTTTTGGCGTTGACTTTGGGTTAAAAATTATATTTGTGGACTATGAAGAGACAAGAGACAGGGATATTGTGGGTAGGGAGCGGCTTTTGGGTTTGATTTAACCTTTGTAATTCAAAAAAAAAACTTAATATTTATGCCTAATTTTTTTCAATTTTGATTTAGTAATGATTGAATCAGTTCAGTTTAGTTAGGTCTGTTTATTTAGGTTTAAATTTTTAAAATGAACCGAATTAAATATTTTTTAATTTCTAATTGGTTAATTCAATTTTGTTTTGTTTTTTTTAATTAACTTTTTATTATTATTTTCTCGTAATTGGTTTTTCAAGTTACCCTCATTGTTTTGACATTAGCAAAGACACTATTTAAAGTTTAATTAGATAGCCCATTGACAAACTACAAAGTACAAACTGCAAGATACACCTTTCTAATTCTTAAGATACGAAGTGAGTTTATGTAATGGACTTGTTCCTCGATTTATACCACTTGTTTTCCAGTGCTTTCTTTTTGTAAGGTCAATGGATTGGAGAACTTGACCAGTGCTTTCGAATCCCTCAATATTTGCTTAAACCCAATTCTGTGATATTTAGTTTGCTTCTAATCAAAGGTTTTCTAATGTCGGATTGTTTGCAAATTATACTTCTGAAATTCTCTATAAAAAAAAATAGAGAGAGAGAGAGAGAGAATAACAGTGCTAAATATTGAGAAGAGGGCACGGCACAGGCAGTGATGGGCTATATAATGAGGATATGGGACGGGCTGCTGGTCCTTGCCAGTAAACAAAAGCTGATGTCAAAATGCATGGGCCGCTAATGACCTACAATGCAGAGGAGCTCCTGTGTGTCATCTTGGTGCTTCCATCTCTTCCACTAAATCAGATAACGCACCACCTTCGAGTAGGAAGAAAGGGAATTTCCATGACGAGATAAGTCACGCACTACAAGTAGAAACAAAGATCAGATAACCTCAATTTTACCAACCCAATAGGGTCTCAGAAAGAATTTCAGGATAGGGTCTATTCCGGTTTTGTTGATGCCAATATCAGGAAACAGTTTTGAAGAGCACTACTACCATGTTTAAGAATGTGGTTGTACTAGCTTTACATGCTTTTCATCCAGAAATAATTTAGTGACCATGCTTTAACTCGAAAGCTATTGTAGACCACAAAACATACATGAGAGTGACAATTTTCCTGGTCCATGGAGTTAAGCTGTGCTCCTTCAAAAATCCAACCAACACTGCGGGAAGACCAGAAAAGGACTGAACAGGTAAAAGAAAAGGTAAAAGGGGAAGAAGGCCTAGCTCATGAACCTTTCAACTGGTATTTCTCCAAGTCTTATTAACTAAACATTAGAGAATTACAAAAAAACAGGCCAATTTAAACGAAAACATCTATCCTTTAACCTGATTCTCCAACTCGACTATGAATAACCCAGAGAAAGATCTTTTTACATTTCACTCAAACACGAGTAACAGGTGCATGCATCAGTGCGGCCATACAAAATGGGAAGCGGCAAAAGCACCACTGACCAGCCGGCATGCATCCAAGGGTACAATGTATCATTATCCTATTCCATCATAACCTTACATACATCACTGCTTCTCATCACCTGGCTGCTCCTCTCCAAAACCCCGTTGTGCAATTCTGTAATACAGTATGCCCATAGTTGCCATACAAGCCCTGCAAAAGATCACAACACACTTGCATTAGTGAAGACAGCTATCATAGTGTGTGCTTGCGCTGTAGAAAATAGTCTTTTGTGTCATGTTCTGAAATTTGGGCTCATTGTTCTGGTTAAGCAGTAAATCAATTCGCAGATAACCGCTTATTTATAGGACAAAAACCACACCCTTCAAATTTGGAAGCCTTTACCAAATCAACAAATTTTGTCACCCTATCAGCAAAATATAATACACTGGTCCAAAAAAGGAGGGCTGAAAATTACATGATTGCTATCATGAGGAGGATTTTTCTTGGATCCATCCTTGAATGTTTTTGATTCCTTGTACGGCCTTCTGAAGCATCATCTGCATTTAGTGCATCTTTACGTGGAGGTGCAGTAACTGGTAAAGTTGGTAATGCACTAGACCAGAAAGGAAGCAAAGCTCTGAGGAACTTGTGACGAAATGGACCTGCAATGAAAATAGTTGAAATTGAGATGGTATATAAAACCAAAGAAAATTATAGAACCTAAGAAAACTGATTTCAAAAGAATCAGTATCAGCATATCAAAGAGTTCTGATTCGCAAATGATGCTGTGTTTCTGTTTTAAAAACTTCTGATCAACTGCTCACAAAAATAAACAAACTATTTGGAATGATTAGTGTAGTGAGCAGGATAAGATTATAAAAGGTGAAAGT
The DNA here is from genome assembly GCA_015852605.2 of Populus deltoides. NCBI lineage: Eukaryota > Viridiplantae > Streptophyta > Magnoliopsida > Malpighiales > Salicaceae > Populus > Populus deltoides. The sequence goes on along the minus strand of CM027578.2, from coordinate 5,088,551 downwards.
AGGCTCGCAGATAATGGTATTGTAAAAAGTCCAGCAACCTTCATCATATGATTTGAACTAAACTTCACATATAGGCAAATATTTACTCACCCCTTCGACTGTACTTTTTATGGTTCCCATCTTCATCATCTGCAAAGTATGAAAGTTCAGAATTTTGCCGCTCAACTTGTACGCCAACCTTTCGTGTTGTAGCAACAGGCTGGTTTGCATTACGAAACATACAAGAAATTGAAGTCAGCAAACAAATTGTTTTGAGCGGGAAAAAAAGGAAGAAAAAATGCTTACAATGCCAGTACTTGAGTTTTTCATGTAATTCACCACAGAACTGGGGCTCTCAATCTCCTTAATATCCGACACAGAAATTTTAGAAGGCCCTGTTCCAGTTTCACTTGTCACTGAGGGTGACGAAGAAATGGCAACCAAAGGATCTGACATGAACGCAGGAGGTGGTGCGGGCAATGAAATTGGAAGGTTTCCAAACAAGTTCTTTTCCAAACCTGTCTGCATTTTTGCAAAGATAATTTATTAAAATCCTACTTAACTCAACAACACAAGAAAGAAGACCATAAGTTCAGCCCCTGTTTCAAGTATTCTTCAGCTAGGTACAATTTAAAAGAAAATGGATGCCAAAGAATTTTCCCCGTTAAAATGCAAAAGGTGAAGCCTTCCTTCTTTTAACCAAATAATAACTATCATGATAAAGATAAGCAAAAAAATACATGAGCAAAAAAGGAAATTTCTATCGTATCTGTTAAATTAAAATCCTCATTCATACAATGCAGAAAACCATGGTTCAAATACAAGACACAGCAAAGATCTTTCGCATTGGGATTCTGTCTAATTGCAAAGTCTATGAGCCATCAAGCACCCAACACCCATATTAAACTGTTTGTCAGTCATCATATCAGCAACTTTTAACTGTAGTCTATCACATCAGAGCTCGTATTAAACTAAATCATTCATTCATGCAATTCGCAACACCATGGTTCAAAATCCAACACAGCTGAAAAGATCTCTCACCAGGGGAATATATCAGTCTAATTGCTACTAAGAAGACACTAAAATGCTAGGGTATACACCTTTTTGAGGATTCACTGGTCAACATTTTGCAAGAATAAATCTACAAATATTAGAAGATGGACATGAAAAAACTATCCGTCCTCAAGAAATTAAACTCCACCAGCAATCTCACATAGCCTAAAATCACCCAATCCAAACAGTTGGCATACCAGAAGGATAATCCGCCTTCCATGACCATGCAACTCATATGTCACGACCCTCTGTCTGTGCATGTGGTGTGAGAAATGCATGTGTGAGAGAGGGAGAGAGAGCAGAAGTCGAGTTGGCTTAAAACTCCCTAGACAAGGAAGCAAATTTCCAACTTGATTACCTTTGCATTATTAGTATTGCTTTACCCCCAGGGATCTTAGCTTTTAACAATTAGAAGCTATTCAATATAGAACAGATTTATGAAGTTTCCACAGAAAAGAAATCAACAATTAGCACATATATCTTAGGTAACATGCAAAAAATGCACCTCAGGGCTTGGGCTAATTGCAATTCAGCGACTGTTATAAAATTTGGCACTTAAGTGTCATGTGATTTGTTCCATTAACATTGGCCTTAACATCATTAGTTTAGTAATAATGAGGCTAAAGGTGCACCATAAAATTCTTTGCCTCCTAATTTTTTCCATAATATTACTAAACTAACAGATTAAACTTAATGATAATGAAGCAAATTACATGGCATTGAACCACCAAAATTTAAGCCTTTGTCAAGTGCAAATGATCCAGACCATATGATGCATATTTTTCATTTTACCCTATCATAGAACCGCCATAATTTAAGCCTTTGTCACGCGGAAATGACCAAGACCATGTGATACATATTTTTCATTTTACCCTATCATAAGTTGGCAGAATGAAGCAAGGAAAGACGAGGATAATTAAAGATAACCAATTGAAAAAAAAAATAACCACCAAAAGGTAGCAAAACTAAGGATTTAGTCATATAAGATATATATAACAAATATTCGATACAAAACCTACAGTGTACTAAAGTTACATTCACAATGGAAGTTATGTAGTTAGATGATATGATAATTAATGAAGTAAAGCAGCAGTGCAGCATCAAAAAACACAAATACCCTGATAGATTGCAACTATTCAAGCACTAATGATGGAATACAGTAATCCAAAATCCAAGCTTAAACATTACCTGCATTATAGCTTCTTTCAGCTTTGAATGAAGACGAGATCCAGAGTCTTTCACACTTTTAGGAGGCCATATCTGCACCAACATAGCACCATATGGAAATAAATCAGGGATACAGAAAACACTACTAAAGTAAACAAATGCTGGAGATGACTTTCAGGGTTGTCTTACTGGTGTTGAACATGAAGGACACACATATCCAGCTGGTGCAGTATGCGGAGGGAAGCTTTTGATATGTGAAACCAAACAATTTGTGTGTATAGCGTCTACAATAACCCCAAAATAAAGGGAAAATCAAATATTATCTTGTGGGTTTAAGAAAATTTTGCAACTAAAAGCATGTAACTATATCAGCAATGACTCATACGCAAGCAACCCAATCGAGTGGTTTGAGGACCATCCCCCTCTTGAAGCACAGCTTGGCATGAGCAACATTTCGGAGGCCAATCATACTCTCCATCTATTACCCATTCAGAGTATGTACGAACCTAGAAACAATGTAAACATTTGTATGGAGTGAGCCAGTAAGCCTTACAAAATGAACTTTACAGAAACATTTTTACATTATATATGCAAATACATACAGGCACATGTCCACAGTCCTAACTAATGTTAGTTTCATTATATGTTGAAGAATTTTAACCAAACAAACACGTCTAATTCTAATAAAATGTAACCTCAGGCAGTTTCCAATCAAGACATAGATGCCAAAAGTTTCAAAGGGCACATTGATATTTATCCCTCTCTTTTTTCTGTTCTTTTTGGATAGATGATTTGTCATCTCATCCAGAATTTCAAGCTTAAGGAATGGATACCGTGTAGGCAGTCACTTTGGTGCCATCAACATGTTCCTGCTTCTGCCCTAATCGCATCGACTCTTCAGTAATTCCTCTCTTTTAATAACTAATATCTGCTGAATTCTAACTGCTTGTCCTATTTCACAACCTTTTTTCGCCTTCATTCTATGCCCTTAATATGTCAAACATGGATAGTACAATATAAATGAATGAGAACCACGATGCAGCAATCAAAGACTAGTTATAAAGTTGGACGTAAATACCACACAAATTTGATGCTCTGGGAAGCAGATACAATCCCCGCAAACGGGAACCTTGTGCACGAAACAATATAACTTTGTAGCCTGAAACCCAAAAAAAATAATTAAAAAAAATAAATCAATCTCCAATTCAAAGAATGAAAAACGCATTGAAGAATGCGCCGAGGAAAAAAGAAATGAAGAAACGCAAAATCATTTACCCTAGATCGAAATTAGATTCCAAGAGTAAGCGTTTGATGTCAAATTAAGAAATAACCAGATCTAAATATAAATATCGATCGATCAATCACAAACAACTCAACGCCAATCGAATAAGAGAGGGGTGAGTGCCTACCTTACGGCATTTGCAGACCACCATTGCAGAGAGCTGGAGGAGAATCTAGGAAGGGAGCTCCAATTTTACAAAAAGAATTTGCTAAATGGCTAGAGGGAGATCTAATTGATAAATAAAAATCTGACGCTTAATTATGAAGACTATTTTTCCTCTTCGTTTTTTTTTACTCTTTTCAGTTAATTGAATTTAGTTGGTAAGCATGTCGAGAACAAAGAGAGAGAGTCCCTGTGGATTCGTGATTTTGGCCATGGAGATCCGTTTCTGTTTTTACATTTCTCTCTTTAATATTTTTCTTTTTATTTTTAAAGATGGTTAGAATGGCCTTGATCTAAGAGATTGGGTCGAGATATTTCTAGCTGACTCGATGAAAATTGATTAATGGGCTCATTGGGCTCGTACTCTTCCGCCCCCTTAATCTCTCTTACTTCATACAATAGGAACCGGTGCAAGCCAGCTCAGTTCCTATAAAATAACATTTTATAGTTTAAAAATTTATTTATTTATTTATTTATAGTGCTCCTACATTATTTTTTTTTAGTTTGTGATGGAAAATGATATGAAAGATGAGGGGTGGAAAGTGGAAACCATAATATATCTTGGGAGCCAAGTCACACTCAAAGTGTCGAATGTTTTTAATTTGGATCTTGAATATTTTAGCTTTTCGTGATTATTAAGCATTTTAACCTTTCAAGACTGTTATATTTTATCCATGATCTTTCCTAGTTTTCTCATTTTAAAATTCATTCTAGTAGTTTATTTATTTCGACACCCCTCTTCCGAACATTTATTTCCTTCCTGTAAATGACTATCATAAAAATTAACATGATAATAAAAATGAAAATATCTCATCAAGGTTATTTTTCTTTTCTCCAAGCCTAATATTTAAATTAGCTTATAATTATTGGCAAGGTTTTAAAAGGGTTTATTAGCAAACTTGTTAGCACAAATAAGTTAAATTAGTGTATGTTAATGTGATAGTTACTGATTTTTAAGATGTTTTTTACTTGAAAATATATTAAAATAATATTATTTTTGTTTTTTTTAAATTATTTTTGACATCAATACATAAAAAATCTAAAAATAATCTAATTTTTTTAAAAAACAAAATAATGCACTACGGTGTAAATCAACATGGCGTAATAGGATGTTTAAGAATGTGACAGCGGTTACTTTTTAAAGTACTTTTTGTTTGTAAATACATCAAAATAATATTTTTTATTTTTAAAAAATTATTTTAATATCACCACATTAAAACAATTCAAAAACATAAAAAATTAGTTTTTTTTTAATAAATTGTTTGCCCAACAAAATCCAATACTAAATGTGTGTTTGAGATTGTCATGACGATTTAGAATGCTTTTCTTTTAGAAATGTATTAAAATAATAAAATTTATTTTTGACATCAACATATCAAAATGATATGAAAATATAAAAAAATTATTTAAATAAAAAAATTAAATTTAAAAAAATATAATTTACACCGTGTTTTCAAACACACCAGCTAAGATTGAACTCAGATAATTTATAAATTGAGCTTTTAAGGAAAAAATAAAGGTTTAAATTAATCTATTAACCATGAGAAATTTAGCTAAAAAAAAGAAAGAAAGAAAGAAAGCAAGAGGAAACACTGCGGTGAGCATCACCCTGCCCATCAGTAATACTTAGGCTGCCGCCATCTCATTTCGAATTTAAAAATTCAAATTCCCCTCTCCTATTATTATTATTTTTTTTTGTAAAAAAAAACAATAATACTCAGGCTGCCCCTGCTCGCACTTTCAAATCTCCTTCTTCCCCCTCAAAACCCTAACAATCAAAACACCGGCTTCCTCGCGCTTTTATTAATCTCCGTCAGTAAAATCACGCGATGACAGCTGTCATCCCGCCACAATTCTCCGGCCGCGAACTCTCGAATCCCCCAACCGACGGGATCTCGAACCTCCGATTCTCCAATCACAGCGACCACCTGCTCGTCTCCTCATGGGACAAGGTACACCCTCACCAATCAAATCACTCCCAATCTTAACATTTTACTGTAACTCAATTTTTTATTTTGTTATCGTAGACTGTGAGATTATACGACGCGGGTACTAATGTTTTGCGAGGAGAGTTTATGCACGGTGGTGCCGTGCTTGATTGCTGCTTCCACGACGATTCTTCCGGTTTCAGTGCCAGCGCCGACAACACCGTGCGACGGTTAGTGTTGAAGTGGATATTGCACTAAATTGCGAAACGTGTGGATTTAGGAGTTGACTTTGAGGAGTAGTTTATTATGTGAAGAATGTGTCTGGGGATTTTCTTTTTTATACTGGTCAAGATTTTTGAATTTTAATGATTTAGGTTGGTTTTTAACTACGAAAAGGAGGATATTTTGGGAAGGCATGATGCGCATGTTCGTTGTGTCGAGTACTCTTATGCTGCAGGTAGGTGTGTTTAAATTATGATTCATTTGATTGCTTATATATTGTACTTTTTTTTTGCCTTGGAGGTTATGCTAGTTTTGTTTGCTTTGTAATTTTGAAAATGAAGTAGTTCTGGTGCGTATAACTTGAGTTTGTCAGATAAAAATCTACCTCTAAATCCAGCTTCATCGTTGTTGATCTTGTGGACACTTGCATGTATGTCCAACTTGATCTGTTGTGCTTTAATGTTTTCTATCTGCATGAACTAAATGTGTGGCTTATTTGGTTATTGCTTTTGACTTGGATATTTTTGTTAGCAACAACAATGGTATATTTAGTAATAAGCCCTAGGGTTGCAAATGCGCAATCCAAGTGCAATAATGGACAATTGAGACCTGAAGCAGTAAAACAGAGTAACATTTGAAAATGCCTAAACCAGTCAATCCAAAGAAAAATAGACTGGGAAGGTGGAGAATGACTAATTAACACATAGTCGAAGCGTGGAAAATATTTTAAGCTCTAAAGATGAACAAACAGGCAGGACTACAAGAAAGAGGAGCAGAAAATGGCTTGTAGTTACTGGTCTCATGTGCTCATCGAACTTCTATTTTTCAACTTTTCTGTCATGTTAGTTGCTCTGAATAGATATCATACTGCTCTTGTGCTTGTGTTCGCTGTATTTACTTGTAATGAGGCTCTAAAGAGTATTATATGGAATATAATGGGACAACCTTCTCCTTATTTTAAAAAATTATGCCGTATTCCTCTCTTTAATTGCTTATCCATCTTTCTTTGACTACAGGGCAAGTAATCACTGGTAGCTGGGACAAAACACTTAAGTGTTGGGATCCTAGAGGAGCTAGTGGGCAAGAGCGCACCCTCATCGGCACATATCTGCAACCTGAGCGTGTTTACTCTCTATCTCTTGTTGGAAATCGTTTAGTAGTAGCTACTGCAGGAAGACACGTCAATGTCTATGATCTGCGAAATATGTCTCAACCTGAGCAAAGGAGAGAATCATCTTTGAAATATCAAACTCGATGTGTGCGTTGCTACCCCAATGGCACAGGTATTGATCATAACACTGAACTGAAATTGTTTTCGCTGTCACTGTTGCCATATTTTATGATGGGAGAAATCATGTCATTTGGGCTACCTCTCAATTGAAAGTCACCCTGTCTGCAATGCATTTATATTTGCTTGTGCAATGGCTTTCTTAAATTTATGTGTTATGAGGTTATTTCTATTTTCTTGTATTTTGCTTTAAATCTCAAGAAATTCACTTAAACAGAAAAGTGATTGAGTCTTCTAATACTCATATAGCTTAGCTCTATGTTCTGCTCTTCCATGAATAGCACCCTCTTGGCTTCAATTAGTTCAATGTGGTATATTATTGGCAGGAAAAGTGTCTGGTATATGCAATGGTGATTTCCATCTATGTCATGAATTTGTCTTGCATTATTGGTTTAAAGTTCTCTCATGGATGACTCTTATTCACTTGAATTACATGATGCAGGATATGCACTCAGTTCTGTTGAAGGGCGAGTAGCAATGGAGTTTTTTGATTCTTCAGAGGCCAGTCAGGCAAAAAAGTATGGTTCATTTTCCTCTGCACCATCCAGCATAGTGCAAATTTGATTATGTTCTTCTCCCTCATCGTCTTTTACATTTATATGACTTTCATGTCTTTCGGTTAGATGACCAAGGAAATAACTGGGACACTTCTGATGTTGCATGATAAATGTTTATACTTTGCTCCTCTTGCGTGCTAATTTCAGGAACTAATGGGTGTTTTCAAACAAATCCGTGTGATACAATAAAGTAGAACTTTTTGTTATCCTCTATAGCTCTTCCTCTGTGGGAGAAATTTTGAGGATGAATTAGTCTGTCAGCTCATCCCGGATTAGGTCAATAGCAATATGAAACTTGTATAAAGAGTGAATGGAACCTACATTGGATATGTAATAATTAATCCATGTGTCATGCCACTATTGACCTATTTTATGGACGAGTTGGTAGACAGAGCAACAATTTCTCCTTCTGTGGGATGAACTTTTTGTACTTTCATGTGGGGTGTACTCTCTATTCTCAAAAAAGTTGTGGTTTCTTGTTATCATTTTTTATATGGTCTCTCCATAATCTGGCGATGATATGCATGTCTCATTTGTATAAGTTATCTAGTCATGAAATTGCACTTGGTGTAACTGTGTAAAAATGAAAGCAGCACATGTATCTTTAGGAGATAAATCCTCCATCGTTTATTTAATTGGATGCCCTTAGGGTATATCTATGTAAAAATGGAAGCAGCCTCGTGTATTATTAAGAGATAATATCCTTCGTCTTTCATTCAATGGTTTTGATAAAGTTGAAACTTTATGCAGATATGCATTCAAGTGTCATCGAAAGTCAGAGGCTGGAAGAGACATTGTCTATCCCGTAAATGCTATTGCTTTCCATCCTGTGTAAGTTTCTGAATGCTCTCTCTATACATTGGATTTATGAACTTTTGATTGACAAAATAAGATGGATGGACAGATTCTATATATTCACCAAAATGTTGATCTTCATCGTGAAATACTTTCTCTATTGTATAGTCCCTGTCCTTGTAATGCAATTGTATCTAGCTCAAGATAAATGACTCGTCTGCTGTTTAGTGGCTGGGCTGGTCTTGAGTCTTGACTTGGCAAAAGGTTACTCTAAATGAAAATTGTGTGAATAAATGGACTGGAACAACAATATGATGCATAAGACACGAACATCAACCCCCAACTTTTATGAATTTTGAAGTTCTTGTTAATGATTAGCAGACATTCACCACTTTTTCCAAGCTGACAAGTTCTCATGGAGTAATTAGATGAATTTTTTCTTCATAGAGGAGCATTCTTTCCATTTGTCAGATCCAGGAGTCCATAACTATTATTTTTGCCTAACTTAATTTCATTGAAGCATCCAAGTAGTTATGTCTTGATCAAGATTTTAGCCTGATTCGTTTCTCCATTTCTGAACTTACAATGACTGAAGTTGATATCTTGTTTGGCATGTGGTGATACTACCATCTCGTTTCTCTTTGACTATTTGTTGGGTCACTTTATCTTACTTCCAGACTCAACTTGCAGCTATGGTACATTTGCAACTGGAGGTTGTGATGGTTTCATCAACATATGGGACGGGAACAACAAAAAGAGACTGTATCAGGTACATGATCACTGGACATCTGAAAGCATTAATTTACTAGTGGAAAGCTTATATCTTGTTCTTGTTGTAATTTTACCCTTTTCAGTACTCAAAGTATCCGTCAAGTATTGCAGCACTTTCATTTAGCAGAGATGGCAGTCTATTGGCTGTGGCATCTAGTTACACTTACGAAGAGGGAGATAAACCGTAAGAGTTGTTCTAATCTCACTCTCCGTCTCTCTTCCATGTTGTTTGCTCTGATTGTTGCAAGTTCATTTTGCAGGCATGAGCCAGATGCTATTTTTGTACGAAGTGTGAATGAAATAGAAGTCAAGCCAAAACCAAAACCATACCCCAACCCCCCAGCATAACTTAGCCTGGTATCTTGGATATGCAGTGTCTTATGGTTTTCTAGGCTTTATTCTTTCCTATGAAGCTCTCCAAACTTGATGTGAACTAATCCTTGAATCAAGTTGGATTGTCCCTGTTGTCTCATATTATTTTAAGTGATCATATAGGTTTGTGCTAAGAACTTTGGATTCTGTAAGTATTCGTCTATCTAGTCTCCTAGATATACTACTGAATGTGACCGAGCAACTCTTTCTTATCATAATGCAAGACTTGCAGCCAAGACGAGTTTAGGATGAGTATTTTTTTTTTTTTTTTGCAAGGTCTAGAAAGCTCTGTTTAAATGAAATCAGTGACAATCTGATAGGACCACCGGCACAAACACTTTAAATGGAGGCTCGATTGACCAGGGGAACAATCTGTAAAGAGAACTGGATAAAATTTAAATGGGTTTTTGCTTTCTAATGTTCATATGGCCTTGTTTTTTTGCCACTGATTTGGCGATATTTATAGTCATTTAAATAGTGATCCCTAGTAAACAGCTCATCCTTCATCCAATAAATGAATGTGCTAATACAGTCCGCTGCATCTAAATTCTATGTTTGATGATTTAATTATAATTTTATTAGGAAATGCATGAGAATTCTATGCTACTTTCGTTTTTCATTCCTGAGCAAATTATACAGGAGCCACAAGAATGTTTCTTGGTGGAAATTGAATTATCAGTTATCACTCTGATGGATGGGCAAACCGAGGCCGCCATGCAGTGTGCGCCAACTCAGCTTTAAACGGCGTATAATCAATTTTCATTTGGATATAGACGGTATCTCTTTATTCTTCGTGATATTGACCACATTTCTGATTTCTATTTGCATTTTAGGGGGTTGGTCTGGTTTGAGTGCTTGAGAGTTACTTTAATAGGCATTTAAAAAAAAAATGATTTTTACATATTCATGTTAAAAATAATTTTTTAAAAAATAAAAATATATTATTTAAATATATTTTCAAACAAAAATTACTTTAACAACCATCTTCATTTCAATATCAAACATTTATGCCTGTGCCTGTTTGCCATGACTGTGAGCTGATATTTGATTCTGCGTCCTCACTTTTATGAACTGGTTACTTTGAAGCCCTCTTGTAGTCGGCACGGTCGCCATTTGTCTCTTTCTGTGCTGTCCTCTCGTCAAAAGATTTTGTTTTAAAGAACTCGCTAATGCATGATAAAAGTACTCTTTTTTGGTTCTCGAAACTCGGACGAAGACATTGAAATATCATAAAACATCCTTAGATAGGAATGCCTCTTTTATTTTATTTTATCGAGAAAATTACCCTAATCCTTTACTTCTCAATCAGCTGCCATCATAATAAAGCTCCAACTCTCCACAAACGAGATTAAATATATAATTACGAGATAATTTAATTGGTTAAATTTTAGATTTAATTTTTAAAAATTACATGTTTAAATACCATAAATCTCAGAATTAATAAAAATTTACATAATCATTAACTTTAAAATCTTGAAAAATTAATCAAAATATACATAAGTTAACCTAAATATTCATAATTACCCAAATACACACACACATATCACGTAATATTTCTAAACCATAGTTATCCAGTAACTTGGCTCAAGTTTGCTTTCAAACTACTCAGGTTTGCTTTCAAACTAGGTAGCCAGTTAACCCAATAAATTTTGCAAACAATGTTGTTTCTTTAGAACAAAACCAAACAATGTTGTTTCTTTAAAACAAAACCCAAAATAATATTGTATATAGTTTTGGGATAAACCCGATCTAACCCGCCAACTCACAAGCTGTCCTAGCCAACCAGTAAGGCGAGCCTTAAGCAGGGTCTGATAAACAGTTTCCTGTCAAATTAGCTGATTTGGAATTAGCAGTTCAGTACCAGCCGTGCTTCTAAATTACAGACGAGTCTTTGGTAAGTTTGTGCTCTGCGCGGAATACTCATCTGTTGACGAAAAAGGGAAAAGAAATCTACTGTTCAAATAAGATCAAAACCCAAATTCGGATTTGTTTGCGTTACATTACTATTATGAACCAGTGGCCTATTGTTACATGTAACTTTCACACAGCCCTTGGTCAAGACACGCTTTGTATACAACATTTTTTAGATAAGCATACGGATCCAGAGCAATCTGGTCACAGTGACAAGCGCTGCCATCAACAAAAGAGTGTCCTACCTTGATAGTTTCCTCTGTATGATAGGCTACACTGTGTTTTGTCATCACCTAGATCCTGATGGAGCTGCTCTTGGACCAGCAGCTTGTGCCTTCATGGCTTTTGTTTGAGCAAGCAATGCATCATAATCCTGGACATTGAAGGCATATTGTCACTGAATGCACATAAAATCAATCACAAAAGAAAAGCCAAATGCAATGAAAAAATTACCCGTTTCTCAAATGCATCATCATTTGAGCTAAGTAACTTGTCTGCAATCCCATAATCTATGGCTTCTTGAGCTTTGAGATACTTTGGTCGCTGGATGTCTTTAACAAGTTCTTCCTTCGGTTTCCCAGTTCCTTTTGCTAAAAGCTCAATATAATACTCAGTATTCGCATCCAATTCCTTGGCCTGAAAAAAAAATTGTTAAAAAGGGTAAAGGAAGTAAAGGGGGTGGGGTAGAAGGAGGGAGAACCTTGATCCACATATCTACTGCAGCTCCACTTGATCTGTTGACTTTAGGCAAATATAATTTTGCTGCAATTCAGAATCAAATTATTAGAAGCTCATGCTCAAAACTTCTATATTTACTTGAAACAGGTGCAGATCAATGGTCCTACAGTCTGAATGAGCAGTCAACAGGCTGCATGCACTAGTCACTAATGCCAAGGTCATCAAATAGATCAGGAAAGCAAATAGGTACAGCCTCTTCTACAGGTTCCAAACAGCTAGGATTGGGGCAAGATCATCAGGTTAAGCCGCAAGTTCCTCTGACCCATAAACACTGTCCAGTAACTATTATACCACTTTCCCTACATCTGGCAAAAGATTTTAGGATATAGAACTTCACCATATCAATCACTTCAATTGCTCTCATGCATCTTCTTTCTCAAGAATGGCACCTTAGCAGATATGTCATCCATATGGTTTGAAAATTGTGAACATAAATTATTTTTAAACCACATTCAAGTACAACTAGGGTCTCTAATTTTAAATTCTTAACAGACATGCAGAAATGAGAGAAATATAATATTTCCATAGTTCCAAATAGGAATTACATTTTTCAAAACAAGTCAAGATAATCTTTTTAACTGTAAAGAGAAGTTTGGATCATACTGGATGAGTTTGGCTGTAAAGCGCGATAACCCTTGGCTCCAAGAGATAGAAGCATTGCTGCTTGACCATATGCCATGCCACAATTCACGGTATAGATAGTTGATTTGCAGTACTTCAGGCAAATAAAAAGAGATGCACAGGATAAGTTTCAAGCACATTAAACAATCGAAGAAAGGATTGAAAAAAAAATCTCGCATGCACACACACACACACAACAAACAAACACAAACACACGATGTTACTCCATAGCATAAATATATGGTGACAAAATAATTGAAAATCTTGCGGGCTGACGCACACAATATTGGTCCAACACATTGCATGAACTAAAAAGATCTTATGATGAGCTTTGTGCAGATAATATTTTATATTATGATACTTACAGACATGATGTCTGCAATGGCATATGCTTCAGTTTCAGATCCAACAGTCTCCATCTTCTCATTCTAAACAGTAAGAAACCAAGTTAGAGAAGATTATTACACATATTCAACCAAATGAATGTGACTTCAGGCATCATTAGAACACAAGTCAATCAATGGCTTATCTAGAGCGACACATACATGTTGCTAGAAAAAGAAAAGGAAAAAAGGAAAAAAGAATCTGGGGCAAACCTGTGTCCCAGATGAGTTTATATATAGATATATAGGTTTTGAAGCGTCTTCATAATCCAAATACATGAATTGAGCAACAAGAAGCTCTGTGACAGCTGGTACAATCTGCAGTTAACAGATAGGACATGTAAAGAAGATACAAGTCAGACAGAAGGAAAATGGTAAGATAGATAAAGAATTCTAGTTGATATTGAGGATAGTAATGAAATATATAAATAATTGCTCACTGGCATTCCAAGGTAGCATATCCGAGCATCTAAGAGCAAAGAAGGCAAATCCGGAGGAGCAGATTCAGGTCTTCCATATCCTCTGCCCCCTCCACGGTACATGCTTACGCTCATACTATATTTTGAAGGACCTTGATCCATCATGCCTGATACACTATACATCCCTCCGTGATCCAGATAGTTCTTTCTAGATGAGATGCTTTGCTGTCAGAGAAGGTAAGGACATAACAATCTCTCAAGATAACCACTATAAGATTGAGGCTCTTAGATGAAATCAACTTTCAGCAAGCAATAAGAAAAATTATTATTATGCAATTAATAATTATAAGATCATCTTGAAGCTAGAAAATGATTTCAAGGAGTAAGACGAAAGAACCTCTGTGACACTCCCTGACTGACGACGAATGGGATTATCTTCAGTCATGAACATGTCCATTTGTGAAGGAGTAAGACCATAAAGAGATTGAGGTACATTTTTATAATTTTCCATCACTGCAGAGGATGAGATAAAGAGGAAGGGAAGTTAGGATTTGAAGTTTGTCATGTATCTGGAAGAACACACAAGTTCAGAGCTGCTGGGGAATTCACAAGTAAAAGAAACTAGAAACGTTGCAGTTCTCAAATTCTAATACAAAAGTCCACTTTGTATTTCATAAAACCAAAGAAAGATAAGTATCCAAACAAGCACGGAGATTGTAGTTAAATGGCATGAACTTGAAGGTCTCAACTTGAATAATTTGGCGTCATGCAATTCAAAATAAGTCGGTCTACATATCATCGGCATAACCTGAATCCTCTAGCTCATTGCATAGTAATGCAATTGAGATTTGTCAAGCTTATAGCTGAAGGGAGATTACTGTTGAAACTTTGAACTGGAAAAAACCAACTGAATTACCACCTCTAACAACAACAAACACCTATGCTATTATCTTAAGAGCAGGTTCTTGATTTGATGTGACCCGTAGCAGACTAGCCACTAGGTCGCTTCAAAGGATACGAAGGACTCATAAAAGGGAGAACCTGTGGGAGCAAGAGCACATGAGAGCTGAGGTAGAGAAAATAAAGCCCCCAAACCATGTGTACTCTTGGGAAGCAACTATAGAAGATCAAACCCCTCAAAACATCAATCAAGTGCTTCACCACTATTCTCTAGGTGCGCACTACATTGATCAAAAGATAACACAAGGGTTTTTTGAGACTGCTATTAGTATTAATTAAGTAACCTTTTCCAAAATGCTGCAATTCCTCCACCACCAGCCTGCTGAAATTATAATTCTCACAGTTCAACTTCATCTTCTTCTCTTCAAAAGTGTCATCCGAAATCCTTTTTGTAGTACCAAAATGTTAACTGTAAAGGCCCACGTAACTACAAATTCAATACAGACCCTTACTAACCTCCTAACTAGAAGCCTGCCATGATATGAGTACCATGCCAGCATACTGTATTCTTATAACAAAAAAAAACAAAAAAACTAGGGTTTACTTTCCTCCATTCAACACTATCTAAACCAAGGTTGAAGAGCAGAGCCAGTGTCTCAATTATCATATTAAAAAATAAAAGGCAACACAAAACACAACAAAACCCAAAAAAACCCAAATCCCAAAAGCTATTGATGATTCAAGAATCAAAATAAGACTAATCGCATATATAAATCAATCAATAGAGCAAACAATAAGAAACTCAAATAACAAAGCAGAGAGTTAGAGAGGGAGAGAGAGACAGACATCCATCTTTGAGATTTTCTTCTCTAAACTGAGTGGGAATATGATTCAGTGGGTTCCCAGATGCAGAAGGGGACTTGTAATGGCAGCATCTTTGTTGTTGAAGCACTCTTTGATTTCTCGGACTGCTTAATAAAAAGAGGCTGGCGCTTGGGAGAAAGGAAGACTTCTGTTGCAACCCGGTAGCTGGATATACCAGTTCTGGGTTTGGAGCTGCGAGTGGAGATAGCAGAGAAGTTGCCATAGTCATGAATTACCCACACAGACAGAGGGGGTGATTCTTCTTTGATTCTATTTGCTATGCCTTCGAGATAGTGAAGCTTGAGGTTTTTGTGCTTTTGGGAATTTTGGGTCTTTTTCTTATTTTAAGTTTTTATCTGGTTCTAAGGAAGACCAACAAAGCACTGCTCTGGGCCCTTCACTCCCGATTCTTATTTCAAACACCATGGCCTTTACTAGTTACTTGTTAGCCCATAATTTTAATGGTCTTGGACCATGGTCCAGCCCACTTTCATTGTATCGAAAGAGTCGAAAGACAACACCCAGCAAAATCACCATTGGAGATGGAAGAGGGGTCTGTGTGGTCCACAATTTAGAACAAAGCCTAGCAGATGACGGTTCCAAGAATGTTGGGGTAACTTGTAAGTTGGTCCTTGACTTTCTCTAATTTCAATCCTTGCATGGGCCTTCCTTATCCTCCTCGTCGTTAGAAACGATTAATAAAAACGAAGGAGACCTCTACTTAGCCAGATTTTCGTTTAGATAGAAACTTTGGAGGTCATCATCGCTGTTAAATTTCTGTCTCGCCTCCTTTGAGACTCCAATTTGTTTCTTCTTTCTTACTATGAAAAAGGTTCAAGAATTTAATACTTATGTGTGTTTAGTATTGATTTTTTAAGAGTATATTTTATTTAAAAATACATCAAAATAATTTTTAATATTTTTAACTTTAAAAAACACTAAAAAATAACATTAATTTAATACTTTTTAAATAAAACACATCCAAAATAAGAATTTACAGCACTTCCAAAGTGAAATTGGTGGAGTGGGTTTGGGCCTAACAGATTTCAAAAGGTAGGGTGGATTTAATACGTTGAACTGCCCCTGACCCGCTGGTTCAGCCACCACCGGAGCATCCTCAGCTGAACGGCATGCATTGCATTTGCAGCTCCCTCGTCAACAGTCAACAAGATCACTATTCTCTGCTTTTGAATATTTGGAAGAGTCCCCATTCACAGTTTACAAACAGAGGAAGACAAGTTCCGCTCGAAATTCACGTGTGAAACTGTAAAGTATAGTTTATTCATTGGTCTTATATTTGACCTCCACCGCTCCAGGTTTGGTTGACGGGAAAAATATGGTTCTGGGCAAGATCAGAACTCCATTTTTAACACAGCATCGATACTATCTGGCAGTAAAGATTAAGACGAAACTTTAATTAAGAGTGGAATATTTCGCATGCTTTTGGACTTCGATCCACAGCCATCAGTAAGGCAACAGTAACATGATCGATGTACCCTCTGAGCCTCTAAAACTAAAGGCCATTCCCATTGTATAGACTCTCAAAACTAGTCTTTAAAGTTTAAAGTTTACAAGCAACTTGACCAGACGGGATGGTACGTAGTCCTTGACGTCATGCAATCCCGTCTCGGGCCTTGTCTTAGCCATCGTTTAAGGCAATAATTCAACATAAAACAGTAAAATATTCCATTGATAATAATTATAAAAAAAAACAGCAGTCGGTTGACATCATCATTCTATGGATCATCTTATTTCTCCCTTCCAACTTGATGCCAGTAAATAGGAGTGTTTTGGTGAATTAACACATTTTAAAAAAATTAATTTGTAAAGTAATATAAGTTATGGAAGTCATGGATGATACCTATAACATATAAGACGTGACGTATAGTATCTATCTACGACTCGTTTAATTAATATTCTAATTTTTCAAATATTTTTTCATGTGTTTCGCTCTATTATTTTATTTTTACGATTTTAAAAAAAAAAAAAAAGAACTCCAGGGAACAGTAGCTGTGAAGAGATGATAATCAACCAAGAAAAAACCCTTCGTATGCATATAAGATTCTAGTTTCCAAATTACCATTTGAAAGCAGTGGCTTTATTTATTCAAGGAGTGTGCCTTCGGCGACGACATTAATTAATTGGATATTGTTTCGTGAGTGTGGTACGCTGTTTTTCGAAAATATTTATTTTTTAAGAATATATATAAATAAATATTTTTAAATATTTATTCTCAACATCCATGTATCAAAGTAGCTTAGGACAAGCCAGGCCTTTCGTGCTAGGAATCAAGACTGTTCATGAAAGAAAAGAAAAGGATCACATGCACCTCGACATTTACTCCAGCAATTATGAGTTGGACCACGAAGCAAAGTGTGAATCTGTACTCCTTTTCCTCTTCCGACCCTATTGGATAAAGCCTGTAAAAGCGACGTCTGGGATGCGCTCCGGCTGGGACCGTCAGCTATCTTATAGTCTACAGTTTCTGACACGGCATGGGTTTAGCTTAAGATCACTTGGCATCACAATTAAAGAAGCCGCGTTCATTTCTATTAGAGAAAAAACTAGAAGGGATCATGGATGCTTGCCCTCTGTAATAACAGCCAATGAAGTGAAAAATTCGAGGCAAAATATTCTTTTCATAGGAAAAACATGGGGGTAAAATAGTCTTTTCATAAGTTTTAACTGGTGTTATCAAATTAGATAAGGTACATCAATTTCTTTATTTTTTTTACATTGGAAAATAATTTAATTATCCTTGAAATATATATATACACACACACATATAATTAAATTGATATGTATAAACTTTTTAGTCTTTTTACTTGTTTCATAATATTACGTTGAGGGATAATTTGATATTTTAATTAATATAGATGCTATTAAAAGAAGTGGTTGATGTATGCATTACAAACATCCACACATGGATAGTGTCCAGCTACTTTAAATGGTGGATATGGTGTCGTCTGATGGCCGAACATGAGCTTTTAAGGTGACACTGTACGATACATGTATGTAACGGACATCTAATTTGGCCTAAGAGGCCTTTACTTTTTATCTATCAATCTTGATTCTTGAACCTTTTTCTAATTTTTTTAAAAAGATCCTTTAATTTTGTTTCATCAAGATATGACAAATATTCTTTTGGTTGCTATTTTATTTATTTATAATGATTTATAAAATTAAAATTTTTTTCCGATTTCATATTTCTTTAATTGTTTTTCATCTATCATATTTTATTTATTTATTTAAATTATTTTCTTCATTTATTTTATTTATTCTGCATGTCATATTTGATCCTTGTTATTTTGACTATTATATATTTTGTTTTATATAAATTTTGGATGATTGGAAATTTTACTTTATGATTTTTGTTGATTTGCCTTCTAATGGGATAACATGACCCAGTTTAACTTTAGTTTTTTTATATTTATTTATTTATTTATTATTTTTTATATAATTTTATCGTTCGATATTAAGTTTCTATGTTTTCAGCTTTATGATTTTTGCTATTTGTTTTTCATGAGATTATCTTGGTCTCATATCCAGGATCGTGGTTTAATCAAGTTAACCCCGATTGGCTTAGAGTTTTTTTTATTATATTTTTCTTTTTAAATTTAACTTTTATTATTTGGTTTCTTTAGAACATGACCTCCATTGTTTTTTTATTTGTACGGGTCTCAAGCTCACAGGTGGACTACCAGCTTGTCATTGTTAGCAGTGTAATTGAACTTTGAAGTTTTATTTTATTTTATTTTTTTTAAGTTATCATGTGTTTCGGTTTAATTTTTATTTTGTTATTAAATAAAATTATAGAAACTTTTAATAACAAAATGTATATTTTTTAAAGGCAAGCTTATTTTTTTCTTGATTAGTCATTTTTGTTATTTTTTGCTTATGTTTTTTTATAATTATATTATTAAATTTATTTAATCTATCCAAATGTACTAAATTTCTTTCGCTTTTGTAAATCGTTTGAACAATTTTCGGGCCACCATTCTAGTTTTTATCAGACGAATCTTCACTCGGGCAAAACAATAAAGTCAAATTCATGGTAATTATAATCACCATCTACGAACAGAAATATGCCCAAACAGCATGCTTTTTAAGACATATAATAACAAGCCTTTAAAGGTTATTTTTAATGTTTTTAGATTATTTTTATATGTTAATATTAAAAATAAAAAAAATATTATTTTAATTTGTTTTAAAATAAATAAAACAATAACTTATTAATTATTTATTTTGCTGACAACAACCTTGAGTCACGTGAAACTCAACTATAACTCCGCAGAACTGGCCCTTCAAGCTTAGCGCCACGCCCCTAATTAAGCTGTAGGTTGTACCTATCCTTTCACTTGTCTTTTTCCAACTTAATTTATTCCCATCTAATCCCTCGTGCATGCAGTAATTACACAAATAAAATAAATTAATACACACCCCAAAGCATCCCAGGTTACCAATGAATATCCTAGAAGAAATTGATCTTAACAGAATTCTGGCATCCCGTTAATCTGGCCTAATTACCGAATCATCGATAACGTCACTCAGCTAACTTCTTCACAGTTAAGTCACCTCAGGAGATTGTCCACATTAACACGTGTAGTTAAGGTGGCCTTAAACTGAGTCTAACACGCTTGTCGCTTCTCTTTTTTTTTCCTGTTTTGTAGGTTAGGTAATGATGGCTGAAGCGAGGCCACTGGAACTGTGGTAGGGGATGGTCAACAGGAAGAAGGGCTATACGTGGCAAGACCTACATCAGAAACTCCCACGTGGCAATCTGTTAGAGATCTCTAGCCAAAGGATGGCTTAATGTGGTCATCAACAATTGCTTGTCGGTTTATCTCTATTTGTTTGCTAGCGTGTAATAACCAGCCAAAAAGAGGTGGCACGTGTCTACTTTAGAAGACTGGCTCGTTGCTTGCCGTGTGCCCTCGCGGTGGCGCGTCGGTGAGCACCAGAAGTCTACTCTCTCTTGCTACTTCTAAACCGTACTAGCCAAACTATCTTGTTATTCAGTACAAATAACACTGTATGCCTCTCTCTCTTTTTTATTTCAATTTAAAAAAGATTGAGGGATCCTCATCTCATTCGCCAACCTAATCTCTGTATTTTTATATTAAAAACATGAGAAACGATTTTCAAGAAAACAACGACATAGGTGGGTTTTTAATGGGGATGTTTGGGAATTTGATATTGCTTGTCTTGATTTTGTAAGTGTGTGTTATTAAAAAAATATTTTTTATTTTATAAAAATTATTTTTAACATTAATATATTTAAAAATATAAAAAAATAAATAAATTAATACTAAATAAAATAAATAAATTTTATTTAGACCGCAATCCTAAACGATCGAGGCAAATATTTACACGAATCTTGATTCATTAATTCTTCGCATATGCAATCTTATTTAAAAAAAAAACAAAGCATCCAAATAAAAAAAAAGGGGGGTTTTGATATTCCTATCGTTTATCTTCTTCTACTGCAACTGACTAAAAATAATAATAAAACAATGCTATATGTTGATTGTTTCGAACTAGCATGGCTAGTTGTTCTTGTTTGGGTTGAAGATATTTTGAGAGTTGATAAATTTATCAAAAGAAATATCATCTCACCATTATATATCCACACCAGTAAATTCAGATATCAAAACCTGTACGTGCCTATAATTTCTATATACAGGGGTTATATTAGAAAATCACAATAGTTAATTTATTTTGAGTATAATAATTAGAGAATTTCAAGAAAATTTACCGGGTATATATATATATTATTTTTTATATTAACATATCAAAATAATACAAGATTATAAAAAATAATTAAAATTAAAATTAAAAAATTTACGAAACACTTAAAAAAATAAAATTAAAATTAAAATTAACATACTCTTAGCACAGGGGGTTCCTAGTGGGAGTGAAGCGGCTTGTTTTTTTTTTTTTTTGGGAAAACAAACGAGGGATAATCATGGGATTACTGCTGCTATAGACGTGGCAAAGAGTGGGATATTGTTTGGTTCCTGGCGAAGATTAGACAGATAGCTGTCTTTCTGGATAGCCAACAAACAAGAAACTACCTAGATCCTAGATAAGGCCAGTTAAAAGGGGCAACTAACAGAGGAAGATCTTGAGGACTTATCAGCGCGTGAGTGTAAATGGTCAAAAGGGTAGAAGCACCTAGGAAGCAGGAGATGTTTGTTTACTTCCAGAGAAGGAAGACCGTCAAAGCCTCAAATATATTATACCACAACACGTTCACATGTTTGAGATACCGTAACAAAAGAAACGGGGACGAGGACGAGTAAGAATACCTTAACCTGCAAGGAAGATATTATATACATGGATCGTTACTGCTAGCCAATTATCGTGTTTCGTGTGAGCACTCTTTAGTAGCTGCCAAAAATGGCAACTAATGTAATAATTGGGGTTACTTTATTTTACATTTTTCGTAGTTTTTTTTTTATATAAAAACACAAAACAAATTATCCTTCAGTTTTCAAGGAGATCAAGCTATGAAATTAATTATTCAGGAAGAAGAAGAGTCTCTTCTGTTATGGCTATGATTTGAAAAAAATTATTTATAAGAAGGATTTTTGGTTTGATATTTATATATATTTGGTTAAAACTATGATTGAAATTGAAGTTGAATAAAAAATAGTCTAATGTATTTGGTTAATAATGCTTTTCAAATTAAGGTTATAAAATAATTTTAAAAAATATATATTAATATTGATGGTTTTTAATTTAAATATTGTAGATCTAATTACTGCTATTAGAATTAAAAATAAAAAATAAATTTATTTTATTTTATTTTATTTTATTGGATCGAACCCGATTTAATGTATTTTTTGTTTTCGATTGGATCCGGTCTGGCTATAACAATGAAGAATATCTTCCCTATTCACGTGAATTAAACAATAAAATCACTTTCCATGAAAAAAATAAATAAAAATTACTTTCCTAAACTAAGTTTCGACCTCACTTTTGAGTGGAAGTCATTAAAAAAAAATATGGATTTTTATTAATCAAATATTTTAATTCGGTGCTTGCTTCTTGCCGCTGCTGCAGTGCCCAACGGGCACGAAATGTTCTTCGACAATCTCAAAAACAAACTCAGATTGCTTTCCGTGGAGCACTCCTCCTTTTCTTTCACTGCGCCTCCGAAGCTAACTTGACTATTGAAACTAATCCACGTCGAGGGTAAATTCATTATTATCGATTATTTCGCCAAAAGCGGCCTGTCCATGCTTTATAACAGTTCCAAAGCCATACTTAATTCTACGTGGAGGAGAAGAAAAATACCATTTGATAACGAACATCAATATGACTCGATCGGAAACCAGGTAGTACAAGGAAGAAAGGTAACGTGGCAGTATTAATTTGTTCTTGCTTAGTCACGCCGCGCGGGGAAATTAAGTTATTACTTGCTATTACTTTTCCCTTGAAGAAAATTAATACTGATATTTATTTTTTCTTTTTTTTAAAAAAAAAAACTTAATGCCATTGCCAAGAAGGAAAGGAATTGGAAAGGAGCAAGTCACTTAAATGGAATAATCTTGGAAGATATTCCAAGATTTACTTGGGAGATGCAAAACCCAACTATAAAAGGCAATAAAAATATAATCTTTGCAAGTTTATCCACCTTATTAATGCCCCCTTCCTGACCCAATAAGGCGTGCTCCATACGATCAAAAATTAAGACCCGAAGACTCTAATTACCCTTTTACTAATTTCTGTGCCATCGGAGGTTAAAAAGGCAGGCGTAGCTTTGTTTTGACTTTGAAATTAGAATTAGTCATCCTCACAACCTCTCCATAGCAGCTCAGTCTCCACAAATCCCACCCCTCTCTTCACTCTTTCGCTTAGTTGACCGACTTCCCTACCCGCCAACTCTCCCACTCCACCCCCAGCTTCCTCTATATATATATAAGCCGACCCTCTCTATGCTCCTCACTCGCTAATCTCTCTCTCAATCTCAATACCTTCCCTTCTCTCTTCGGAAAACTTGTCTGTTTCTTACTCTCTTCGCTTTCAAAAGAATTCAATATCAAGAATCCCAATTATGGCTCTTGAAGCTCTGAACTCTCCCACAACAGCCACTCCTTTCAATTACGAAGACACATGTGTTAAAAGGAAACGCTCCAAGAGATCTCGTAGTGAGTCCCCTTCAACGGAGGAAGAATACCTTGCTCTTTGCCTTATCATGCTCGCTCGTGGCGGCTCCACCACCTCCACTACCACAGCCAACAAAGAAACCGCCCCCCCAGCACCCCCCCAGCCGCCGACCTTGAATCTTTCATACAAGTGTACGGTTTGCAACAAGGCTTTCCCTTCTTACCAGGCTCTTGGTGGGCACAAAGCCAGTCATAGGAAATCCTCCTCTGAGTCCACCACAGCGGCCGAGAACCCCTCAACCTCCACCACACCTGCAACTACCACCAACACCAGTGGCAGGACCCATGAGTGCTCTATCTGCCACAAAACTTTCCCTACCGGCCAGGCCTTAGGTGGGCACAAACGTTGTCATTATGAAGGTACTATTGGAGGCAACAACAACAGCAGTACTAGTGCTGCAATCACCACCTCAGACAGTGGTGCTGTCGGAGGCGGCGGCGTAAGCCAGAGTCAAAGTCAAAGAAGCGGTGGTGGGCTTGACTTTGACCTGAACTTGCCCGCTTTGCCTGAATTTGAAGGTCCAAGAATTGGTCACCAAGCACCATTAAGAGATGAAGAAGTGGAGAGTCCTTTGTCAGGGAAAAAGCCAAGATTAACGCTATCGCTTCAGAAAGAAAAGACCGGCGTGGTTTCTTTGTAAAACTGAATTTTTAGAATTGTAGATTAGGTTCAATTAGGAAGATTGTTGGATTTCTTTGTTTTAATTAAGCGCTATTATTTGTTCTTATCTTTTAGGGTTTGCTTTTATGAGTTGGTTCTGTAAAGAGAATTTCTTCATCGTTTGCAGCCTTCCTACGCTACTGGACATTAATTCATTCTTTAAGTACTATTTGGGCAGTAATATTTATAATTTTTTAAAATTGTGTGAGATTGATATTCAATTATTTATTATTCTTGCGGATATGAATGGATTTCTTCTTCGTGGCATATTTCAATTTTACTCGAATATTTTTATCTGGGATGGTTGAAGTCTCTAAAGTCTAAACGCGCTTTAAAGGCCTAATTTAGGTAAAGAATACAGTTCAATTTCTGATTTTAATTTTCTATTTTTCAAAAAATAAATAAAAATGTCAGAGAAGTTCAGCAAACGTGATGAAACCGCTGGTAAATACAATTCCCACTGAAATCATGAACACAACGTGAAGAATTATGGGCCTTGCGGTCAACTATAAAAAGAAAAGAGAAGGTCGAGGAGCAACATTTTAGCTTGGTTTTTTTGTTATGATTTTTTTGAATTAAATAGTAAAGGTCGGTCTCACTGGCCATGGCGACATGTGAATGTTGAAATCAAGCTCCATGCATTACAAATCTTTGTGCATATAAAAATGCCAAACCCATCGAAGGAAGCCAGGTCTTATAATATTCAGCATCCCTTTTTGTGTGGCCTGATACTGAAGCAAGTCATCGCCGCGTGAACAGCGCAGATCCAGCAGGCAAGAGGCCAGGCAGGCAGAGGATAATTCGTGGTGGGAGTGGTGGTTTTTCCAAACAAAATGCCATCCCATGCTTTGATCTAGAGTGATCTCTGAAGTCTAAGCCAATAACCACCCATGTGAATCATGCCTTTATACACATGCTGGCATGATGACGTGACGTCTTTTGCGTGGCCTAGGACACCTGTAGATGTAAGAATTACTTGCATAGCACCCAGCCACCTACCCTTTATATATTCTAGGCTCAGACTTGATTCTGAAGGGTATCGCCGGCGGGTCGAATACATCTGTCTGGATTTCATTTACACGTTACTGTTGAATCGAGGTGGAATCCTCAATATTTTTCCCGAGAGTTTTGGCCGGATACCTAATGAATATTGCAGGTGAGAATTTTGAAACAGCCCAGAAAAGAAAGAGAGCAAGAAAAAGAAAACGACGACGACTCACGGGATCAATTACATGGTAGAATTCTGGATCACAGGACTGGGGCATGATTAAAAATGAAAATATTGCCCTTTTAAGAGAAAAATTGGTGTTAAAATTCATCAAGTTATTTTTTAGGTAAATATTTATTCAGTACACAATAGAGCGCACAGCTTGCGGTCTTACGAGGAAACTAATTAATTAATTAATATAATATTATCTATTGTCAGCCAGTGAAAATATGGGCTTTTAAGGATCAGACAATCTAGTGGTTAGAGATGCCAGGTTTTCACATGAAAAAAAATCTTATGCATGTATAATAAAAAAAAGAATAAAACGAAAACAAATTAAGTGGTCCAATGCTGAAATATTTAATACAATCGGGTCCTATTTGTCCATTATATACTCAGGAACACATTTAATTAATTTTATCAAGAACCTACTAATTACAAAAAAAAAAAAAAACATCATAGCGCTTGATACATACATTAGATACTGACCAATGCTGTATTTCTATTTTGTCACATTTATAACATATTCTCCCCATACGCGGTAAGAACTTTGATTTTTTCCTGTAAAAACGTTCACGCGCGAACCTGTCCAATTATTCTTGTGTTTATATATATATATATATATATATATATATATATTATTCTCCAAGCCTCAACGTGGCCAGAATAACGAACAACCATTTACAAGTAGCGGTATGGGAAGCGAGGGCTGAGGCACTGAACAGTGGATAATGGATATGGATGCTTGAATTAAAGGGGTCCAGATTTTGATGCGTGCCGTGCTACCAATGCCTAACCATACAAGATAATTGTTTCTTACACACTTCTCTATCTGTATAGGATAGATAATATGAAAACAATGCGGTAAGCTACAAAAGAGAATTTCCTCTCTGGAATGGACTCTACAGTTTGAACTGAGAAACATCAGCAAGATTCCCTGGTTTGGACTGTTACTCAAGCTCTCGATACAAGTTAAGAAGGGAGGAGTGAGCCTCTTGGGCGACACGTACTATAAGATAAGATATATACACGTACACTTTAATGAGGGTAGGGTATAATTTGCTTAATGGAGGAGCTTTAACGCTACCAAGGCATTGAAGATAAGGCAGGAAAAAGCCGGGAGTTCTTTGCGTGTGGGGAGGTAAAATATGAAGGAAAGGTAAGAGTACAGCCATCACATGAAAATGTATGGTAATTAGTCCACCCACGCACACTGTTAATTCCAGGACTTGTGATGGTTAGCCTCGAATTAGAGAGAGCGTTTAAAATAATCCCTGGTTAATTAGCAAGCGTGGAATATTCCTCTACCTCTAGCAGCCATTCGTTTCTGTATATCTATATTTTAATGTTGTTTTTAGCGCATGTGCCCGGAAGGAGAAAGACCAGGTAACACGATTTAAAAAATAAAATAAAAATAAAGCTGTACAAATGTACTTGGTCTTGAATTATCAACAATACTTAGTTTATATGGGAGTGTTTTTTTTCCTTTTTTTTTTTTTTTGCTTTTAAAGTAACAAATTGGCTTACAATTTGTTAGAAAATGGTACGGTTACAAATAGGAAATGAAAAGGACAAAATTAGTGGGTTTTTTTCAAACTTTGGAAAATATATTTTTCGTAAATTCCATACTCTCTAGAGGTTCCATTTACCTTCCAATTGACTAAAAAAACACGTGGGAAGTTTTTTTGGTTTCTGATTGATTTTAGATTTTTGTATAATATTTTTTAAGGTTATTATGAATTTATCAAAGTGTTTATGATGTTTTTTAAAATATTTTAGATAAAAAAAAGTTTAAAAATAAAATTTTAAACAAAAAATCACAGAGTGCCCAGTTTTCCAACAACCCTTGGTCACCAAAAATACTAGCTAGGCCAGTAAGTGAAGGATTGTCTGCTGCCACAAACGATATACCGTTTGTGTTTTTTTATATAAAAAAAATAGAGGGACAACGACGAGTCTTCTGCCTTTATTATTGGAAAAAATAAAAGTATGGCTCGCAAGGTATGCTTTTTTCATGGGCTTAAAGCGCGAGCCAAGTCTTTTTACAAGTGAAGCGCATCTCCTGTTTTTATTTTTTTTAAAATAAAATTTGTTGCTTGGTATAAAAAAACTCTCATACATCTTGGTCAGCGTATAATTAAATGAGGTATATTATTCGAATTATAGGTTTAATATATTAATTGAGGTTGATTAAAGTTTTTTTATTAATTTTTGAATTTAATATTTTAATCTCTGATTTCTTCGTTTAACTATTTTTTTTCTTCATTTACTATCAATAAAACGCACTGTAAGAGCCTACATAATTTTTCGAAATTAATCAAAACGTGAAAGACGAGTGCTTCGAAATCTGTGATTTTATTAGAATTACATTGGGCGGCCTCAAAACTACACTGTCCGGTGTAAATTTCACCCTATCCCCTTTTTAGTCTTGCATTCCAAACAGAATTTGGGCAAATTTTATTTTTTTATTTAAAATTGTTTTTTAATATATTTTGATATCGTTTTGATGTGTTTTTTTAAAATATTTTTTTAAAAAATAATAAACTATTATTTTAAAATATTTCTAAATAAAAAACACTTTGAAAAACAATTATTATCCTACTCTCAAACACTTTCATCAACTTTAAAGAAATATTTTTAAAAAATAAATTAACCTGAAATCTATAATTATATCCCTAACCAGTGGTGAGGTTTAAGAAAACAAATAAAACAAGGATTGCAAAAAGGACATAGAACTAGATTTTGATCTGCTGAATCTTAAAATTTCTAGGTAACATGTTTTGAAAATATACTAGTATATTGGTTCAATATTATTTTTTAAAATATTAAAAAAATATTAAAAATATAAAAATTGTTTTTACCCTCTTGAGTCTAGTAATTATGTTAGACCCAAGCAAATTGAATTTAATAACCATGGTAGATCCAAAAAGTTTAGATTTGGTAGTTATACTAAACTTGAAAGGTAAATTTTTTTTTTTAAAGCTAAAAAAGTTATTTATTTATGTTTAAAAATTAAAAAAACCTGAATACTCTTAAAAGTCAAAAACACATTTATTTGCTTGCGAAAAAATAAGAAATGAAAGTAAAATATCTATGATGATTTTACAATACACAGTAAGATATCTATGATAATTTTCGCACACCGTTTAGTATTTGTTATAATTTTAATCTCGAAAACTGCTCTACTGACTTTCACAGGTGACTCTTGCTGTCTTAAAAGTCCAAGATGAGCACCCAGATAAGAAATTATAGCCGTTAAAAGACAAGGTGTGTTCACTTATCCTTGCGGGCTAACTTGTTGAGTTTTGCTGGGCAACCCAATCCACGTACCCCCCATGGCTAGTTGCCACTGACATCATACGTGTTCGTTCGTTTTCTTCTTATCAAGTCGGAACTTGTTCTTCATATTCTACTTCATGTGTCATTTCCCCTGCGCCGAATGGGTCGATATCAAATAGTTTTTCGTGCTTCAGCATATTTTAAGAATAATACAAAGATTTCTATCACTTTAGTACTGCTCTTTGCTGCTCCAGGATACCAACACTAACATCACAGTCAAAATAGCTAATTTGAATCAGAGGGTAGATTAGATTCTAGGTTTGTTTTTTAAAGATTACCAGTTTGAGTCTTCCAGATCCTAAAATTACTAAGAGTTTACATGATCGTTAATTTTAGAACTCGTGTGATTAGTTGAGGTACGCACAAACTGACCTGAACATCTATATTAATAAATAAAAACAAAAATAATTTGAAATTTTGCGCATATACATGAACTTACAAACTAATAGGTTAAGAGCGTGTTTGGCAGTGTGGTTGCGGGTGCTTTTCAAATAGCTTTTCGTGCCGAAATGCATGCCAATGATGTTTTTTTATTTTTTAAAAATTATTTTTGACATCAGCACATCAAAACGATCCAAAAAGTACAAACCGCACTCAATTTTAGTAAAAAAAAAAAAATTCAAATTTAGAGGAAACACAGGTACAAATGCAGTACCAAACGTTGCCTAAATTTAACAGTTAAATGAACAAAAAGAAAGAGGTTGAGTGTTAGGTAAGAAAAATAAAAACATCAAATAGCGTGACAAAGTGAATTTCATGTATTAGTTTTTTTTTATTGTCACCAAATTAATAAATTACTAGCTAATTAACTATTGCTTAAAATATTTTTTATATATATTTTTAGATTATTTTGATAATATGATATCAAAAATAATTTTTAAAAAATAATAAATATTATTTTAAATATAAAACACATAAAAAAAACAACAAGCCGTCTCATCAACAACAACAGGACAATTAGCAATTAAAAATGAGGAGTCGTCACTTCCATCCCGATTTTTGTTGTCGATGCCTTCCTGATTATTACAAAACATTGGTTGAAATCCCGGGCTAGCCACGCATGCATGCACCTCGTGCTATATGGTGATTATTAGTTTATTGTTTCAGTCACCGTCGCTCTCCGAGACTAGCTAGATAGGGTGGAGGCATGCTAAACACAAGGGCCATTGAATCATTCTTTTACTAGTTTTTTCATCGAACAGTAGTCATGGACTGAATTATTCAGTCCTTTGGATGCTTCCCACTGCTTGCATCAGATCAATATTGTTTTCCGATTTGGCAGCTTTACCTGCAAGTGTATAAAACATTAGGTCGGCTGAAAACAATGAACAATAAGTGGTGGCGGTATCGTGCCATTTATTAGTGGCGCAGACCCCCACGACGCGGGTGCATAAAATAACTAAGAAATTAATTCTTAATTAAACTGGGATTTAAATCTTCCCCTGGAGATGTCAGCCTGTCGCTATCAGATTTTTATGGGTCATGGCCGATTTTAATGTATATCTCTGCTGGTCCATTTGCTAAACAGTTGGGTTTCATTCGAGGGACACGGCCCAATAGGAATGGGAATAGAGAGGAGTGGGCCAATAATAACAGGCCGCAGTGAGAGCGATGTGGCCACAGTCGCAAAGTCCATTGTCAGCAAGGAGAACGACATGCCACTTGGATTTACTATTATATTGCTCTTTGAAGAGAACGACGGCCCTTGATTACACACTTCCGACCCCGAGAAATCAAAATCCATCCCCTACTATGGATTTCCTTGAAAAAAAATATCGCTAAAGAGCAATTGTTAAAAAAAAAAATCGAAAAAAACCCAACAATAGGCTGTTCGTAATGAAATGATAAGGCAATCTTATAAAATAATATTTTTATTTATGATAATGTTTTTTCGAAACAGGAGTACTTTAGAAGAATGCCTTTTCTTCTCTTCTTCATTTCTTCCATCTTTGGATAATTCCCCTAAACTAAATTTAAAAAATATTAAAAATAAATAATTTTAGTAAAAATAAATAAAATTTTAATAAAAAACTTAGCACCAAACACCCTAAACTGGAGAGTTTTAGCCTCATAATTTGATGGCATGAGCTGTCTTACTCAAGCCTAAAACTTTGTCGCAAAGTTTTCGGCTTTTGGATGGTAAGTTCCTCAACAATCATTTCCTCGTGGAGGCACCATGATCACAAAAGCTACAGAGAAAAAGCCGTACTAGCTCTCATTGTATGGGCAACATACAATTTGGCATTAACATATACAATTTTACGGCACTCGTTCCTGCTCTTTTATTTTTTATTTTTTATTTTTTTATAATATTAGTATTCAAAATAATTTATATGTATTTTAATTAATCTTATAAATTTTAAAATTAACAACCACGATTATATAAATTTTTAACAATCATTATATTATCAATCACAAAATTCAAACATGATATCACGTTAAAAATAAATTCTTTAGTCGAAGCTCGTTTCTTGCTTCATAGGCCTGCCACCCGATTGTTTTAAATGCTACTCGTTCTTGTTCCACTAACTTTTTCTTAAATTTATAAATGTTTTTTATAAAAAAATAGCCACGTGTACAAGTTTGAAGTGAATTGAAGTTAATTGTAGCACGGATGTGTGGATACCATTGTCAGGGACAAGATTTTTAACTGTCCAAAATAATGCTTTTTATTAGGGGATTTTTTTTTTTAATTTGGGATTTAGATCATGCCGTGTTCCAATCTCATCATTCATTTTGAATTTAATGATTTAGATATTAAAATTTTTGTATTTTTAGCATATATTAAAATCAAAATAATATCTATTTGTTTTGAATCAAATCCTTTAGATTTAACATAAAATAAACAAACACTAGAAAATCCCAGTTCATAATTTTGTTGATTTTTTTTTTCAATGGAGAGAATTTGTCAAACCAAGTTCTATAGGGAAACCGCACCAGGGATAGGAGCACAATCGGGTTGGTTCTTCTATTGATACAGCCATACAGGGACTGTCACGTATCATGGTTATTTATAAAATCCATACTAGCATAGCAGTTTAAACAGGAATTTAATATCTCGACTGGTTTAGATTTAACAAGAAACAAAGAAGAGAATTGATCTGAATTAAAATCCTCATTATTCAAGTTTATAAGATAAAACTTCATAATGTTTTCAAGGGACACAATAGGTCTCGAGTTCGAGTTAGATTATTCTTGACTGTATAAACATATGCACGCGGTCATATGTGATTTCTGACTGTATGGTTACTTTGGGTTAGTATTTAGAATTAGAATAAAAATATCGGTATGGAGGACAAAGGCAGGTAAATACAATGAATTTGTTTATAAAACAATTTTGAAATAAATATCTGTATTTACAAGACAGTAGTGCATCGAGGTATGTTTATTCTTTTTTTTTTTAATCTCTTTTATTTCAAGATAATAATAAAACATTATAATATTATATTATTTCCCAACCCACCATCAAATTTTATTAATGCACGTAACCTATTCTTTAATCAATTGGGTCCCCATCTTATAAACAATCCCCCATTATATTACTCATATCCTAAAAATGACAGTAAGAGTTTGACAGAGAACATCAAGTTCTCTTAAAAAAATGGGTACCTTGGATGGGAGCCATTAATGGATTCGGACGAAGGGATCTGATTGAAAATTCTCGATACATTGAGGACTCGATTGATAAAAGCACAGGTTAGATGCAACTCAGAAGTTGTCTGTAGGTCATGAACTAAAATGAGGTGACCCACAGATTTATCCCTTCTCTTAATTCTTACAAATGTTTTTTTTTTCTCATTTTAACTAATAGGAAAGTTTCAAACCAACTAATTTCATATATCAAAGTTGAATACCTAATTTTGATATTTAAAATTCTGCTTTTAAGTTAAATATCAATAATATTATATTTAAAACTATAAAAGGTATAACTTAATTAGTTAGGTTTAAGGTTTATTCTCTAAAAATTACCAATTCGAGTCTTATAAACCTTAGAATCACTAAAAATTTACATGGTTGTTAACTTAAAAACTCGTAAAATTAGTTAAAGTACATGTAAACTGACCCGGACATCCACATTAATTAAAAAAATAATATTTACTTTGGTTTTTTTTTTATTTAAAAAAACCGTAAACTGTTTCGGTACGACAACTTGCAAATATATCCTATAAAGGGCACGCGTTGATTTCTTTTTCCTTTTCTTTTTGGTTTTAGGACAACCATCTCACACATGTGACTCTTAGTTACACTTTCCGAATAATAATAATATAAAAATAAGACTCAAGGTGGTTACCATATGACGCCCTCTACCAAGGTTTTTTCCCCCCCTCTCAAGATTCAAACAAAAAACGCATGTTTTAATACGGTTTAATATGGTTTTATTAGTGTATTTTATCGTTATTTTTTAAAATATATTTTTAAAAATAAATTGAAATAATATGTAATTTTTTAGTTTTTTAAATTTATTTTAAACACCAATATATTAAAACAATTTCAATACATTAAAAAAATTAATCTAAAGTAAAAAAAAATATTTAGTTTTTTCAAAACTACTTTTAAAATATAAAAATAAACCCATTTTTTTTTATTACAATTACAGTACTCTGTCTCTTGTAACAAAGTATGGTAACATTAGGGTCATTTAGAATTCCTCCAGCAACTCCAACTTGCAATAATGCACCATAAATTTAGCACAATTCAAACTCAAATCTAAGGGGAAAAAAACATCAACATAATCGACACTTTTTTCTTCTTCTTTGCCTTTGAGGGCACGATAAATCGATAATCATTTAATTAACTTTATTCAGAAATGGACATTATTTGCATCCTTTCTTTTTGAGAGAGAGGCAGAGTAGAGTGATGGGTACTAGTAAACAAGTAACTGTGTAAATTGAGGACGCAAAATCCTAAGGGCTAAAGGTGGGTCATTTATTAAAAAGGAGTGAAGTGGCAACAAAAAAGCTAGCTGTGTGTCAGTTTTGGCGTGCATGACTGAGCAAAGGTAGTGGCGAGTCATGAGTGCCCTCTTCTTTAATGCCCCCTTCTCCAAAAACTGAATGAACTTCTCTTTGCTTTCTTTCTAAACGAGCAAAGAAAATCAAAGACAAGATTTTTATTTTAGGTTTGATGTCATAACCAAGCAATGTAGGATTGTAAGTACACTCTAATGAGATAAAACATCTGTTTCTAGCTCATGTTTTTGTGTAAGAAGTTGTGGGATCTTGAATTTCTGTAACTAAGTGACACCTCATTTCTAGGCTATATTTCTGGGTGATTCCCTTAGTGCTTTGTCGTGGTTAATTTTTTTGGCACTTGAGACTCAAAGTTGCCATCTTTTGAGTGTCACTAATATTGCAATTTTCGGTGAGTGTTCTTTCAAGAGACTTCTATCTATTTTGTTTGTGGATTTGTTGTAGCTTTAAGTCTTGGCTTTAAAGGCTTGTTTCTTTCTTTTTTGATGATTTTTGTTGTTGAAATGGGGTTCTTTCGGTGGGTTTATCTACATTGGTTCTAGGAACATGGTGGTAATATTTATGGTTTTGTAGATTTGGATACTTGGGGTCAGTTTTGGATTTTGTTGGGGCTTACACGGAGAGTGGCTTTGGGGGTTTGTCTTTTGGTTTCCAAGGTGGTTATATTCATACGTCAACATGTGGGGTTTTAGGGTTTTACATTATAGCAATTCTATCCTGATCTTTGGTCACAATTATTTAACTAGATATTTGTTATTTAATTAGATTTCTGTAACATATTATGGTAGATTCCTTTGATTTCAGTTTCAATTTTCTTGTTGGTAGTTGATGTTTGATAGTTCATTACTACAGCATTTTTGCGATGCATAAATCTCATTTATTCCCATGCTTTTGCCTTTTTCTGAAAAAAAATTGAAGATAGATGCTTGTTGTCTGCGTTTTTGGTGGTTTCTTCAACTGATACCAAGATGCTGTTTTTTTTTCTTTGCAGGTTTTCAAAGTTCAACGGTAAAAATATACATATTCTTTATACTTGGAACTTGGAACTTAATTAAGCTGGATTGGTCTTGTTGATATGAATCTTTTAATAAAGAAGGGAGAAAACAAAGTAACAGAGTAATCAGAGACGGAAAGATAAATAAATAGGGTGTGAGTGAGGTGGAGTCAGATTTATGCTTGTGGGTTGTCTCTATTTAGTGAATTGTTTAGTGTAGAGTGCCTGGTGGCCATGTCTCCTGGGCTGATTCATTGCCTCCGTGCTCCGTGGGCTTTGCCGCCGATTTAGGCAACAGCCATTTCTTTGGCATTCATTTTATTTAAGAGATCCTTTTAGTTGAAAAACTACTCAATCCCATCTTCTTTACATCCCTTCAACTCACTCTCTCTCTCTCCGTCACACTTCCTGCCTTGGTTTCTGTCAAGATTCGGTCATACCTTACTTGACATATATTGTTCACCGTCTCCTGAGATCCTTATTGACTCTCCCTTAGGCCTAGAAGCCTGTTACAATTGAGAAACTTGGTCCCCACACCTGGAGTATCTTTTCCAATTCAGGAATTTTTTTCTCGAGTTGGGTTATGTTAATGTTTCATTGGGAATGTGTGGTGGTGAGCGTATAGCATAAGGTGTTTGATTTAGGAGTGATCAATTGAGTGCAGGGAAGGTTTGTTTCGAAGCTACAGTATTTGGATCTTTAGTCTGACAAGATGAAGTTCATGAAACTTGGATCAAAGCCGGATTCATTTCAGGCAGAAGGGAACAGTATTAGGTGAGAAGTTTCAAAGTCCAATTTGCGTTCTGTTTTATTCCTTGCTGAAATTTTATTTACGAATCTTGTTGTTGCTTTAATGTCTTATTCTTTTTGGTTTCTTTTAAGTCAATCCTCTTATTGATGAATTTGCACAGCTGCTGTTGTGTGGTAGATCTGCTACTCCGGTTGTTTGACTACTTTCTTTGGAGAACTGTGAAGTTTGGGTTCTCTACTGAAGGTCATACAGCATTTGTATTGCTGGAAATGAGGATTTTATTCAGCCTCTGTTGGCAGTTGTTAATATCATTGATGCTTTAACAAAGTGAAACAATCTTTAAAATGATTCGCCAGTATATTTAGTTCCATTTGTCCATGATTTTACATTCATGCATGAGCACAGTGTTTGCTGATGATTTCTGTCTTCTGTGGATAGTGGAGCTGCTTTGCAATGTGAAGTGGTTCAAAAGGAGAGATTGTTCTTATGTTTCTGATTACTTAAGGAAAATTGAAATCTCTTCTGGTCCGAAGTTGTTGTTGAATGCTTGTTATTCTGGCTTTTCCCCACCAATTGGGTCTTGATTTTTTGTACTTGGCCCCTGTAAAGTTTGGTCAGCCTGTGAAGATTAATACATTAAAATAATAATTAAATGAATGGTTTACAGCTTTGGAATAGAATGTGGTTGCACTTAGCAATATGCATATCGTCAAATTTCTTGAAATTTTTTATTGTTGCTGACATTACTGGGATTTTATATGTCATGTGCAGATATGTGGCTACTGAGTTGGCAACTGATATCATTGTTAACGTGGGGGATATAAAGTTTTATCTGCATAAGGTACACATGATCTATCAATCCAGTATACATTTCTAGTTGATGACTATGGTGTTATCTCTGCAACTTCATCTAGATCTTTGTATTGTAGTGTCTGTCCTGTGTGGTGCCCTTGGTACATAGCATCTTATGATGCTATACATGGCACTATGGGCATCCAAGGTAGCTGACTTTGCTAATTTATTGAATATAAGTGAGCCTAGAATATGATTTTTGGTTCTGAGATGTCAAGACTGATCTGACATGGCTCAGCTTGGTTTGGCAATGTCTGAAGCAAGGGTAGTATGATACCTTTTAATTGATTCAATATTATTGTTGAATAAACCATCTAACCTTTTGTCAAACGCATCCTTGGACTGTGGCTACAGTCATAATGGGTAGAGTGCCATGGCTTGGAATTTTGTTGACATGCCATTAGAAATCTGTGTTAATATGCTATGTTGCTATGATCATTTTGATGCTAATTAATTTAAAATCCTGCTATGCAGTTTCCTCTTCTGTCAAAAAGTGCTCACTTGCAGAATTTGGTAACAATTGCCAACGGAGAAAATAGTGATGAAGTTGAAATTTCTGATATTCCGGGTGGGCCTTCTGCCTTTGAGATATGTGCCAAATATTGCTATGGCATGACTGTAACCCTCAATGCTTATAATGTTGTTGCTGCCCGATGTGCGGCTGAGTACCTTGGAATGCATGAGACTATTGAAAAAGGGAACCTCATTTACAAAATTGATGTCTTCCTTAGCTCTAGCATTTTTCACAGCTGGAAGGATTCAATCATTGTTCTTCAGACCACAAGGTCACTTTTGCCATTATCTGAGGAACTGAAGGTGACCAGCCATTGCATTCATGCTGTAGCTACCAAGGCCTGTGTTGATGTTTCAAAAGTCAACTGGTCCTATTCGTATAACCGGAGAAAACTCCCCGAGGAAAATGGGAATGATCCAAACTTGAATGGTCTGAGAAACCGGTTAGTGCCGAAGGACTGGTGGGTTGAGGATTTATGTGAGCTTGAAATTGGCTTGTATAAGCGAGTTCTTATTACAATCCAAACCAAAGGCACACTTTCTGATGAGGTGATTGGAGAAGGTTTGAAAGCTTATGCTTACAGAAGGTTGCCAGGTTTCAGCAAGGGTATGATCCAGTGTGGAGACGCAGCAAAATATAGATCAACAGTTGATACCATCGTGTGTCTGTTGCCTGCTGAGCGAGGCAGCGTCCCCTGTAGTTTTTTGTTGAAGCTATTAAAAGCAGCCATATATGTTGACTTGGGCGATGCAATCAAAGGACAGCTGATAAGGAGAATCGGACAGCAACTAGAGGAGGCTTCTGTAAATGATCTTTTGATTCATGCTGGGGAAGGTGAGAACATGATGTATGATGTTGATGCAGTAAAGAAAATGGTGGAAGAGTTTCTGATGCGAGATCAGATTGCTGAGATGGAGTCTGAAGAAGGCCATGAGGTTCAGGAGATGAGAAAACCAGGGATTTTATCTGATGCTTCCAAGCTCATGGTGGCAAAACTGATAGATGGGTACCTAGCTGAAATAGCGAAGGATCCCAATCTGCCCCTCTTGAAGTTTGTTGAGCTTGCTGAGATGGTATCTGGTATCTCTAGACCAGCTCATGATGCACTGTACCGGGCAGTTGACATGTATCTCAAGGTAATAATGATATTTTTTTATTTCACATCAATTTTTTTTTTTCAAATCAAGGCACTAAAACAGCATGTTTGACCCCTCAACTGAGTTTAGGAGTGCAGCCAATCATAAAACTTGGGTGCATTCAATTGCTTAGTGGTTACTGATATGTAGAGTTCTGCTGTTCTTTGATGCAGGAACACCCAGGGATCAGCAAGAGTGAGAGGAAGAGGATATGCAAATTGATGGACTGCAAGAAACTATCAGTTGATGCATGCATGCATGCGGTGCAGAATGACAGGCTACCATTGCGTGTAGTTGTGCAGGTACTCTTTTTTGAGCAGGTCAGGGTGGCTGCCTCATCTGGCAGTAGCACCCCCGACCTTCCTAAAAGCATAAGGGATCTAAACAATGGGTCTCAAAGGAGCTCGAGGTCAGCGAATACTAACACAGAGGGAGATTGGGATGTTGTGGCAACTGCTGAGGAGCTCAAGGCTCTAAAGGAGGAGGTAGCTTCCTTGAGATTGGCTACTGGTAGAAATGGTGTCGATAAGGCTGTCAACAACAAAATGAGAGGGATGCTCAAGTCGAAGATCCTTACAAAGCTCTGGTCAAGCAAAGGGGAAAAGGGCGAGAATAGTGGGTCGGATTCATCAGAAAGTCTTGGTTCTGCTAACATGGAAGAAGCTAAATCCACGCCTTCCAGAAACATCAGGCATTCAGTCTCTTAGAAGAATTTAGTTATACAGAGTAGTTTTTCTTACATGTTTCTTATTGGCCTTTTGCCAATGTTAATGACTATAACAACTTAAAAACTGTAGTGTTTATCTTCTAAATTCTAATTGAGCAAACTGAGGCATATATACTTTGCAATAACAGTTCTTTATTTTGTTTAAAAAGATTTGCAGGGCAGAAGAAATCATAGAATATTACTGCTGCGCTAAACTAGTATATCAACGGCCACCAAAAGTTAAAAGTATTTTTAAATAAACATTAACCAGGTGTAAAGATATCAAATTTCATATTAATTGATAGAAAACTATATGTGAATTCATCCGTATAACTTCTTAAAATCTAAATTTTGCTTGATATTACTGTGGTATTCTTTTTTCTAATGAAAAAAAAAATAAAATTATTGTGATGCGCGAGCTAGATTCGGCCCGCTTTTAGTTGATTTGATTCTCTAATGGATCCCCCACTGTTTTGTTTATATTGGGGTACACTTGCCTGCTAATTTGGGCCACAGTTTAAATGAATGCTTGGATCACTATAAATTACGCAGACTTTACTTCAAGTTTGAATTTTGAAGTTGGTTTGTTTTTGTGTTTTAATATTTTTAGTTTTTTTT
This sequence comes from Populus deltoides, assembly GCA_015852605.2. Classification (NCBI taxonomy): domain Eukaryota; kingdom Viridiplantae; phylum Streptophyta; class Magnoliopsida; order Malpighiales; family Salicaceae; genus Populus; species Populus deltoides. The sequence goes on along the minus strand of CM027578.2, from coordinate 5,049,220 downwards.
AATTTGGTTTAAATGAATTTTTTTAGCATTTTCATATTTTTTTTGATGTGATGATATTAAAATAATTTTTAAAAAATAAAAAAAATATTATTTTAATATATTTCTAAGAGAAAGATACTTTAAAAAGCAATCATCATCATACTCTCAAACACCTCTTCAGAAAAGAGGAGGTACCATATAATAGCAAACGGTAATAATAATAATACTAATAATAAGAAGAAGAATGAATTGTTATTTAAACCTCTTTACCTGTTAGTTGTTTTTTTATTCTATTTTTATTACAAAATGTGTTTATTAAGATTATAAAAAATAAAAAAACATGTATAGTTTTTTTTTCTTCTTAAAAAAAATTGAGGAAAAAAAAAATTTGACATGATTAACAAAGTCAAAAGACACATATTCTGTGATTATGCAATTTACTTAAAACCCTCAACAAAATTATTAACCGAGGGCTAAAATTAAATAAATTAATATAGTGCTAGAATTCAATTAACACTAAAATTAATACACGAATCTGATTAATCATTTGCTTATAACAGCTGTGCTAATTTACAGTGAAATCTTAGTATAAAGATAAATATTCGGTTTTTATCTAAGTATATTTTATAGATGACAAGTTGATCGATCAAGTCATATCAGGTAAATATCAAGTCAATTCAAATTAAATCATAAGCTAGGATAGATTTTAGGTTATGAGTTTGACAGCTAGGTTAGGCTGAGCTTTAAAAACCAGGTTTGTTTGATATTTTTCAAATTACGTGTAACAACAGCATCTCTTAACGGCGTAAATCAGCTCCTTAAACTCTGTATTAATCATGCCAAACAATATTTCATGGCTGACCTCACGTTGATAATGAGATGAGAATCTTCGGGTACATAAATTTCAAAAGCAGAGAAAATGCTGGAGCTAGAATGAGTGGAAAATATAGTTCTACACAGATGTTAACTTCTATATGGATCCACTTGTTCTGAATTAATCGCAATCGCGAAAGCTTGTTGTGGACGAGTTTAGTGCAATTATCATCATCAGCTAGCGTCTAATGGTATATCCTGCATAGCGATACTTGATATTGCTAACAATATACTGCTTTTTGGTAGCAGAAAAAATTAACTTCACATTACCCTTTCAATGCAGGTCAAGAGGAAGGACGTAGGATAGAACTTCAGTAGAAAAGTCTAAGGACGAACTGCTTAATATCTGTATGTCATTTTGTATTGATCAGGAGCAGATAATCTGCCACTTCATCCATAAAAAGCGGCGGAGACACCATGCAGCTGTGTATTATTTCCAGATCAGGATCCAGAAAGCTATACGCCTGTGCTTCTTCTTCTTCTTCCTGGGATATTCACAGCAAGACGGGTTGCCATAATTATTTACATGCAGTCAGTGGATAATTGCAGCCTGACTCGAGTGGATCAGATATCGGATGATTTGGCAAACATTCGGAAGGAATATAGTAAGTGGCAGGTCGCACTCATCATGTGTGGAAAAGCACTGGAGGCTGAGCCCATCGATCCCCATGAGCATAGGATTAATCATGTACATGACTCACGAGAGGGATGGCTCATTAGTTCCGTACTTCAATGGCCTTTCTCGGTAGCAAAATCTACCAAAAGATTTATTAATCTTCCCTGTCTCGAGGTCACCTAGTGATCCCCTAGGTCCAAATATGTGATTTGATTACACTTAAAATCAAAAGGTTTTTCTATGTTGATATTCGAATAAAAAAGAAGTTTATGCTGATATAAAAAGAAAATTGCTTGTGGTTTGTGAAAAAAAATCATATAAGAAAGCTATATTAATTATTTTATATAGAAAACACAAGATTAGGCATTGAATTGAAAAGGAAAAAACAATATTGGAAACATAGTATGACAAGCAAAAAAAAAAAACGTTTCATAGGAAACACATATTGGGGAAGAGCGAAAAAATAAAAACATGTATTAAAAAATTTATACGAGAAATATAGAAAATAAGTGTATATTAAATAAGTGTATATATAATGATTATTAAAATAATTTAAAAGTATTATAGTCTTTCAAGAATATTCAAGAGTATTATATATAGTTAATAAAAAAGTTTCATGATCGAAGTTTTTGCTTATATTGTGTGTGTTATTAACAATAAAGATATTTTATAATTTTTTCTCTAAATCTTTTCTACATTTAAAGAAGATTAAAATGAATCTCGAATCTCTAATACAATTCATATATTCATAAAATAAATAAGTAATTTAATTGAATAAATGTTATATAGAGAGAAATTAATTACTTCGAAACAACTATTTTCTAGATACACAAGAATTAACTCTAATTAAGGTAAATGAATTACGAAGATGCACACATCTCGATGCATTTTCATGTATAATATGAGTTTGCTAGAGTATCAAGGACCATTGCGCTCAACTTTTCAAGATCAGGGATTAGAATGCAACATATACATAACATTAAATAGTTTGAGACTGATCCTAACCGTGAGAAAAACTAAGGCCAAGTAAAATGTGCTGCGGCTACAAGTCACCCAGAACATGGTGTTAATTAATAATTTATCTAATCAAAAGGGTTCTATATATGCGAGTCGCGAATTAAATAGATTTGCTGTTAATTAATTACAATTAGTTGTAAGAAATTGAAAGCTTTGTACGTAGTTTTGCTAGCCGTTTATCTCAAAGTAAATGGTTAGTCTATTGCCTAAAGACAGGTTGAAATTGTGGCAACTCGTGTTTTTGATCGTTTATTACAAAGGCAGTGCCAAACGAATAGGGTGGTTCCTCCTTGTGCCGCGGCGTATTTTTTAATGTTGTTGTTTATTTTTATATTTTAAAAGTATTTTTAAAAATAAATTAAAATTTTATTTTTTTTATTTAAATTAATTTTTTAAAAATGTTTTTATATATGTGTTGATATCAAAAATAATTTTAAAAACTAGAAAATATTATTTTAATATATTTATAAAATAAAAATATTTTAAAAAATAACCATTAACATACTACCGAACTCGATATATCATGCCTTGTGTAATAAAATAAAAATATTTTAAAAAATAACAATTAACATGCTACCGAACTCGATATATCATGCCTTGTGTATTGGAATCCCATTCTCCACGAACTTTGGTTATCTACTAGTTACATGACCCGCATGATGCCGCGGATCAATTTATTTTGTATAAAAAATATCAAAAAAATTAAGATTTAAAAGTGTTAGGTTTTTCTGCAAAGCTATACACAAGAGTTTTGGGTTTAGTTGTAACATCTGATCTAAGAGTAATATTTATAATATTAAAAATAACATTAAACTTGCATGACCCAAGTTTAAGTGGGTTTGACTGCAATTTCAGACCCAATAGCATTGGATGTAGATCTGACTGTAAGGTCGTGTTATAAAAGTGTGATAATTAAATAGATTAATTAAAAAGAAAAAATAAAGAAAAAAAACCAACAGAAAAAAAAACTAATGAGAAAAAAAGAAAAAAAAATCTGAATCAATTAGGTTAACTCGTCAAATCAGGTTAACCCGTCAAATCTGAGATTCGTGTCATGAAAGTGTGATAACTAAATAGAAAAAAAGATTTAATATTAATGAACAATTTTTTTAAAAAAAGATTAATTAAAAAGGAAAAAACAAAGAGAAAAATACCTACATGAAGGAAAAAACTAATGAAAAAAAAGAAAAAAAATCTGAATCAACTGGGTTAAACCATCAAACCTGGGATCCGTGTCATGAAAGCCTGATAATTAAACAGAAAAAAATTTAATATTAATAAACTATAGACAACAAAAATAAACTAAAGGTATAAGCTTTTTCACTGTAGATTTCACTGTGCTGTTCAAAGTAAAAGGCTTAAAAAGGAAAAGAAAAGGGAAAAAAAACAAAGGCATACGCCACGGGTTAAATTTTTTTTTCTTGCATAAAAAATATAAAAAAAATACCAAGATCTAAGAGTGTTAGATCTTTTTGCAAAGATATACCCAAAAACATTGGGTCTAGCTGCAACACCTGACCTAAAAATACTATTTATAATATTAACAATAACATTAAACTTACATGACTTAAGTTTAAGTGAGCCTGGCTGCAACACTGGACCCTAGAGTATTGGATGTGGATCTGATTATAGGATCGGGTCATAAAAGTGTGATATTTAAAAAGAAAAAAAAAGAAAAAAAACCAATAAGAAGAAAAAAACTAATAAAGAAAAAGAAAAAAAATCTGAATTAACTGGGTTAACCCTTCAAATTAAGTTAACCCGTCAAACCTGGGATTCGCACTATGAAGGTTTGATAACTAAATAGAAAAAAAAATTGACGGGTTTACCCAAAATTAACTGGGTTAACCCGTCAAACCAAGTTAATCCGTCAAGTCCGGGACACGTGCTATAAAAGTCTGATAATTAAATATAAAAAAATTTAACATTAACAAACTAAACTAAATGAAAAAAATTAATGAAAAAGAAAAAAAATTCAGGTTAACTCGTCAAACCAGACTAACCCATCAAACCCGGAATCAAACAAAAAATTCATTAAAAAAAATTAAAAAAACAATTTAACGTTTCATTTAATTTTTAGTATATATTATAATATAATATATTAAAAATAAAAAAGTAAAAGGCGTGGAAAAGTTACTTCCCACGCCTTTTAAATATTACTTAATAGTTTATTTAGTTGGTTGGAATTAATATACACCACACCGTACAGATTTTTTTTAATTAAATATTATATATAAATGTGGATGCATAGTGGTTCAGTATTTGATAACGATGCCACGTATGGCCTGTAACTGCAATGCATCCATGCTCGTCTTTATTCGTTGAATAATGCTTAATTTCTTACCATTTTCCGCATTCACTTTGCAAATGTAGCCACTTGGTATCAGGAGCTCCGTACGTCAATTGTTAAACAAGTGATGATCACATATACATCTTTCATTTAAAAAAAAAAAAATAATTTCGATTGAAATACAAACTAATTTGAGAATGCTTTTATTATTAAATGAAAAACAATGACATATATAAATATATTAGTATTTTTTATTTTTATCTTCTATAATAATAACAACAAACCTGAGGAGTACAGTTCAACTGGTCAGACTCTAGATTTGTTTTCTAAAGATTAACAGTTCGAGTTTTACAAATCTTAAAACTACTGGAGACTTACATGATTGTTAGCTTTAGAGCATGTAGAATTAGTCGAAATGCACATAAGCTGACCCGAATACTCGTATTAATCCAAAAAAATAAAAAAAAAAACAAGGATGATATTGAGTGGACATAAAGATTCATAAGAAATAAAAAAAATAAAAAACTGGAGATTAAATTCTTTTCATTTCGTATTTTAAACAAGTTGCTTATCTTGAATGAGCCATAGATAGATTTTTCACTTGAAATCAAGATGTAAAAGGTGATTCAGACAACGAAGTCATTGTTATGCTCGAATAATTTAGTTGTTGTTTCATCTCTCGAAAGGAAAGATACAGAAGGATGCAAATTCTGATAAACTCAAATATATTTTTATATGCACTGAATGTTTTCAAACTAACATTTGGTATATATATATATATATATATATAATACCCTATCGATCTTTCCACCCTCTCCCAGCAAACTCAGAGGGAAACAAAAGAAAACAGAAAAAAAAAAGAATATTCCAACAGAGAAATGAACTCGTAGTCATCAAATGGCAAAGGAAACCCAATCATTCGCGGAAACACGCAGCTGCTCTCTCACCCACTCTCTTTGGAGCTTAACCCTAAAATGGCTATACCTTATTAAACCACAGTTAACTAAACCTAACCATGGACAATTAAATATGCTTAACCATCTTCAATTATTATCCACTTAAGATATCTCCAAGTGCAAGCTCTCTTCTCTATATATGGTTACTTGTAACTTTCCTTCTCTCTTGTTCTAACACCAATTATATATTCTCTCTTGTGACCGAAGAAAGAAATCCTTTTTTCTTTGCTTACAATCTTATTTTCATTCCCAAGAAAAATCTTGAACAATGAGCTGCAATGGCTGTCGAATTCTTCGAAAGGGATGTAGCGAGGATTGTGTTCTTAGACAATGCATAGAGTGGATAAATAGTCCCCAAGCTCAAGCTAATGCCACCGTCTTTGTTGCCAAGTTCTTTGGCCGTGCCGGCCTCATGTCCTTCATCTCCTCCGTGCCCAAAAGCCAAGGTCCCTGTAAGTCTCTAAACGTTATGCATGTACACTAGAAGAACTATCAGATCTAAAGTAGTTCAATTCTCTTGCATAACAAAGAAAAATCTTGATAATTGAGAGCCTGATCATATATTTAAGAACCATTAAACCTAGCTTAAAGTTTCTGTTTTGGTTGGTTTGGTCTTCTCAGCATTGTTTCGATCGCTTTTGTTTGAGGCCGTGGGAAGAACAGTGAACCCAGTTAGTGGAGCAGTGGGGCTTCTCTGGACAGGAAACTGGCATGTATGCCAGAAGGCTGTGAGGACGGTGCTTCGCCGCGGCACAGTAGAACCACAGCCAGAACTCGAGGGCGGAGTTTTCGGACCAGAATTTGATAATGTTTCGGAATGTGATAGTTTGAGGCCGCCATCAGATCACGTCAGTTCAGGATCAAAAACATTGAAGAGAAAGAGGGATGTTGATGCGGCCAAACGTGGACCGATGAGGACTGATCTTGATCTTTGCTTGATGTACCAGCGAGTGGATACACCACCAGAAGAGTCTGAAACCACAACACTGGAGAGTGGTTCAGGGAATAATTGCAGGTTTCACGATGGAGGTGAACCAAAGCTTTTGAGACTGTTTGTTTAACAAGCTATAGGAGGAGGAGCTGGAACATCTATTAGACCTGGAAATGATTCTGTCGTAGAGAAACTTATCAACAGTTATTCATGTATTACCATTGAGGCTTTTGTTGTCTGTTATCAGTGTTATGTTGAATACGCATACATGAGCGACTGAACAAGTCATTTTTCACTTCGGCGTAACATTAGTTTCTTCTCTACTGCTTTCAGGTATCAAGATCTTGATAATTACCAGGAGATTAATTAGCTAGCATATAGTATCATTTCCCACTTTATTCTATGCAGAGGGGTTAACATGAGCTGTTAATAGCATCTGAGCTGAAAGGCTAGAAGCCATTAATATGAATAAAGAAATCAACCATGTCTTCGATCCCTTTCTTAGTTTCTTCTCAATCCTGTAATTTCTTTTCCAAGATGGCGGCATGGCTATTTGTTGGAGATGGTAATGATTTAGTTGGGAAGTTGAGGTGATGATTTTGGATCATTGCCATGGATGTATCCACTTTTTCTGAATTTGGAATATTGAGTCATTCTTCACCTTTAGTTATTGTCCGATGTACCCAAGCCATTAAACATATCGAACCGCCCACACTACTAGAGTCCCACTCACAAAGAAGAATCATAACATTGTAGAAAGTTAAGTTCATGTATAAGGCTTGGAAAGGTAATAAAATATCATATGATTTCATTGCGTTTGGTGCATTGATTGTTAATATTCTACTTCTATCCGCTTTTGCTTTCTAATTTTGGATAGTGAATGAAAGATATGCCCAGCACGATTGATGCCATTCATGACTTTCAATGGCTTTTGCTACCATGAAAGAGGCACTTGCTGTTTCATTATGCCCCTTTTCTTTCCCAAACTCAAGGCCTCCGGTAGTCGGTTTGTCAGCATTGGATTTCCCATTACATGTACTTGTAGCCTATCTCCAACTCTCCCTCTCTTTTTCCTTCCACTATTTGGTTGTTTGTTAATTTATTTTACTCATGGCCTCTTTCATGTAACCAATAGCCAAAAGACTAGCAACATAGCCCTCCTCAATCCAGAAAATAGGTTCCATGTCGAATTATCATTTTACTACTTGGCTCTGTCGCTTCATCACCATAAATACATATGATGGACCATCCATGACCCTTTCTTAATTTTCTTAATAATTATCCAGTATAAACACACACATGACTATACAATAAAACATTGAAAAATATTGTACTCATTTATCAAGAAAGAAGAGGATTTTCTTAAAAAAAAAAAAATACATCAAGAATAATACAACTATTTTCCACAAAAAAATAATCTATAATAATCATCTTAATATTTATATTCATGGCAATCTAATTATAAGGTGGTTCACAGGTTGATGTTGTTCACATCTGTGACTTCAATTTGAAAGTACAAGATCTGTGGCAAAATAACTACTGGAACTTTAGAAACCTGATGACAGTGCTTTCAGAATGTGTCTAACACTTTATCATGGTTGTTCGTATTCTGGCTACTCGTCATCCAGATGTCAGGATTATTTGGGAAGCTAATGATGTTTGTATTTACAATTCTAAGTGCCTTTCATTAGCTACTGGACAGATCTACAACGCTGCAAGGGAACCCAATTTGGATCAGGGTTTAGAAGGTAAAAGCTCTTGAGAAAGTTCAGATGATGGTTTGGCATGTTATTCATGACTGTCTTCCTACAAAGCTTCTACGCTACAAACAACATATTTCAAATACTTCTATCAGTGGCTGCTGCAACCAGGAGGAGAAAAGTGTTTTGCAGTGACTGCAAGATTGTCACTTTGCTAGAATCACATGGAAAAATATAGGACTAGTAAATGCTCTCGGGTTTTGGAACATAAATATTGTGGAATGGTGTAGACAAATGGTTTCTTTCTAATGATTCGTTCCTTTTTCTTGAGGGTATTTGGTGGATCTAGAGGTCTAGAAACATCATTGCTTATAGGGAGAATTATGCAGGTGACAATTGGCTCATGAGGCAAATTCATCTTTTTAAGGAGGATCTTTGCACTGCTTGGTACGTCAAGCAAGTTGTCAACATTAGAAAATAGCAAACTATCTCATGGTGTGGACCTGATGTGGGATTCGTGGAATTGGATGTTGATGGCAATTCGCAAGGTAACTCGGGGAAGATTGGTCTTGGAGGCCACATGAGGGATAATGAAGGGAAATGGCTTGCGGGTGTTTCGAGCATTGGAGGATTTGACACTAACTTGCTTCCAGAGCTTCTGGATATTAAACATGGGTTAGTTCTAGCTTGGAACCAAGGCTATAGGAAGATCATTTGCAATTTGGACTCTATAAATGCCTCGAGACGAATTCATGATGGGAATTTCATTTTTCAAAAACTTGGGGTTGTTATCGTGGATAACAAAAAGCTTCTTTCAAGAGAGTGGGAGGTTCATCTTCTTCATTTATTGAGAGAAACCAACTCGTGTGCTGACTTCATGGCAAAGCATGGTGCTCGAAATCTCGCTGAGATTTGTATACACGGGAGAATCCACCTCCAGGTTTAAGTGCTCTTCTTCTTGCAGATTCGATGGGCACTAGATATCATAGAGGAGATTAGTTTTTGTTTCTTTTATTTCCAGAGTACCAAAAGAAATTATAAAACATTATTTATCTTTCATTCAAATTAAATATTATCATGAAAAAATTATACTTGTTAACTAAAAACCTAAAATCTTACATTATATTATTCATAAAAATAAATTTACAGCACTAACTAATTATAAAAATATAAAAAAATAGTTTTAATATTTACATGGCTAAAAATTACTTGTATGTAAAAGAAAACCATGGAGAAGCATTGAATTGTTTTTTTCCAAACTCATTCGAAAGTTGAAAAAATAGTTTTCTAGCTAGTTTTTTGGACGGAGAAAATTGTGTTTTTTTTTTTCATGTTCTTTATCTTTCCAGCTTAAAGGAAAACGGCAAGCCGAAAAGATGCTTATCGGTTGGTTTACTATACCAACATGGAAGATTTTTGTCGAAAACTTGTTCCTGGTATATTAGGGTCCCATAAACCAGATGGCACTCAAATTGAAAGGAATGCAAGATTTTCTCATGATCGTTTCCACAAACCATATATAATGAAATCATGCCTTGATAACCTTTCCTCGTTTCAAATAATCATCGCCCTGTTCTTCAAATCATCAATTTGAAATGTTAAAGTTACAACAGTTCACATTTCACAAACCTGATATGCAGTCATGATTAATTAAGATCCGAGATTTGACCATATGATGGAACAATTTGGCCTTGTTTTCAATGCCATGATTACTGGACAGTCACCCTAATTTTTATAGCTTAGAGTTTGTTTTTAAACTAGTTTTCAGTATAATAATCTCTTAATACTTGATTGGGGATTGAAGCTCTAAAGAAACAGAGAGCAAGACAGTTTAAGGAGCAGCAAGAAGTTTAGTAAACTCTGAAGATGCAATGTCAGCTCTCCAAGGTGTGGGTGGCCATTATTTTTTATCCAAACCATGAGATAAAAAGAAATGGCAAACAAAACAGGACATGTGAATGGACAATTAAAACGTGCTTTTCTTGTTTTATTCGACAATAATAATAAAAGGTGGAGAGGAAAACCATAACAAGAATCAAAGAAAGGTTTTGCTTTTTCTGAGATTCGACAAATATGTTTCTGTAGGATAAGGCGGCTAAAGATGGAAAGGTGTTGATGGATTCTATTATTACACTTGAAATAAGATTAAAAATTAGGTTAGATCTTCGTTAAAAAGTAGAAGGTGGATTCTATGTACCGGCAGCTCCTGTTGGTGGTAGGCTGTGGACTTTCACTAACCCATGCGCCGGAAGCTCTGCCACAACATGAGCTGTCGCTGACTTTCCTAGTCGATACAGTCAATGTAATGCATGAGAAGAAATATATACACGCTGAGCACTCCTTTTTTCTTCGATATCCACACACCCATTTTTACTATAGGAAGAAAAATGTCATCGGGAAGAATTTCAGAAAATCATCATCGTAAGTGTTTGATAAAATATATTTTTCATTGTTTTTGAGGTGGCAATACACGACTCTTTTGCTTGGTAGTGTACCTCCGTCTCTCACTCTCCAAAGAGAAATAGCAAAATCCAGCCCTCACCCCCCGTAGATTAGCGTATCAAAGTCCTTAAAGAGAAATGGCCAAATCCATTCTTGGTAAATTGAAAAATTCATTCAATACGTACAGGTTAACTCGGTACTACAAGCTACACATTTCTCGAGTAAACAAATTCACAGTTTCGAGTATTCTATGCCAAGTTCTGCCCATATTCATTCATCGATACTTGGAGCAAGGCACATCACTCATGTCCATGCTAGGCCCCGCCAAACGCATGCATAATCGTGAACATAAAGATTTGGCTGCGAGCCGACACCATGACTGGTTTCACTCAACTCAGACACCATGTTTTGCAATGTTATCGCTTGTTCAGTGAACTAACTATTAGGCCTTGTAACTAGACTCTCCCAACCAGAAAATCAGGAATGACAAGTTGACAACATCATGTTAAGATTACAAGAACAAGTAGATCAAGAACTACATAATTTTCAGTAATCAGATGAACCACCGTGCATGTTACATATATAAATATACATTACTTTCCTTTTTGCTGTGTACAGCTAATTAGTAGGAGGCGAAAAACCACTTCCTGTCATCTTCGGATATAAAGATAAATGGAATAAAAGAAATACAAGACCACAACTGGTTCAAAAAAATGCCAAAGGTGAAGCCAAAACTAACTATTCAATCCATGTTTATTACCTTCAGTGCACCTCCACCCAAAAGAAAAAGAAGAGTCGGGAGTGATGTTAGCATTTTAGAGTGAGTGGTCAAGTGAGATCAGTTCTACACACGTGTTGTCAGGCTGGTGGTAGTTGGTAAACGATTAAGTTGTAATATATGTGTTCTCACGCTACAATCCTTAACCTGTTCATAAATATACAATATTTCATAAGCAGACTTGGAGGAAAATGATTCGCTAATCCTGGTGTAGCCAGAAGAAAGAACCATTACCTGCACGGTTGCTAAGGTGGACAAGAAATCTTTACATTGTTGAAGCATGTGTCTTTCCTTAGCAGTCACATTAACAAGTTCAGCCACCAATGAATTCATGTCTTCCACCTGTGAATGACAAGTTGTTTTAGATGTGCGAGTAAAGGCATCTCTATAAAGTCCAAGGAAGCGGCAACCAAATGATTTTAAGCAAGTTTATTTGCAATAGTGCATTTTTTTCCATGCCCCTTTCCCTTGATTTATCAGCGCCAGAATAAATAAACTCTCAATAAGATCTTTGGCACTTTGGAATTAGATAACAGCAAGAACAAGAAGACAGAGTACTGGCACTATTGGGTTCAGGAGTACTGGCACTATTGGGTTCAGGAATGACAGTCGATGTCATAGGAGATCAAGATTGAATGACTGAGCTAATGTCTGTTTCACTGACTTGAAAGGTCAAGACTGATTTTCTTTTTAGGGAGAATGGGATTTCAGGTATTAAGAGTGTGTTTGAGAGAGTGTGGTGGTGATTGTTTTTTAAAATGTTTTTTATTCCAAAACACATTAAAATAATATATATATATATATATATATATATTTTAAAAAAAATATCAAAATGATCTGAAAACATCAAAAACATATTAATTTAAAGCAAAATAAAAAATAATTTTGTTTAAAATTTTTTCAAAAATACTTCCGAACACAATGCCAAACACTGCCTAAAGGTAATAGTGGCGGACTGCATTAACCAGCACTTAAAAGACAGGACCTGTCCACCCAGTCAAACCAGGCAAACTGTGAGCCAGACTGGGAATAATCCACCAAACTCCCTCAAACCAGAGTCATAACTGGGTGACCAAGCTAGTTAGCAAAACCTGACTCTTCATCAACATAGCAGTAAGAACACCTTGTTATATTTTATTGTTCTTACATTTAAAAACTAGTAGACAAAGCTAAATAACTCATTGTTTGTCTTCAAGGCACTATGTTATATTTTAGAAGAATATTTGGCATGAGTAAGACATTCATAGTTAATGGACCCCTTTCTCGAGCTCATGATATTATATATAACTATAATTACAAGAATGAGCTACCTTTGATGATAGCGAGCATATAGAGGATGCCATTGCTTGCATTACATCAACTGCTGAACCAACAGCATCCTTCAGATTTTGTACATCAGCCTGTAACATAGAAAAGTAAAGTTTGTTAACCTGGTATTATGCTTGTAAAATGCTGCCTTTCATCTTAGATGTTTAATGAAGGAACATACCACTGTTTTTCCAACAACAGGAAGGCGAAGAGTACTGGCCTTCAGAGCTTCGGTTGCTCCTTCCAGAGAACTCGAGTGACCTCTATCAAGATGTGACCATTCTTCTAAATGGGCAATCTGCATTCACCAAGTACAGTAAACTTCAGCAATAAAGATGAGAAAAGCAGAATGATTACAAACTAAACGTGTTTCTGGCAGTGCCAAAACAGGGAAAAATAACAGTCAACTAAGTCAACACGATCAACATGACCAATCCTTAGAAGGTGCTGGTAAGTAATAATTCATCAATCGGTGACCCTTAAAATAGAAGGTGGATGACCAACTCATATGAAAACGTTACTCCTAAATAAATTAACAATAAACTAAAGGAAATCTAGATAAAGCTCTACAGGCATCTATACCATAGCAAACACCAAGGCCTCTAAATGCTTCACCAGCTCATGGGACAATTTCAGAATCCCCTCTAAATGAATTTTAGAAACAATTTAATAGTCTTCATTGTTTTCAGGTCAGGTTCCAAATAAAAGTTAACATAAAAAGAAAATGATATATTGGAAGGTGTTTGGGGCACAAATGGCAGGTAAGAGCAGGGAAACAGCAGATCCATAATCTGTATGCCGCAAACAAGTCACAGTATGAGGGAAATCGATCAGTCTGAGTCCAACAGGTATAAATACCAAACCATATGCATCTCTAAGGCTAAATTGATCTCCCAGGTTTAACTTTTCTACTAATTCTCAAGCTGTGAATCTTCAAGTAAAGAGATATGATATACAGGAAAAGAGATGAAATGGCAGCAAGGACAAACATAAGATATAAAGGCAAAATGATGGTGACAAAAATTAGATGTTAAAATTCACACTATTCCCTGAAAGCCCCCAGAAAAACAAGACAGGTGTCTCATACTTGGTCATAGCATCCCAAATCTCCATAGAGTGATGTGGTTGATTTCTAAACATTTCCAAGTTACTTCCATTTTACATCACTTTATAAATTGAAGTTCCATCATGCATTGCCGTTCAAAACATCAAGATTTAAGCTTAGCATAAATATAAAGAGGGTAAGAGATAATCCAGTTCTGAAAGAAGATAATTTATCAGAAATATTAAGAGGTTCAATACCATAACAAAAGTTAAGTGAATATCTTAATCTTACTTGTCCCTTGAGGATAGAAGTCAGCTTCAGCTTTTGCCTCAGCAATAGTAACTTGACTCTTCTGAGAGTGACAGAATGCCGCAGTTCTGAGATTGTTACCCATGCATTCCACAAATTTTTCTGGTACAAAGAAAAACATTGAGTATAAAAATCACAGCAGTGTGTCTGCTACATTTATCCTGAAATTTTGGCAACAACGTAACTCTTTTCAATAAAATTGTTTCAGGCTAGTGTATAGGGCCTAGAAGCCGGTACAAACAGAAGTTTCTGCAGGCAGTACTGCAAGAACAAGCTCCTGAATTAAAGCAATGCCACACATGGTCAATGCGAACAAAAAGTTGTCAATGAAACACAAACCTAGATACAAAGTAAAAGGGGAGGGAGAGAGTATTGGATGACCTTGAGGTGCATAGAAGTTCATTTATGCTGAATGCTGGTGATCCTATTTGGTTCCTGTTCTCTAAAATGTATTTCAGAAACAAGCGAGAAAAAAAAACTAGACAAATTTTTCTTAAGCAGAACATTGTTTCTTCATGACATCTCTTTAGGAAAGCTTTTGGAACACATAAACCAACCTCTTCCTGTTGTTAATAATGGAGCTTTTTTGTGGAAACAACATTCCAGAAACTGTTTTCAAGAACAGCTAGCCAAACAAGATTTCCAGAATGAAAAAAAAGGCTTATTTTAGGGGGGGGGCGCACAGGTTTTAGAAGCAGGAGCTAAACTTACCCTAACCCTTTAGACTTTACCAGCTTGAACCAAACATGCCTGTCAGGCAAGTAAGGCTGGTAAACGAACAGAAACAAGGCTGGACTCCTACTTTAGGATGCAACTTTTCTTTCCATGTGCTTTTGGAAGAGAAGGCACCATGTGAAGGAGAAACAACCCCGAATAAGTAAAAAGAGTTAGATGATAAGTTCGCCTCTTTTCATATTGGACAGCCATTAAAAACTCTGACATACCCTACACCACAAACTCTGAAACTACCCAGAATGGAAGTGTTTGCACCAATTCTCAATCCTGTCCCATCTTCTAAACCTCAAAGGACAGGAGAACAGAAGATATTCAGATACTGAAGCCTCCAAGGACCTCTATAACAGCATTAAGAAACAATTCTCAAAAGCAGGTCACTGACAACTATTAGCTTGATAAAAAGCAATAGCAGAAAAAAGGGATTTAAAGCTTCCACTCAACAGTCAAGTCAAAGCATCTCTCATAACATCCAAATACCACAAGCAGAGAAAATGAAAAATACCCCAACCTACTTTAATATTTTCCGCAAGACCACAATGAAAATGGAGAATATTCATCCACTTCCCTTGTTTGAGTCTACCATCCATCTCCACAAACTGCCCCCCCCCGCCCCCGTACCACCAGAATGGCAGAACTAAAATGCTTTATCAATCGACCAACCTATCCTATCTAAAATAATTATTTTCACATTTACTAAAATGAAATCAGAACTTGTCTTGTATACCTCAAACTGTCCTTTCCCATGTTCACAAGACCAAAATCACATAACTAAAAGTGCTTTATTCAAAGTAGAAACTTATCCTATCTAAAACATTTATATTCACATTTACTAAAATGATATTTGAACTTCCTTCATACACCTCCATTTTCCACTTTTAGCACTCTTCCAGAAGAAATATCCCTTGAACATTTTCAAATTTCTTACGCATCCAAGCTCTAATTGTGAAAATTGAATTATATTAAAGGTAACCTTCAATTCCCCTGCTACCCCACGCTGTCCAATGGCTTCCACTAGCATGGACTCGGATGAACAATAAATAAATGGGTCCATATTGAAGTTGTATTGATTATGCATGTAAATGTTTTTTTAAGGTTGTCCCAAGCCCCAGATCCATTGGTCTTGTTAGACGCTTTGGAATGGAGTTTTGGCATTCCCCCTATCTAAAAAACCCGTTTGTGGGGTTGCTTGCAAGATAGACAAAGAAAGCACTATATTGTGTAGAATATTGTCCTAGGCACAAATACTATGTCACTTGGCTATAGACTATTTGTTGATAGCTTTTCCCTCCCCCCCTAACCCTCTAGAAAGCAAACTCTATCTCTAGCAAGTACTTAATCAAGTTTCCAAACCTAAAGGTCCTAAACAGTTTACATCATGCCAGAGCAAATGTTACCCCGGTTTCCCTATAGACTATTTGTTGATGCTTAAAGTCCTAAACAGTTTACATCATGCCAGAGCAAATGTTACCCGTGAATATAAAGAAGCTAGCACCCGGTGAAAGAAATTCATCAAGCATTCACTTTCAGATTTCAAAATGGAAATTATTTTCAAGGTCAGAAGCCAAAATGAAGACATCAACTATTACCAACAAAAACCACACGTCAACTATCACCAATGAAAAACACATTCACCAGATATAAACTACGTTAAGAAAAGAGAACTGGAGTGAATAAATTGAAAACAATGTACATACTAGATGATGTCAGTTTACCATACCTCTGCATTCAGTCTTTGCACCATGAAGGTAGCATCTTCCCTTGCATTTACAAACCGCCATTGCAAATAACGGTTATACAAAAGCCTCAACATGTGTGCATCAACAATTCTATCCTCCCCCATCTTCCCTCTCCTTAAATCAACAGAGAAACTAAGAATTGAGGGTGAACTGCTACTCATTGATCTCACCCTTGAAGGACTAGACATCCCTCTAGATGGAGATGAAGCTGAAGTTGTCCAAAGTTTACTAGGAGATGCAGGCCGTGTAGCTCCCCTAATAGGTGAAGCCGCCATCATTCTTGGAGATGACAAAGGACCATCACTACTAAATCTTTTTGATTGAATAGCCTTTGGTGAAACACCCATTCTAGAACCAGGACTAGTAGATAAGGGTGAACCTGGATCCTGCAACCTCCTCAACCTGCTATTGGTTTCCTGCCAAAACCTTGCCGAAACAGCAATGCCACGAGGAGCAGTTTTTCGTTTACCAATTTCTGGCACTCCTGAAGTGCTGCCAGAGGAAACACTATCACTATCAGAAGCAGTAAGATCACCAGTAAAAGATGACTCATTTACAGAAATAGTATCTGTGTTTTGCCTAGCATTGCCTAAATCCAAGCTCAACCTCCTACCCTCGTCAACAATAGACTGCTGCAATGACTTGACCCCAAAAAACCCAGATCCAATAACCCTCCTATCTCCGCCGCCACCAACAACAACACTACAATCCAAACTCCTGGACAACGGTGGATTCCGCTCTTTCAAGTTCCCTTCTCTACTTCTCCCTGGCCACCTATGCTGATCCATAGGCCTTGAATTCTCACCCTGATCTCTCACTGGAGTAGCTCTCCTCCTCTCAGGAGTGGACTTTCTAACCACATTGTTTTGTGGTGGTGTCACAGACTTAGCTTTACTAATTGGAAGCGAAAAGGCCTCGCCTTGAAAAGAAACTGATAAGCTCCTTGTTGAAGTAATCAACATCTTTGTAGCAGCTGATATTTCAGTTGCAGTGCGCTGTGGGTTTGGTGTTGTTGGCCTTGAAGAAGTAACAGGCCTCCTTCTATCAACAGATTGGGATCTTTTAGACCCGGAAGGAAGAGAACATGTAGTTGTCGTTAATGGTGTGTGTAAAGGTCCAGAATTTGTAGACCTTGAAAGTAATGGTGAAGCAAATCTCCTTGGAAAAGAAGAACTCGAAGATGAAGAACTTGAAGTGGTGGTGGTGGTGGTGGTGGTGGTGGTTGTAGAAGTGGAAGTGGAGGGAGAGGGAGAGAGGTACCTAGAAGGTACTTGTTTGCCCCTGGGTTTTCTTGTTGCAATGTGGGCACTACCATTGTTTTGTTGGTGGTCTTTCTCTGAAGGTAAAAGTGGGGGTCTTGTTAGATTAGGGGTTTTGTCAGTTGAACTAGCTGCTGCTGCTGCTGTTTGGGGAATGGCAGCCACCATTCTGTGTGTGATAAATCTGGTTTGTGAGCTTCTCACATTGCCTCTTGAAAAAAGTTTCGGTTTTTCTTGGCTTATGGCTTCTCTCCCATTAAAGACACAACATTGTAGGTTTCATGCCTAAATCCTGCAAAAGAGTTGGTGAAAGTTAGGATCTTGAGCAAGAAATAGGAAACCCAAAACGGGTTACTGAGGGATCAGTCTGTATTTTTAGCTTTTACTACTATTTTGGGTTTCGAGAGAGAGAGAGATCAGAAAGAGTTGGTGAGAGAGGTGAGATTTGACATTTGAGAGAGGAGAGGCTCACAGGTGTGCTTATGTGAGTGTGTGTTTTGGGTGTGGGTTTTGGTGAATCTTTGAAGAGAAGTTATGATAATTTAATTGTGTTTGTGCCATTTTTAAGTTCTGATAAAACTTTAAATTATAGTTAAGAGTATGGTTTTCGTTTGGGTTTTCTAGTCTACCCTCCACACCTTAATTTTTGTCTAAAATTCTGGTATTTGTTTGAGAGAGGTAGTGTTTTTTTATGTTTTTTTTCTTGGTGGTGTCTCTGTCTCCATTACACATGTAGAAAAGAAACCCGTTAACTTAATTTCTCTGGCTGGTTAGGTACGTGCAGAGCCCATCTTTCATGATTTAGGGGAAGAACATTATGATTGTTAATTTATTTTATAGAAACTAATCAAAGATCGTGACACTTTATGAACCAGGCATTTGTATAAAATCATGCTTGTACTTTGTTAAGTGCACAAGCCATCATACTCCATTCCATGTTATTATTATATTAAAATATTCACATGTCTTAAGAGAGATTTAGTATATGTTAGATAATGAGTTTACAAAATTTTTTATTTTTTTTTGTAAAAATATTTTTAATTAAAAATATACTAAATAATATTTTATTATTAATTTTTACACTTACATAATAAAATTATGGAATGGTATTTTTTAAAATTAAAAATATTTTAAAAAAGCCAATTAAACCATATTACCAAACAAAATGTTAGTGTTTATTTGATATTACATGTTGGTTATTTTAAAAAAATATTTTTAATTAAAAATATATCAAATAAAATATATATTTTTAATTTTTAATATTATCACATCAAAACTTTTTAAAAATATTTGAATAGCAATTCCTATATTAAATTAATTTCTAACACTCATTTAATGTTAGCGGAGTATTTTTTTGATAAGCCGGGGTGTCCTGACCAATTTACATTTACCATGACTAATTCTCAGACCCACTGAACATTGTGCAAGTCTAGTAAACAAGCAAGACACCGCAGGGATGACATGCATGTAGACAAAGAATCGAACCCGAATGCTGAAAAAGAGAACATGTTCATGTCATGACTGCTAGGCCACGACCTCAAGTGCTTAGACAAGTATTTTAAGGGTGTTTGTAATTGTGATTGAAAATGAGTTTTGGAAACAAAATGAAATAAATATATTAAAAATAAAAATAAATAATCTTTTAAAAAAATTAAAAATATTTAAAAAAACAATCATTTTTTTTTATTTCTAACACGCGCAGTTACTGTAACAATTGAAAGTTGATACAGGCAATCAAAACCAAAAAAGAAAGTAGTCACTGAAAGTAGTTGAACTATCAATTCCTCTCCTTTAACTAATATTTTTAAATTAATTCCAGGTGGTTTTAATTACAAGTTATTAAGCATTTACTCACAATTATAGCTCCCTCGCGGGGAGGGGAGGGGGAGGACAAAACGGGGCTGCTGGGGTCATCTACATTGATTCTTATCATCACATTACTTGATTTATGGATCCTTTTCATCATGTCTGAGAACCAAGTTTCTGGCCCCAAGGGCTCCCCAGCAAAAAGAAATTAATAGAGCAATGACACCCTCGTGTACCTTCAATTGAACATGATTAAACAGTGTTCTTAGCGAGTAATGACCATAATTAAACAGTAGAGGTACGAATCCAGCTGCTTCAAAAAAAAAACAAAAAAAAACCCAGTGGGATTATGTTTGTTTTTGAATTTTAAAACTGTTTTTTTTTTAAATTAAAAAAAATAATAATTATTGACAGGGTTCCAACTAGGCTCCTATGCAGCAGCATCTATAGCCAATCCAAAAGAAAAGAATTGTTTTGTCTAAAAACCAAATGTGTGTACAAAAATAATTGCAAAATTGGCAGAGCATCTCGCGTGCGTACATGATCTTGGCATCTTGCAAGTCACTCGTTAGGAAGTCACTTCTTTGCTGTTGGATTAGCGAAGAAGCATAGACACTCATAAGCCTGAGCTCACACTGGGTCATTTTCAGATACAGTCGTTCAACAGTCCTCACAATGACTACACAACCGTACCACCCACAAGCATATAGCTTTTGAAACATTCGTTTTACTGCTCCATTTATTTTTTCATTTCACATTATATTTTGTATATTCAAAGGTATGTTTAGTTTTAAAAAATATTTTTTTAATTTTTATTATGATTTTCATACAATAATATCAAAAATAATAAAACAATATTAAAAATATGTTTTAAAAATATGATGTACCACCATATTTAGATGTCAAATTTATCATTTTTTTTATTATTATTAATATGATTGTCGAGACCAGCTTGCGCGTGCCTCAAATAATCTCACGGACCTTGAAATTAACGACCATGTAAGCCTTCAGTGGCTCTAAGGTTTGTGAGACTCGAATCAGTGACCTATAGAGAATAAATCTAGGACTTGATCAGTTGAACTATACCTCTCAATAAATTATTTATTCGTGCGATGGTTAGGGTATTTATAAAAAAATTTACTCTCACAATTTTAATCAAGACTTGAATTCCGATAACAGAAAGGGAATATAATCCCAAATGCTAGATGAAATGAAGAATTGAAAACGATGTTTTCTTTTTCAACCTCTTGTTGTTGTGCCTGCACAATAATCTTACAATCAAGGTGTTTTTTTTTCATCACATAATATATCATGGCGCGACAAAAAAGAAAAAGAAAAACATTTGAAGGTGAAAAAGAACTCGTGTGGGTGTGATTAGCCTCCTGTATCAGAAATCGAGAGAGCAGGAGATGAAACATTAACGAGATTAAAAGAACACGGAGGGATAAAGAAAGAGGGGGCTACCTGAGCTAGACTGAGAGAGACAGCATCGATGAAAAGAGCTCTCAAGCAGACAAGGAGCTTGCTGGTGTCATCGACATGAAAATGCTACAAACTTAAAGAAAAGTTTTAAGAAGTGACAAGAACAAACGCCTTGCCTTGTTGATTTTTGCAAGCTAAGCTAAGCTATATAACCCATTTGTTAGTTAATAATCATACTTCTTATGCTAATAATTATATAATAAGATGCAACATCTCATTCTATCTCTCTCAGCCCCTCTGAAAACCCTTGCTTTTAACGCTTTTTAATTCTCAGAATTCCCTCCTTAACTTTGTCGTCATCTTGCCCCGCTTACAACCCACTAGCTAGCTAGCCTTGCTTTCTCAGCTCTAGGTCGTGCTTAGGGGACCATTAGATATTAACTAAATTGGTCTTGGACATGCCTGAACTCAGCAGTTATGTTTCAAGACTATGAAACAAGGTCGATTGCCTGAAATCCTCTGCAAAATTTATTTTTCCATCTAAGTTATTTGGCATTGGGTCCCTTCGAAGCCAAACCTAGTTGACTAGTTGTGATCCAAAAAGAAACAGCAAGCAATGATAGTCAACTGCAAATGGAAATGGAGAGGTATAGAGTCGCATGTCTGATTGCTATAGTTCTCTAATCATATATAACTTCAACATAACTTGAATACGACTTAAATGCATGCTCAAATTTGTGTAAACGGGTATTTTAATTAAACAGGAGTAACTACTGCATTCAAATTGGTGAGTGCACCATACTTCAAAATATATTAAAATATTTTTGTAAATTATATTCTACATCAGAAAATACAGAAAGGGTGGAAAAATTACTCGTGTCCTTAAACCCGAGTATTTGCATAGAAAGAAAGAAAAAATTTCGTTTCCCGTGTCCCAAATAGATCAGTTACATCAAAAGAATTAATGGTTAACCAACAACGGTTGTCATAAGTGGAAGAGAAGCGCTTAAGCAGTGGTCTGAGGTTCCCGTCTAACGCTTGATAGAACCTCGAAAGATTAGTCCTGAAATAACTTGGAGAACCCAAAAACGAATTAATGGTTAATGAATAAAGACAACTCGGAAAACCTAAGAACACCACGACCAAAGCTTTGATTAGCTGGTTGTTCATCATGGCACTGTAAGTTTGGTTTACTAGACATTAAAGTCACAAACTACAAGGACCATGAATTAAATTGGACCCCTCACCGTGAGAAATTACTAGAATTGATGGGGGACCGCCAGGGGAAGGGGGCGGCGACTGCACGCAAAAATATAGTTTGATTAGCTGCAGTTATTTTTGTATTCCACAGGTGACTTTTACTGCACATAGCTAGCGACTCCTATGTGTAGCAAATATGTATATATATATATATTAAAACTAATACGCTATTGGGAAACAGTCTGAAAGCCAAATCACCATTAAAATTCATCTGAAGATGAAGATGAGCATGATGTATCAAAAACTCCGTTTGTTAAGCTATGGCTGTACAGAGAAATGATGATAATAGAACTCTGGAAGGCATGTGACTTAAAATATACTCCCTGCTACAATTAATTTAAAAGTAATACAACCACTTAAGTGATGTTTGTTTAATTTGGTAACCTCCTTTGAAAGTGATAATACAATTGGAAGTATGATTTTGTCTGGACTCGTTACTTTCCAGCTCCCTTCCACTGCAACCTCACATCTACTTGTTATTAGAGAAGAAATAAAAAGAAAAAACGTGACCATGGGGAAAGTCATTTGTGCATGCATTAAAAAAATGTGCCTTGTATTTTTCTTTGAACGAAAGATTCAGAAAACGAAAAGAAATATTGGATACAAGATATGATTTCAGCATTTTGGACAATTTACACAGGCTCCCCTTTCAACCATTACAATTTAGACCTATGATGGGCGACCTGCAGGTTTTCACAAGTACTTCCCTTCAGTATTTTTCTATCTTCAATTGGACCACACGCAGGAATGAAAACATATCTTCAAGTAATTTATTTCAGTAGCTTATTAAATAAACACCTTAGCATGTGCCTCTAAGATGTTAAAGATGCACTACTTGAATGCCTAGATGATTTTGTATTATCAAAAGTTTCATGGATGACACAATTATATTCTCTCAGGGATTTGCATCCCAGGTAGAGAGGATAACGTCCAAAACTCAGTTAAACCCATGAGAAAAGAAACCATAATGGTGAAGAAAAGGAGAAGATGTGGTATAATTAAATTCCAATTGGAAAGATGAAGCATTCATGAGAATTCCAGATGTGTACTTCAATGATAGAGATAATTGATTGGTGCTTGAAATTAAGAAATGTGAAAGGGGCACACAAACTACCTTGAAAGAGAAGAAACAATAGTCAGGGAGGTTGGTGAAGGAGATTATTGCAGTCACTTTTAGCATGCCTGTGCTTTTATTTTTCATGTTGGTGATTTCAGTGTATGTGACCATTTAAGGTCATTTTACAGCATGCATTTGTTAAGATCTGCTAGGCTACACCTTACCAGCTTGAATGATGTCTGGGCACTAAATGAGAGCAAACTAATAACTGCTAGAAGGTTTCGGTTTCAGGAGTCACATAAATGAGTTTTAACTACGCAAAACGAGTGCCATTTTCGGAATTGTTAAGTAGATCATCCTTTTGTACCAAACTGCCAAAAACAAGCATTAGACAAGTAATTTTGCAACGATGCGATATATAAGTCTGCCTTTAAGATTTCATCATTCAAGCAAACAAACTAAGGACAGCTTATGATGCTGACTACCTGATATAAGACTTCAGAAAACAACCTCAACTTTGAAATAGCTCCGTATTTCAAAACTACCATGTCTGATGTAAGGACTCGTTTTTGGCTGGTGATAAAATGGTTAAGCAGGCGAAGGAGGTGAATTGAACCTGCCTTGCTTCTGGTGATCCAGCAGTGTTGGTCCTGGAATGTAAGGTATGAGAGGAGTGCCATGCTCGATTGGTCTGGATACTATGGTGGCAGTAGATTTCGGAGTTGGATCGATCTTGCTATAGCCCTCCATATTTATGTTGTCCTTCTGAATCTCTTCACTAGAAATGCGCTGACTATAGCATGCCTCCTGGAAATAGAGAAATGAAAATAAATAACCAGAGAATCCATTAATCTGACATTTAGCACAGTCCAGTATATTTAAAGATATTGGATTTCGCAGCCTACATGCAACAGCACAAACTAATGTCTTCTTGACAGCTTCATAAATTCATCTGCAGAGTAAATTTAGGGTTGAGTCGGAATTTACAGAATGAAGCATACCTTTGGTTCTTTGAATGATGTTGTAGCTGTTATGCTATCTTCAGTTTTGGGGAAATTCAAATCTGGGTTTAATTCGATATAACAGAAATGACAGAAAAGAGACGGTATTAAACTTCAATTAAGAATTTGAACCTTTTCGTTTGTCACAGGTCATGATACAAAAGTCCGATGAGCTCGAAATAATCCATTTCATATGATATCTTCCTTAAAATGGAAACGTAGGACCACTGACCACTATATTAACTTGGTGCAGAGCTCTTCCAGCTATGCAACTAGGTGATGCAGAACCATGACCTGACATGTTCATTAAGTTTAGACCCATGTAAAGTTCAACCTGAGATCCAGGTAAATAATTGCAGTACAAGTATATGAAAATAGACATGCTCTGATAAGAATTTGTGAAATGTAACACGAGATTGGCAAGCACAAATTTAACTTTGCATGGGTTCTGTGGCGTGTTAATGCGTGTCATCATGAAAACCAGATGAAATAATATGCCTGATTTTGTTAAGAAAGGATAAGGTGATTACAAGTGAAGGTTAGTCCTCAATCATCCCCAAGGGACACACCAGAGTAAATGGACTTCAGCTAATCCTATCTTCTACATGATTATCAGTGGTCCAGTTCGGCAAGTGTGAGGTAAAATCAGGAATCATTATTGTCCTGGGTCAGGTTTCCTATATAGAAAGATATATCAGTCCCTGCTCACGTCCGGTTAGGGCAATGCGATCAAGAACAGATGACCTGAGTAAAAGTTGGCAATTTCTCTTTAGCTCTACATGGATGATTATAGTCTTTCACGGTTTGGTGCTTCTATGTCTGTCGGTGCAGAGCATGTCATGAGTAAGCAAAGTCTGCTCAATTCGCAAACCCAAGTTCTACATGATAGCACAAAAAGATGTTAGCATCATCAGGATCAAGACCGCAGCATATGTGCTTGTTAAGCAGCTAAAATGGAGAGGACAGCACCCGCTGTAAAGTGATGATAATCATACAATACCTAATGGTAGGAAAAGGTAATGATAATTGACAGGGAATTCTTATGATAAGAGCACCAAACCGTGACATGCTCTGCACCGACAAAGTGAATTGAGGAAGTGAGATTAGAGAACCGATAGTAAATAAATAAATTTTACACTATTAGAGTACAATCTTCATACACACACAGTGAGAATTTACAAAAATATCAGATAGGATTGTTAACGGATATGTCAAGTCGGGTTTGAACTTAAAATTATAACTAATTTAATTTTTGATATTTTACAAATTAAAACCTGACCCATTTAAATTTTTTTTTTTAAGGTTAAATATATTAAGTTAGGCTAATTTGTTTTTGAATATTATAGATATTTACGTGTTGAGTTTATATTGCTAATTTTTATGGGTTTGATCATTTAAATAAATGGACTAAAATAGAAAAATTAATTACAATAAAAAAACATAATATATATATAAAAAAAGATATACGAGTTGAGTTGGATTAACTGGGTTTTAAAAATCTTGACCCGCCATCCAACTTGTGATATTCATTTTTTAAGTTTTTTTTTACTCATTATTATCTATAATATACATATTATTTAACTTTCACGGGTTAGGTCCAGTCACATAGTATGAATGTTATAGATGAAATAATTTTTTGAACACCTCTAAAATCGAAAACGTTTAAGTGCCAAAAAGAATTTTCTCTGACCCCCTCAAGTTTTAGCTCTATAAATTAATGATAATTCTGAATACATTACTTAGTAAGAATGGTGAAACTAGATCATGGTCCTTTCATTGCAAACCTTGCTAACAAAAGAAAACATTTGGTGATTGCTTACTTTACTTTATGATCGCAAGGCACATGCATAGATGGTGGACGGTGAAAAGGAAATTGTTGGGAACAGAAAGTGATATGGCCTAGTGGTCCAAAGGACTCATTGCTTGAATAGTAATGGAGTTTGCAAGGGAAAGTTCATCATCACTAGAATAGGGTTTTGCAACCAAAGTGAGTCCCATATACACTCGCCTAAACTACAAGAACTAGTGCTATTAAATCAATCATGAAAATCAAGAAACTCTTCTTCTTCTCCTTTTTAGCTTGTAAGAGACGACCAAATCAAAAATAGTGATGCCTCAATTATTGATATTGATGCATATGTAAAGCATTCTAACTCTGTACTTCTAGCTTAACAACTGTTACAAATACAGCAAGCTTGTGGCAGAAACAGATGGAGATATGGCAACAAGGAGCGAACAAATTATAATTGTACCTCTTGAAAATTTACTAATATATATACGAAAAGCTGGAATCAAATTTAATGAATTAAAAGTACTAAAATGAAACAATATAAAACTTGGGTTAATAGAGCTTACCACGAGTACGTGGAAAACAAACAGGCAGTTCCAGCAAGGAGGATCAGAGCCCAGAATCCAAACACAGACATCCTTGCCATGTCCATAATCACAAATGAACAAATTGAGATTCCCTAAACGCCAGTTTGCTGTTTGATAACTCTAAAAGTTGGCCCCTTTACCTGTGAGAGAGGAGAATCGAGTGATTATGGACTTTATGGTGCCGATTTGCTGTGGAAAAGGAAGGCATATGGAATTGTGCAGACAGTCGAAAAGACATTGGTCATCAGTCTAAACAGTCTTGAAAACTGAAATGAGCTTCCTTCGTTTTCTTCATCAATTTCTCTTTAATAGAAGTTTTTAACAGTGTTACACCTGACAACGACGCGCGTATTCTTTGCAGGAGAAAATTCGAGCATTTTGTCATTCACATTTTGCAATTTTTATACACGAACTCCAAAGTTAGCTCTCTTACAATAGAAGCATTTATAATACTGCATTCCCCTTTCCCAGTGATCTTCAGTTAAAAAAGTCAATTTCCCAGTGATCATCCTTCCGAATACATTGGAGGATCCTAAAGGATCTTCCAGTACTGGGAAGAATTTATAACATTCGGAAGCAATTTTCCGAGAAGACTTGATCAATTATCCTGTAGAGCGCTTGATTTGCTTCAGTATTGTTTAGGATATAGTCTCTGACCAGCTCCGTTTTGTAGATGCTAATTTATTAGTTCTGAAAAAATTGGCACGAATTTCAGATCGGTGAGTTGAGAATGCGGATGCGCCTATATTTTTTAAAAATTTAAATTTTTTTTTATTAAAATTTAAATTTTTTTTTATTAAAATTTAGAATAGTTTATATATTTTAAATCGTTTTAATATACTGATATCAAAAATAATTTTTAAAAAATAAAAAAATATCATTAGCATGTATTTTAACACGAAAAATTAACATGTATTTTAACACGAAAAATTATACCACAGTGCCAACAGGCTCTAAGTCCTCCCTGCATACCTCACACATTCAAGATTCGCTGAGTACTCGAGTGAGACATTCAAGAGTCCTATCTGCCTGGATAGCATAGAAGAGGCCACATTCTCCTGACAGATCACGCCATGAATCATGAATTATGCATGCATATGAACACCTCCATTTTCACCTTATAACAGGATTAAGCAGAGGGAGAAAAGGGTGGGAAATTTGACAACACCCACTGAACTCCAACAAGGTTCGCTCAAAGGCTTGTTTGTTATAGCAACACTTACATCTCCTAATTACACTGTATGTAATATTTGACAGTTGAGCAGACTCAAAATGTACTTTTTGCAGAGCAAGGAAGAGCATAAATCTTCCCCTTGCTTCAAAAAAGTGCCTGAGATCACCCCCTACCCATGGAAAGTAGGAAAGAGAAAAAACAAAAGTAGAGGCCATTGATATGTTCACCCACATTTACAATGCAGCCTCTCACCTTTATTCTTCACAAACTATACGAGGATCGATGCACCCTACCAGCTGTAAACCATGATTAAAGTACCAGAATGATGGTAAAATCTCAGTACCCAAAGATGGCAGCTGCCACAAGGTCATTAAACAAGCATTGTGATGCGGACAGGTGCCTACCAGAGAATTCAAAAGGAACGCTTGGATAAGAACAAATCAATTATGAAAAGGAGACCGATAATGCTATAGGAGATTATTTGAAAATATTTCATTTCCAACATCAATCCAAGTTCCACAGCGAATCAACTAACCAAAACATTGTCTTAATAGTTAATTCAAACATAAAAATTATAATCAATCATACTTGCGCAAAACACATTTGCTGGTCTAGTGGTACTGGAGCTATCTCCTACTAGTCTAGTGGGACACGAGGTATCTTGTACTGCATAAAACAAAAGCGAGCTATCTTCTGCTCGTCTCGTGGGTCACGAGCTACCAGCTCTTCCTCAGCGGTACTGCAAAAAAAAAACATAAGCATAGAATGAAAACGATTATCAACGAACTATAGGCTAATCAATTAACATACCAAGCTAGATAACTAAAGGCTAGTCAATGAGTTCACCTTGATGAATCCAATCTCCTTAGCATTGCTACGGAAGCACTGTCTGCAGCACATTAGCCCATACTTCCTGATAATACCATGGGGATTCCCACACACGCGGCTGATAAATCAACAAAAAAACATGACATACATCAGAATCCATAAACCAACATTTCATGCTTCTATCTAAACCATCCCAGTGTCACAAATAAGAAGACATTAACAACACGGATCCACTTTGAAACCCTATCCAGAAATTATTGGTAAAATCAATTTCAGCAACAATCGAACTTCAAAATTAAACCCTACCAACCAAATAGCTAAAACCATCATCTCAAGCACTGAATGATAGTGCTCATAAACGCCAAATCATCCAAAACAGGAAATAGTTATTTCTGGGATATCCAAACGCAACAATAATAGATCCCAGTTACATAATCAAAACATGACAACAACAGGACAATTTCCTAGAAATAATATAAAAAATAATCTTTCAGAACTAACTGCACAGTGAAGTAGCATAAGAAGGAAAACTGATAGAACCCTTTTTTGTCATAAGGTAAACAAGATAGGTTTGATATCAGATTATACTTTCATTTTCTCGTATCGATTACCAGGTGCGAGAACCAGGGCCGTAGTTCTTGGGGTGAGAGTTCCAGACATTAGAGTGACCCATCCTTTCTGCTACTGATCGCTAAAGCTTACGAGCCACTAGAGAAAACTTGAAAGCATGGAATTCTCAGAGCGCTTTTGAGCTCGGAAAGGAAAGTGACACTTTATACTGGCGTTACAAAACCCTAGATTCCTGGTGTGTCAGACGGGCCATAGGATTGTCTGGTTTGGGCCTTTATGTGATTTAGCCCAGAGTGAGTACTAGCTTAGAGCTGTGGGTCAGAGGCTCGAAGCCTTCTGTAGCAATCACAAAGGTTTATTTGCCCTTTCTGTATTGATCCGCTCCCAAATAAATTTTGATATTATTATGGTAGTAAATTAGATTATTTACAAGAGATTATTGCTTATTGGCTGCTTTAGTGTTACCAGCCCAGCCGATATTGCGGATCCATTTTCAAAACTTATGTTTATATTTTTTATTTTTATTGAAATATATATTTAAAAAAATTTCAATGATTTAAGTTTTGGAATGAAGATTGTTTTTCTTCCGTCGGAATTTATTTCTCTTATTTATGAACTTCTTATTTTGACCAAACCTTCAATATTTTATTAACAATATGTCTATTTGAACAATAAATTAAAATTAATTAATTAATTTAAATTTAGTTAAAAATTATATTTTTTTAAACCAAATAAGTTATTTTATATGACTGCGTGAAAAATAAGAAAATAATTATTCAAGAAAATAGTATTAAAAGTAAATAATAAAAAAAACATAAAAAAAATAATTAAAGCTTAAAGACTGAAAGAACAACTGACAACTACAAGTTTAGTATTGGAAAATTATGAGCTACGGGGGGCAAAGTGGAATATTGTTGAATCTACGGGATCTAAAATATAGTTCACCCTAACAGTACGTGAGCACGCGACAGCAGATGGTGTCGTTTCAGGCATCCTCTTAAACCTTACTCACAAACTAAACTACGACATCAGAATTCAGACAGACTCCTCAATGGCAAATCAAGCTGGTGCCTCTTCCTCTACTCCTCTGGTAAGCCCAAGAAAAAAATTAAAAGATTTACAAAAATATCTTACAATTTCTAGATATTAACCCAAATAGAGAATTGTTAAAAATCTTATTTTCGAAGCATTAGATTCTATATTCTAACCAAGCTCTGTGAATAACAATAGGAGCCGGGATTTGAAGATGACGAGAACAATATGTACGGTGCCGAATCGGGTTGGGTCGAAGCCCGAACATCATGTGATCACTTGGCTTCTCTGTCGTCTGATCTTGCTCGCATACCAACTCCCGATACTCCTTGCAACAGGTAATCTTTTCACGCTCTCTCTCAAACCCTGACTTATTATTTATTTATTTAATAAAAATAAAATAGTTCTTGCAGACAAATCAGATGTTTCGAGATTTTCTGATTTGTTGAAATTATTTTGATTACATGTTTTAAGGTGCCAACATCCAAGTGAGAACTGGTTATGCTTGTCGTGTAAGGATGTACTTTGCAGCCGTTTTGTGAACAAGCATATGTTGCAACATTTTCATCAAACCAGCCATTGTTTGGCTCTCAGTTACAGGTATGGCATGCGATGCGAGTATTGCATTTTGTGGCGGTTATTGCTGGTTTGCTTGATAATTTCCAATCGGCTTTACGCCTTTCTTGGTTTGGAATTTGAATTTGGTTTGCTTTTGACCACAGTGATCTATCGGTTTGGTGTTTTGCTTGCGACTCGTATCTAGATGCTCGAGTGATTATGCAACTGAAACCTGTTTCTGAGACTGCTTATATATTGAAATTTGGTGAGGCACCTCCATTTCGTTCGGTTGAATGTTCAAAGGGTAATCAAGCCGACGGTGGTGCATCATCAGACAGTTAAACTAATATCTTAGCAATCCAGGCTGGGGTTCTCTCTTGAAAGTTCACGGGGCAATCAAGCTGAGGACCCATCATCGGTCAGCTAAATTTTGTCTCTTTGCTTCTGGAAGTGGTTCTCTTCTTTATTTTTCTTTCCTTTCCCCCCTTGTATTTCAGGGTTCCATGGTTGGTTGGAACTTAACTGGGTTTTATGTTACTGTTGAATCAAAATGCAAAACAAGTAACCTTGATTATATCTTGGTGACAAGCAGTTCGTGAATGATTTGATTTTTTTTATCTTGCTACCATCCATTGAAAGCTCTTTCATTTTATATATTCCGTCTTACAAGAGGAATTCTCTTGCTGCTATGACAAACTATCAAGCTTTAAGAGTGTCCAGGTCAGCCAAAGCAAGACTTCCTCGGTTACACATCCCACCTTGATGGTTTATTGTAAGAAGTTCGATGGAACGTGAAAGGAACCTTGAAAAGCCTACCGAGTTAAATTTTGTCTTGCATCTAAATGCTAGCAGCAGAGGACATTCAAAATGAGGATCAAAAGTTGAAGCAATACAATCAAATGGATATTCCTTCCATGAACCGTTATTGACAAATTTGTATTAAACTATTAACTCGTAACATGGTTTTTCAATTACAGTACAGTAGTACAGAGGTACATTAATCTTCGTCGAAATTTGTAGTTCCTTGTAGATCACATGCACGTTGCTCACATTCTAGCTTGCCCCACCTTGCATCAACTCGTTCACAAGGGAATACTAGTTTACCAAGGCTGTTAAAATCACCCACATGTTAGCAAGAATACATAATTTTGCCAGGGTGGTTAAGCAGTCTGTCTACGATCAAGACCAAAGGTAGAATTGACATCTTAACTTACCTTCTATTAACTACATTATGCACATGGCACAGCCATTGCGAGAACTCAGCATGAGATCTGGCCTGTACAGGATTTACTCTGCCAAACACATATCAGCCATAAGTAAACTATCCATTAAAAATGCAGGCTGTTCAAAGAGGCTTGCTAGTCGTATAGAGTAAAAATCCCCCCCCCCCTTTTGTAGTTTATAGCATAATGGAGAAATCAGATGCAATAAACTGTCCATTATAGCAGAGTATCAAGGAGAAATTGGACGGGAAGTATACTGAAGCAATGTGCAGAAAAGAACCATTTCATAAAGAGGAAGCATCGACAGTAGACAACACCTGTAACACATCATTATGGAAAAGGGTGCCCGATGGGGGGGGGGGGTATACCTTAGAACTTCTTTAAAGTGATCTGCACATTCCTGGCAAGGGTACATCCGAGATAAAATTGCCATCTGAATGCCAAAGCAATCCTGTTAGTTGATCTTAAAAATCTTACAAGCATACTGGAATGAATCCACTGCTCAATTTTAGACAGGATGAACAGGGATTGAGTGATGAGTGAAATGTAACACATCTAGTTATACATGGAATGAACCACAATGGCAAGGCAGCCTGAGCTTTTCAAGCACACAAGAATGTACCATTTGCGTATCAGCTTCATCTAAAATGGGCTGTTCATGTCCAAAGAAAATGCAACTGAAGATAGAGGAGACCCCAAGATCGGCTGGCCAGGTCTAAATACAGTTGGGTCACATCATTGGGAACTACTAGAACAGTAGAACAGGGCATGATTCAGCTACTAATAGAACCTGCCCATGCCACAGGTGTACACTTTTGGTCGGGACAAGTTATAGAATCGCCTGCTCTTTGGTCAAGACAAATCATAGACTAGTACTCAAGATCAACTTTGGTTTTTCTAATATCATTAACAAGGTTCTATCTCTAAGTTCTTGCTGTGTCATGGATTGTTGCTGGTTGATCTACTATTTCGACAAGACTCGTCCGAAGCTTCATCTAATTAATAATTGAGAGACAAATTTAATATATGTAGGCTCAAGAATGATAAATTCACCAGTTCAAAAAAACAAGGAAAAAAAAAACAAAGAAGAAGAATAAAAATAAAAATAAATTCATGTGTTTACCATCAAATCGGAATAGTTATTTTGACAAATAGTGTCACTGTGAGAAATATTGCAGGAAGCTAGTATAAAGAGTTACCAGTTCTTTTACGTCCTTCTTTTGCTGTCTAGTTGGATGTTCAGGATACTGAAAGAGAAAAGGTTTAAAAATAAATCCACGGATCGTATCATCAAACGAATGGTTAAATTTCAACAAATAAATGTGCAGGGCATTTAGAGGAGTAAAGCTGCATTCTGGGAGTACCTGGGCAGCAAGCGTGTGCAGGAAAGTCCAAGTAGCTCTTCCAAGCTCTTCTTTAGTCACAGGAGCAGCAGACTTTCCCTGAACAAATAGATAATACAAGTTTAATCAAGCATACTTGTTTGCATAAATGGCAGCCCCAAGAGATGGCAACTAAAAACTACATGAGATTGAGGAATTCTATGCTAGTTTTTGACACCTCTGTCCGTATTTTGCAAGCTTTAAAGTTCCCCTTTAATAGTCTAATTTGTGCAGAGGAAACCTATGCTGGAAACCTAATCCTCAAAAACACAGTAATCCATTCAGGACTTTTGCCAAACAGTTTGCGGAGTTTAACCTCCTTTCCATAGAAACCAACCATACATACATATCGGAAACTCAAATTCAAATTTGATGAAGGTTAATGATTATCTTAGGCGAGACAATGAACGGGGTTACCTTGTTAAGAACGTCTTTAGGCTGGACAGAGGAAGTGTCTGTGTTTGCTGGGTATATTTTGGATGATAGATGTGATGAAGGCGGGGAGAGAGAGAAGACAGCGTTTTTGCTCGTGGATGAAGATGGGTTCTGAGGTTGGCCTGTGAAATTAGCCAAATGTGTTTGGATGCAATTTGAGACTTTTTGAAAGAGATGCTGCAATGGATTGTCAGACATGTTGTTGCAGGCTCGAGAGGGCGGGAGTGTATAGTGTCCGAGGAAGGATGAAGGGCTCGTTTGGTTTGTTTACTTTGTACACGTAAATGGGAATCCCTTGTCATTTCTCGTGAAAATGTAGTTCAGTTTGCCGCCAATCAAACTAGGCTTTGTCCCCACCATTTTGGAACTAGATCCTCCTTCAGATAATTTTTGCCAAATTATCTCCTCAAAGAGCACCTATCACCTATCTTTCCAATCATTTACAAACACTAATTTTCTCACCGATGATATAGCAAAACACAACAATTAACCACTTATTTTTTGCTATTTTTTCATAAAGCACATATTAAAAAAAATAATTATTCTTTATTATTACTCAACTTTTCATGAGATGAGATAACGGTATATAAATATCTTTAGTCACTGGGTTAACAAATTTTCGAGAACTTCACATGGAACATAACATCACACATAAGCACTCTTTTCTGTGAGTTTTTTGGTTATGTTATACTTTCACTCCCTCTCGTGAGTTGCTAACTTAATTATCAAATGATCTCTTATTCTGTAGGAAATACCAAGTTCAAAGATAGAGCCTGTATTTATGCTCGAACACTTGAACCCAGAGCAGTTGTGAAAAGCTCGAATTTGATATAAAGTTTTGATGAATTAATTAGAAATGATTGTTGCTAGTTGAACTATAAGGTATTTTTTAAAAAAAATGCATGGAAATATTTTGATGGTTAAAGAAAATAGTGCGTTAGTGAGATAATTTATGAGCATTGCTTATTCCAAAAAGCAAAAGGCTAGATTACACGTGATTGAAATTTTTTAATTTTGATGTGCTTTTAGTATCATGTGAAAAAAAATACTTTTTTTAAAACATAATGTTATATTGATAAACAACCACTTAATTACAATTTCTTTATTAGTTGGAAAAAAAATCATAATTTACCTTTAATCTAAACGAGTTTCAATATGTTGATATCACTGTATTTTGTTGAGACTTTATAAGCAAAGATGAAAATCATAATTTCCCTGTAATTTAAACAACTTTTCAAGTTTTCTCCTCTCTATTTTGTTTTTTATAATCAAAAGAAAATTAAATGGAACTTAAAAGCTTTTTTTATCTTGCTTGATGATGACAAGTCAATATTTTTATCGTTTCGTGAAAAAAATCCAAGTTCTTGTCTAAAAAAACCCAATATACATGGGTTCATCCACTTGCTAAGTCTAAACAGGTAGAAGATTAGCGAGCTACCTAACCTAGTGTCCCTGAGTCAACCATGTGCTGAGCCAAAATGAACATGGATCTAGCAAGTTGCTACATCCAATATACTTGGATTCAACCATGTGTTAAGCCCAAACGAATATATATCTGAAGAGTTGGCAGATTCTTGGGGTTAGCCACATGTTGAGCGCAAATGAACATGGATCCGACGAGCTGTCACACTCAGCATCCTTGGGTTAACCACATGCTGAAACCAAATGGACGTGAGTTTGACGAGCTGTCAAACCCACTACCCACGAGCTTGGCTGCACGCCAAACCCAATTGATATGGAGGTTGTTGTGAGCCCATGTTAGAGTCATAAGGTTCTGTTTATTTATTCTTAAGGCTTTTAACATGAATGTTTGAGTTGGAGATTTTTGTCTTATTTTATCTATAGGTGTATAAAAACTCTCTCAATGGTCTATCGTATTTTCATCTAATTAATGAAGTACAAGAAATATTTGTTTTTCATTAATGTTGTGTAAGAAATATTTATCCTTCATTAATATTATCATAAAAAATAACTCTTTAACCCCTCTACTCCATTAAAACGATAAGATTTAGGGATTGTAAATACCCCATAAACTATATAGGTAAAAGCTTCATAATTTCTCTCTTGTAAGTATTTATACTTTAATTCTCATAGCATTTGTCATATAAAAATAAAAAATAAACACTTATATTTTTAGACTTTAAATCTGATTCTTTTATTTATTATTATCTATAGATCTTAAACTTATCAAAAGAATAAACTATATTTTAAATGATATATGTTGGAGGAGAAACTATAATTTTTAATAGCCTAGTGGTGTGAGTGTTTTTTTTCAGGGACAAGGCTAATATAGTTTGTCTTTCATGGGTGCTAATTTTTTTTTTCTTTCTACATGACTTTCTTTTTTCTTGTTGTTTTGCCCAAACATGATAAAGAAGCTGCCACCAACAACAATAATAAAAATAAATATGTTTAATTATTTTTTAATTTTTCTGATTTTTAATTTAAAATAGAAACCAAATCAAAACTATTTGGTTTAAACCAATTTTTTATTCGGTTTAAGTTATATTATCAAAGAAAAACATTTTCTAGTTTGGTTAATTTTTTTGATTTAATTTAGACCGTGAACACTCCTTGTCCACTTACTTCCTAGCTCTAAAATATACATACATACATACATACATACATACATATATATATATATATATATATATTAACGTTAAGATATAATTAATTAGTATCCACAACACATAATCTCATTACCAATATATTAGATTTTGAAATATCATCATACAATAATAATGTCTCTTATGCCTCTAAACGAGACATACACGAGGATTTTTGTCTTCAGTAGTGTTGTTATTGCTAAACGTTAAAAGATACGCTTGAGAATTTTAAAGAAGAATCAGTATTTTAAATTGAAAAAAGATTTTATTTTTGTTTGCTTGTTTTGAATGACTTGGTAAGGAAAAAGACCCTCTTCTTCTTCTTCTTCTTCTTCTTCTTCTTTTTTAATGTTGATTTTTTAGGCATGTTGAGCTCTTATTTGCTTGACATTGTATTGCTTGTTGCCTACATGAATTGTTGATCAAAATTAGGTATGTTCGTATATATTTGAACTTTAAATTAAAAATTGTGGATTTTGTTTAGAATAAAATAATATTATTAATATTTTTTTAAAATATATTTCTTCATTGTATTAAAAAATATATTTTTTTGAGTTAGAAACTTAGAATATATATTACAATCCGCAGTGCAAAATTTAAACAAAACATAAATATAATTGTTTATAGTATATTATTCTATCTTATCTAATACCTACTAAACATAAAATAAAATAAATTATTTAGTCCACTACACTCCAATCGTAAAACGTAATATTTATTTATACAGCCCATTCTTATTATATTTATTTTAATTAATACTTTCATGCGGACCTATCACTACTGAATCCTGGGGTGATATACCCCACTGACTCCCTGCAAGCAGGAGAGTGGGGGTACAATACAACCCCTCCAAAAGGTCTCCTTTCCTCGCGTTTCCAAGATGAGAAAACGATTGATAGGAAGCCACCAATGCAAAGATAATGAGAAGATAACGTGACGGGGGAGCACAAATTCTCGGGTTTACAAAGACAAGGCGACCAGGTCTTTCTGTTCTTTGCATCTAAAGATCTAATTAGAGAAAGAAGTTCTACTTTGTTTATCTTGAAATTAAGATTTCAGGAACAGGTAATTTCTTTTACTTTTTATCGATTGGTATGGAGAAACTAGCTTCATAGATCCATAAAGATCTGAATTTTAGGTGAAACCCAGTTAAATTAAATCCGGGGTCCCAGTTTAAACCTCCTCTAGATCCTGTCCGTGTGGATGGGTGAAGAGGGAAGTGATGCAGAGAACAAAGCTAAAACAAGTCCAAAACTAACACTATTGCCTCTTATTGCTCTGATATTCTATGATGTATCGGGGGGTCCATTTGGTGTAGAGGATTCTGTGAGGGCTGGAGGTGGCCCTTTATTGTCTTTGCTTGGTTTCTTGATATTCCCTTTAATTTGGAGTATACCAGAAGCTCTAGTCACAGCAGAGCTTGCCACAAGTTTCCCTGGGAATGGTGGGTATGTGATTTGGATATCTTCAGCTTTTGGTCCCTTCTGGGGTTTCCAAGAAGGATTTTGGAAATGGTTTAGTGGGGTTATGGATAATGCCCTTTACCCTGTGTTGTTTCTTGATTACTTGAAACATTCATTTCCTATTTTTAACCAATCAATAGCTCGAATTCCTGCTCTTTTAGGCATTACAGTTTCTTTGACATATTTGAATTACAGAGGTCTGCATATTGTTGGATTTTCAGCAGTTTCCCTTGCTGTTTTTTCACTTTGTCCATTTGTTGTAATGGGTCTTCTTTCCATTCCTCGAATTAGGCCTAAACAATGGCTAGTTGTAGATTTTAAGAAAGTAGATTGGAGGGGATATTTTAATTGCATGTTTTGGAACCTGAATTATTGGGATAAGGCTAGTACTCTAGCAGGGGAGGTTGAAAACCCTAGCAAGACATTCCCAAAGGCACTTCTTGGCGCTGTGATTTTGGTGGTTTCTTCATACTTAATTCCTCTTCTTGCTAGCACGGGGGCATTGAAGTCGCCTTCTAGTCAATGGAGTGATGGGTACTTTTCAGAAGTTGGGATGTTGATTGGAGGGGTTTGGCTCAAATGGTGGATCCAAGCAGCTGCTGCTATGTCTAACTTGGGATTGTTTGAAGCAGAAATGAGT
Source organism: Populus deltoides (assembly GCA_015852605.2). Taxonomy (NCBI): domain Eukaryota; kingdom Viridiplantae; phylum Streptophyta; class Magnoliopsida; order Malpighiales; family Salicaceae; genus Populus; species Populus deltoides. The sequence continues at coordinate 5,010,413 of CM027578.2, read as the reverse complement.
GGCGATGCTTTTCAACTTCTTGGTATGAGTGAGATGGGAATGCTTCCATCTATATTTGCTTCCAGGTCAGTCAATCTGTCTCAATTTTTTTCTTCACTGATTTGAATTCCAATAATTGCTGCTTTTCTTTCTGATTGGAAATTAATCTATTAGGACGCAACACAAGCAAAATATCCTCCATGATCTATTTCAATTATTTCCGAGACAATGTTATCAGGGCAATGCTATGGCATAAATGCTGCGCATCAATTTATTTTTCAGTATTTGAAATTCAAGTTTTGTTATATTGGCCAAATAAGCCCTATCAGTGCACCTTAAGGATGTGGGTTCCTAATCAAATTGATCGAACCATTTATGCTTTCCAGGTCCGAACTTGAAACATAATCAACTAGACCATAAATATTGTGTAAAGTTCGTTCAAAATGGAAAAATTTACATCATTTGAGTGCTTTAATGTGTTTCTGCAGGTCCAAATATGGAACCCCCACCTTTAGCATTTTGTGCTCTGCTACTGGAGTAATCTTCCTGTCTTGGATGAGTTTTCAGGAAATCCTGGAATTTCTGAACTTCTTATATGCTATAGGAATGCTCCTTGAGTTTGCAGCTTTCATAAAATTGAGGATAAAGAAGCCAGAACTCCATAGGCCTTATAAAGTTCCCCTGCAGACATTTGGTGCAGCACTGCTTTGCCTGCCTCCTGCATTGTTACTTGTTCTGGTTATGTGCCTGGCTTCTATGCGGACATTCTTAGTTAGTGGTGTGGTTATTCTTCTGGGGTTCCTCTTATATCCGACTTTAGTTCATGCCAAGGACAGGAAATGGGCCAAATTTGATACAGAAGAACCGGGATTGCCTTCCAATACATCACGGGAAGAGAACTCGGTTTTCCTACATCCGCATCAGCAGGTAGCAGATGAGGCTTCAGTCAGCCTTCTTTCTGATTTGCCATCAACAGAACTGGGCCAGGAAAGCTGTGAAGTTTTGGTGGAAGGAGTTCTAAAATCCGAATGAGAATCCTTGTATATTTTTATACTCGTAATCATACACAAAATTCTGCTCAACACTACCACTAATTTATAAAATAATTTTATGATCTTCATGACTTGTAAACTGTTGCTATCATAAAGTGTCATATGATGTCCTTGAAGAGCAAAAGTATTTTGATGTCTTGTTAGGTGAGTTTTCCCAATGAGCTCTTGGAAATTCTGTAAAACAGTTCTTGCCACCAAGTAACTTCACGGCAGAAAGGGGCGTGTTTAAATTTAAACAAACTTTGAGCCTTTGTGATTTGAGATCAATATCTGCACAATTGGCAATTGGAAATGATTTCTGGTGCTCTTGAGAGAGAAATTTTGTGCTCGGTGTTTTTTCTGTTGGCTAAATTATATTGTAGGAAATATGTAATTGACTCAAATACACAATAGGGTTTTATTATATACTTTAAAACAATAAGGAGTAGGGTTTTCTTTAAAACAATTATGATTTCATTTCAACTTTATGAAATCTTGATTAAACATAATCAATACATGTTTATAAATTTATCTAGAATTGACTTTTGGGCATGTAAGGCATGAAGGAATAGGGAAGCCCAAGGGCATATATATATATATATATATATATATATATATATATATATATATATATATCTATCTGGGATGGTTTTAATTTTGAGTAAAAAATGATGCTTGCTTAAATGAATTGTTATAATTTAAATCAATTTATTTATCTCATGGATTAAGGTTGTTATACTAGTCTAAGTCCATGTATTTATTGTATTTAAAAATTAGGCAAAAAAAAAAGAGGCTATGTTTCCTTTAACCCAAACCAATTTCCATAGGTTTTAATTAGACCGAACCTAAACCTAATTAACTTGGACTCTAACTTAAGCTCAAAATGTTATCAAATTGATTATTCATTTATAACGCCCAATTTCTGATTGGTTTTTAATTATAACCTAATTCAGTTTTATTAGGCTAATTGTTAAACCTTTAGCCCAATAACCTATATAAAAGATTTATCCCACCAAAATTTTCATTAACCAAACTTTTATTTTCATGTGTTGTTGCAGATACCTTTTAAAATGTTTTTTATTTGGAAATATATTAAAATAATATTTTTTATTTTTTAAAAATTATTTTTGATATTAGCATATCAAAATGATCTGAAAACACAAAAAAAAATTAATTTGAAGCAAAGAAAAAAATAAAAAAATTTTAATTTTTTTCAAAAGCACTTTTAAAACGCAAAAACAAACAATTCAACCGAAACTTAAGAAACCATACAACCTTAATTAAACCCACACCTCATTAATTTATTCCGGCACAAAATATAAACCAACCCAAATAAAAATATATTAATGCTCTTAAGCTTTTTATTCCTTCATACCTAATAATATGCCCACAACACTGGAAGTCAATTTCATAAAAATTTCTAAACATATATTAATCCTGTTTAATAAAAGTTTTAAAAAGTTGAAATAAAATCATAAAACAACAAGCACACTTGTCATAATCTACATATAGACTTAATTTTTAAATTCTCATAAATTACTATGAGCAATTACATGATCAATAAAGAATTTACAAAAATAATATCACAACCATCAATGCAATATTAATAAAAGATAAATGAAAATTTAACTCATAGCTTAAATGTCAAATAACCATCTTAACTCAATAGCTTAAACTGTTAGGTGAGGTCCCAAAATATAATTTATATTATTCTCTAACACACTCCCTCAAGTGAAAATCCTTTGGGCTTGAAACTTGCACAGATCTACATTACCTTGTGCTTAATTTTTATCAAATAAATGGTGATGGTGAGATTTGAACCCGTGACCGCTTGATCATCAAGACTCTGATACCATGTAAAAAAAACCATCTCAATCCAATAGCTTAAACTGTCAAGTAAAGTCCCAACACCGCACAAACCATGAAAAAATTGCTAAAATCATTGTCTCGCATTGTTTACGAAAAATCCACTACTAATAATATTTTTTATTATTATTTAATACTAGCATACGCTATATTTTTATGTCTACTTGCATGGAAAATATTTATGCTGTAGCCAGGTGGTGGGAGTCAGTTACTTGTTCATGGGAGGTCACGGCCTCACGGGTTTATGTCTTAACAGCCACATAATAATTTTCAAGCAGTGTTATAATCCATACATAATATAAATTCAAGTACTACTATTTATTATATTATATTATTCTAATGAGAAACTAAATAATCAAATAAAATCATTAAAATATAATTTAAATTCATAAAACCGAGATTAAAAATAATATTTGAATAGAAAAACATGAAAGTTTCAACTGATTTCACAATGTAGAAATTAATAATTGATTAAGAAAAATACACACATCCTCTCTTTTTTTTTTTTTTTACCTCTGAACAATAATCATATTGTTGCCTGCAAAATCTAAAAAACTATACGTACAACTATTTTTTTCATAGAGTTTTAGCATGATATATTTTTCTATTAATTGTGACTTAATGGCACACATATATACAATGATTATTCTTTTATCAAGAATAAATTTTTCAAGTAATAAAACTTTTAGTTTTTTATTGCTTTAAATAAAATAATTATTACTATGTGTGTGTATATATAATATAATTTTAAATAAAATCTTATTGTGTAATTGAGTCATTAACGACTCTTAATGGTTGCTACGTATGAGGTTAAGATTGAACCATAAAAATATATGTTTGGTTAAGTATAAATGTGGTTTCGTTTTGGTGGAACCCACAATAAATTGAGGTTGCACGTGAGGTTTAACCAAAGCAAAAAAGTTGAGCTTCGCAAACAGTAGCTCTCCTCAATTTTTCCAGAACAAAAAGTAAAGTGGGTAGAAACAAAAATAAAAAAGAATCGTTTAACATAGGCCAATGCAGGAAGAAAAAGGGGTACCACCATCTACTTTCCTCATCACCGCCACAAGAACCGCCTTGAGTCACTGATAAAAATAGCAGCAGCAACATCAGAAAGGAGAAAACCGTGTCGGGTAGCCTGCTCTTCCCCTTCTTGTCCTTATTCTTCTTCACTGCATTTCTCAATCTCCATTGTTCTATAAAGTGAACAGTGGATAACGTCTTCACTGTTCATGGTTTGATAGGGTTCGGCCCAAAACAAAATGCATTGGACCGGTTCTGACAAGGTAAAATAAAAAAAGATAAAATTTCTCAAATATTGTGTTTTATTCGAAAAACTAGTGTTTAACATTATTCAATGGCACTACATAATTACATCAGAAGAAGATTTCATGATGACATGACATTTGCAGAATTTGATAGCAATCCCAATAAATTCTCGATGATATTTTACCTGATATTATTGCACGCTCAGGAAGCCATGAAACTACAGTCCTTATTGCATGAATTTCGTACGTGATGAAATTGCATATAATTTAATGGAACAATAAAAAATAACTTTTATATAAAGTATTGTTCTTTTCATGATGTGATAATAGTAATTAAATTTATAATATTTCAATTAAAAATCATTAATATTAATATATGTCTTTTTTAGTTATTTTATAACCTCAATTTGAAAAGCATTCTTAATCAAACGCATTAAACTATTTTTTGTTCAACCTCAATTTTAACCACAATTTTAACCAAACATATATTTTACCAAACCAACCTCAACTAAAAATACTTTTTACAAATTTTTTTTTCAAATCACAACCACAAAAGCTATCACAATTCCGAGTGTTTGAAAATGTGATAGCGGTTGCCTTTTAAAATGCTTTTCATTCAAAAACATATGAAAGTAATATTTTTTTATTTTAAAAAAAATTAGTTTTGATATCAACATATCAAAATAATTTGAAAACATAACAAAAATATTAATTTAAAATAAAAAATAAAAAAAATTAATTTTTTTTAAAATACTTTTACAGCACAATGTCATACAGGAGATATTTCCGACGTATATAACACAGCAAACAAACAAGCCCCCGCACGTGTGTTGACTCGTCTTAAAATGACTCCCAAAGCCCACCCAAGCCCTTTCGGACATTGGTCTGCTTCTCTAAAAAAAAAAAGACTCCACCGATCAACCTGAAAAATCCTTACATGGTTGGAGAGAGCACAAAAAGAAAGAAACCCAATTCATAGTCTGGTAAGTACTCCACGCCATCTCATTTCAATTCTCAATTAACCTTTTGGGTTATTTATTTTCGTTAAATCTCAAACGGGTTTATATTATTTTTTTGTTGAATTGTTGCTTGAATCTTTCTAATTTCATCGATTTTTGTTTCTGGTACTTCTGTTTATTTAATGTTGAATTACACAGTTTTTTAACTTTGTTTATTTTATTTTTTTTTATCTTTTCAGTTTGTGTAACTTTGTTTTAAATGTTCAAGTTGCATTCCTTAGCTAAATTTATACTTGGGATTTGTTCATGTTTCATTAGAACTAGAAAATAACGTGCGAGATTTATTTGAATTTTGATGAGTTTTTGGTTACTGTGCAGTTGCCGATAGGGTTCTGGTACAGGGTTTGGATTTACGAGGAAGCGTTGTGAATCTTGTGATGTTGTGGGCTTTGCTTTAAAGTAAAGATTTTAACGAGGATTAAGTCATTTTGGGTGTGAAAATGACCGTGTCCAATCAAATGTCTATGCGAATTAATACTTTAGAGCTCAAATCTTTGATTGTTAAAAAGATTGGGCGGCAAAGAGCAGATAAATACTTTTATCAGCTCACAGGATTGCTTAATTTAAAGATTACCAAGTGTGAATTTGATAAGTTTTTTGTTGGGATTATTGGCAGAGAGAATATCCCTCTTCATAACCGCTTTATTCAATCCATTCTCAAGAATGCTTGCTGTTCAAAAGTTCCACCATCCAAAAGTGCTAAAAGAGCAGGAAGTAACCTCACTGTTACAAATGGATATCAGAAAAATAGTCTTCAATCACTCTATGGGGATGCCTTTCCTTCTTCCCCACGCAAGGGAAGGTCCCCTGTTAATCGAGATTGCAAGTTTAGGGACCGCCCAAGTCCTCTGGGCCCTCTTGGAAAGCCTCAAAGTGTAGAATGTGAGGAATTGAATGCAAGGGGACAAGAACAGCAGAGTGCAACAGAGTTGCTTTCACTTGGTAGTAGACCTCCAGTGGAAGTTGCTTCTGTGGAAGATGGAGAAGAGGTTGATCAGATGGCAGGAAGCCCCAGTGTTCAGAGTAGAAGCCCGGTCACTGCTCCTCTTGGTATTTCCATGAATTTTGGATCTCGGAAAGCTCTTTCAAATGCTTCTTTATGCAATAATCACCTTAAAAGGACTTGTCTGAACAGTGGTGAACTACCTGATACTAGATCATTAAGAAGTCGGTTGGAGCAAAAGTTGGAGATGGAGGGCATTAGTGCGTCTTTGGACTGTGTTAACCTGTTGAATAACGGGTTAGATGCATATTTAAAGAGGTTGATTGAGCCTTGCATGGCTTTAGCTGGTTCGAGGCATGGAAAGGAGTACTTGAAAAAGGCAAGTGGTCAGTTCATTCCTGGTTTGAATGAGATTTTACCGGAGAAATACATGCAAAGAGAGACAAAATCAGTTTATGCTTCCATGTTGGATTTTCGTGTCTCAATGGAGTCAAATCCCCAGATACTCGGAGAGGATTGGCCCACACAACTCGAGAAAATCTCCTTGCAGGGGTTTGAAGGGTGATAAATACTGTCTTCACAATAGCTTTAATTGGTTGATGAATTCGGAAGTTAGTTCCTAGTCACATATACATCGATAATTGGTTTGCTTTACATCGTATATGCCACCGGAATGCTTTTTGGGTTTTCAGCTTTAATAAAGTCGTGAATAAAGAAGCCAGTGCTTCATCATGTTATCCTGGTGCAACATAGCCTTGACTGCATCTCGTGCTGTTGCTCGTTTAAGTTATGCACCTCTGGCTTCTTTGCAAACTTTCTTAGTTAGTGGTGCAGTTTTTCTTCAGGGGATCCTTCTTATACTGACTTTAGTTCGTGCCAAGGACAGGAAATGGACCAAATTCGATACAGAAGTACCAGCGGTGCCTTCCTATACTGGTCTACAGGGACAACTGGGTTGTGCCAGAACCACGACTAAGAAGCTGCCAATGAGGCTTTAGTCAGGGTTCTTTTCATTTCCTCATACAAAAACAGATCAAGAAGACTGAAGTTCAAGTGGAAGGAGTTTTTGAAGTCATAGTGAGAAGTTCATGTGTACTTTAGTTCTGTAAATCATTTTAAAATTTTGCTTCAACGGGGTTGCTAATTCAAAAATGTATAGATTATCTGTCTGCCTTGTAAAACTGTTATTCTGATAGTGTAATGTTCTTGAAGTTATTTTCGATGTCTAGGCTGGATAGTCTTTCTTGACGAGTTGAAATCCTAGGAGAGACTTTTATGCCAAAGGAAAATGAGATTAAGGTGTCCATCTCTCCATGATTCTGCTACCTAGTTGCTTCAATGCAGGAAGGGGGTTATGTTTAATTTAGCAAAAGCCAATTCCAAGTGATTTCATCACTTGACTGGCTGCTTGGAAATACTTTTGCCGTTTTAACATTAAAATATGTTCTTATTTGTTTCTCAAAAAAGAAGTTTTTCTTGCCCCGCCATGACTGCAGGCCCAGGGATGCCTAGTAACTTTCCATCAGCTCCAAAAGTATGCCGCTTGTGCAATTTTCACCACGAAAGATCAAGTTCCGTTGGAAAAAAAATAAGAAACAGTGCCTCGTGTACAGATCAACCCAATCTACATCCCTTTTCAGGGATAAATAATGCCACTAGCTGGATTACAATATAGACTGGATTAATTTGTTGAAGAATATGCGGGACTATGACCCAAAAATTCTATAGGAATTTAAGTCTGAAGTTTTTGAATATTTGTGAAATAAATTATTCATGTACAAAGATTCGATCATTAGCAAACCATGATAAATTCAATCTCGGTTCATAAAAGTGAGTCCAAATTACTTCTTTACTGCAAAAAGATGTATGCATGAGGATTTTTCTTTGATTTTTCCTTTTCCTTTTGCTTATGAAGCAGAAAGCCATTTAATTTTCACTTGCATGATCCATGTTTTGAAAACGAAATTAGCCGAGACTGCCAAAAAATCAGCAAACAAACAGGCCTTTAAGAAAGTGTACGTGACGTGTAGTGGTGACTTGTGTCTTAAAAAGCCCATGAGCTATCCTACTGGCTTTGGTCTGTTTCTAAAAGACACCCAACAAAAAACATAACCAAAAAAATAGACAAGGGATCGTTCACCGGAAAAACCCTTGGACAAGCACAAACATTGGAAACCCTAATCCCAATTCGGTACGTATCTCATTCTACCTTTTTTTAATTCAAAATTCACCATTTGGGGTTTCGATTTTCATTTAAATGGGTTTCATTTATTTTTCAATTGGGTTCTTAAATTTCCCTAATTGTCTTTCTATTTCTGGAACTTCTGTTTATGTAGTTCTTAAATTCAAGTAATTTATTTGTTTATTATATCAACTGTTTTTGTTTGTGAGCATCTTTATAATAGAATTAGAAGCTGTGTTTTTTAAGCTGAATCTGTACCTAGCGTTTGCTAATGCTTGATTAGAACTAGAAGAAAAAAAGTGTGAGCTTTGTTTAATTTTGATCTATTTCTGGTTACTATGCAGATGGGAACGGTGCTTGGGAACTAGGGTTTTAGGTTTTGGATCTTTGAAGAAGCACTTTAATGATGTGGGTTTTGCTTCAAAGTTTCAAGGTTTTGGATTTGGTGCAGATAAATAATTTTTGACCGAGTGAAAACAATGGCATCGAATGAAATGTATAGTAGAATTGATACTTTAGAGCTCAAGTCATTGATTCTTAAAAAGATTGGACATCAAAGAGCCGATAAATACTTTGATGAGCTTACACGATTGTTTAGTTTGAAGATTACCAAATGTGAATTTGATAAGCTTTGTACTAGGATAATTGGTAGAGAAAATATCCCTCTTCACAACCGCCTTATTAGATCTATTCTCAAGAATGCTTGCCTTGGAAAAGTTCCACCACCCAAAGGTGTAAGAAGAGCAGGAAGCAACCTTACTGTCAAAACCACAAATGGACATCAGAGAAATTATCTCCAGTCACTTTACAGGGACGCCTTTCCCTCTTCCCCTCGCAAGGGAAGATCACCTGTTAATCGAGAACGCAAGTTTAGGGACCGCCCAAGTCCTCTGGGCCCACTTGGTAAGCCCCAAAGCATGGCATGTGAGGAATTGAATTCAAGGGCCCAAGAGCAGCAAAGCGCAACAGAATTGCATTCACTTGGTAGCAGACCTCCAATTGAAGTTGCATCTGTGGAAGAGGGAGAAGAGGTTGAGCAGATGGCAGTAAGCCCTGGTGTTCAAAGTAGAAGTCCGGTTACTGCTCCTTTTGGTATTTCGCTGAATCCGGGTGGATCTCGTAAAGCTCTTTCAAATATTTCTATAGGGAGCAATTACATTCCAGAGACCTGTCTAAACAGTGGAGAGCTGCCAGACACTAGATCATTAAGAAGTCGTTTGGAGCGGAAGTTGGAGATGGAGGGCATTGGTGTGTCTTTGGACTGTGTTAACGTGCTAAATATAGGGTTGGATGCGTATTTGAAGAGGTTGATCGAGCCTTGTATGGCTCTAGCTGGCGCAAGGTGTGATAGTGAACAGTTGAAAAGGGCAAATGGTCAGTTCATTCCTGGTCTGAAGGAAACATTACCTGGGAGATATGTAAAGAGACAGACAGAATCAGTTAATGCATCTATGTTGGATTTTCGTGTTGCAATGGAGTCAAATCCACAAATACTCGGGGAGGACTGGCCTGTGCAACTTGAAAAAATCTCCTTGTGTGGTTTTGAAGAGTGATTAATACATTTTCACCATTGTATTAGAAGTTAAGCGGTTGATGAAATGGGATGTCAGTTGATAGCCGCTTACATTGATGATTCAGTATTTTGAATCAATCATTTACTCCAATTTTCTCTCCACTTGCGTGGAGTTTTACAGGCAGTCCCAAAGGGAATAATAACCTGTAGAAGATGTGGTAATCCTAGGTCAGCTTGACCTGGTTGCCTTTAAATGTCAGCCGTCATAACTGTTGCAGGAAACATGTTTATATAGTATAATGTAATACTAGATACAGGTTAGAACTAGGTATTTTAGGAAATTTACACAATTCATCAACCAATCTCTTGTTTTTTGCCTCCCTGTAGTGTACTGGGTTATCAATGAAATAAAGCTTCCTTGATTTAGAATGCTGTTTACTGTTGTTACTTCTGTTGGGTATAAATATATTTAGGACTTCATCTTGGATAAATTGTCGCTTGTTAACATAATTTTATTTTCCATTCAAGCCCCGTATCCTTACATTTGCTATCCTTATCCAGAATGCTGGAGACTTGGTATCGAATTTGGATGTGAATTTCTGGATATTAAATCCTGTTATTCATAGGAAGGTCTTAAACCATCTGCCAATGGTCGGTGAAAACTGATGTTCAATCAATGAAAAGCTTACAAACGTCAACAAGGATGATCCAGCGTTTCATGATGGACAAGTAGTTGTTGACTGAAACTTGCATGGTGCACTCATTTTGTAGCCTAGCGCGAGCCTCTCCATCAATCATCATCATCAATTTTGATCCGTTCCCTAGTTCAGAGAACTAAACACCCTCTTCAATTTCTTTTTTTCCTGTTCAGATGATCAGCGCTCAAGTTCTTTGTTACTGGACTTCTCTTTTCTTGACGATATAAGCATGGACCTGAAAATAATAATCCTTTTTTTTTGGAATTTCACTTGACAATGGCATAATAACAAAATCGTGGATGTTTGAAATTATCCAGAAGTCATCTCCTTGATAGAATACTGGCTCGAGTTTGAGTTATTAATGGTAAAATTTGCAGGTGTGATGTCGAAATGAGCCGTATTCTTTCACAGGTGAGGTTACTCTGACTTCACCATGAAGAATACGTAGTCTTGAGCACATTGTGAACATCTTGTATCTGCAAAGAGATCAAACGGCTTCTAGTTCAGCTCTCAGTTGTTAGGTATGAGCTGTCATAGAGATGAGACATGCAGAGAAGACTGTAAACTCCAATGGTTCACATTGGTTATCTGAAATCCTACTTGCTCATTCTTCTGTATTACCAATTTCCCCAAAAATGGGTAACATTTTTCCTTGGTCAGCACTTTAAATTGGAGTTTGATACAAATTAAACGTAATTCCAGAGAGCAATGTTTCGAAGAGATGTTTCCAATGACATTAAGCCATTGCTTTACAAAACACTTTAGTTCTACTTTACATTTCTGGTAAATTATCTCAAAACAATCATGAGAAGACCATCAAACATGATGGTTGCTACTTGCTACTCTCAATTGTATCAGAGATCTAACTGACGAGTTCCTCAATTGTCCCGATTTAGATATCATAGCAGCATTTCATTGACAGGATTGAATTTCGTTTCACTGATTATGCATGCAACCTCCAGTGCAGGGCTGTGTAGTTAAAAGACATAGTGATGGTGAAATGAAAAGGCAAGTATTGAGCCCATCAGCTGGAAGAGCCTGCTTTATCTAGACTTGCCATATATGTCATGTAGACAGTCCATAGATATGAAAAAGAGTTGCTCACCAGGGGCTGTCAAAAAACACCGAGAACAAAAGTCAACAGTCCATAAACCAGATCATATGGATAATAGTTTTGACTATAGCAATAAACCTAATTGTACCTGTAAATGGACGGGAATGAATTTGAATGTGACAAAATCACATACAGGCCAGTACATAACGCCATTTATCATTGTAGGCAATAAATCTCGCTTCAACCGGGCAATAATCTCGGCACTGTTCTCACCTGAACCAGGTAACCAAGGCAACAAACACTTCACTTTAAAGTTTCTCAAGTAGCTCATACAAGTGATTGTGACTTCTGGGGGACACACATAACCCTTGAGTCATAAAGATTAGAATGGAATACATTTTTATTGATTGACAGAACAGGGTCTGTTTGATGAATACAAGTGAACAAAGATGCAAATGCAGTAGAGGCATGCACGCAGACAGAATGTTTTTAATACCAAGAATTTCGAAATATAGACAATTCAGAACTTTTTAATGCCAAGAAATATCAATTGAACTCAAGAAAGCACCAAGGGTTGCACTTCACAGTCTATATTAGATATGTGGTCAACAACTCACGGTTATCATAGTTCAAATCTTAAGAGTTAAAAACCCCTCTCATTTCAGAGTTATTAAAAACACCTGATTATTCCATGCTTATTAATTGAACTTTGTGTGTTGAATGAACTGGCCATTGACAGCAACGGAAGATATAATTGAACAAAACATTGCAAATTCAATCAAGTTTATTTGTTAGTTTGCAGGCTTCTACGCTTACAGTCAAAAAGCAGCATCTGAAATTGCAAGAATTCCCCATGTAATAGTGCATATGAAATGTGATATCTGCAGAAACAAAAGTATGTGCTTACCCTGTAAGCATGCATTCGATGAGAAGAAAACAACAGTCATGATAGGTCCATAGATGGTCTGACCCATGATAATTTTCTTAAATGTTGTGATTAGATCTCGTTTAGGAAAGAGCTTCGACACGAAGTTGAACCAAAAATGCAATGATGGTCCTATTATCAGCAACCCATATCCGGCCATGCGCAATATCCTCACCAGATCATAAGCTTCCGAACTTGGCAGTGACATTGTCTGAGGAAAAATAGAAAAAAAATTCATAAAATTATGTCAGGGATAAAGCTAGTTTCCAGTGCAAACATGCAATTATTAATCGCAACTGTTTGCAGCTAAGCCTGGCACAGACATGTGAAGTTCTTGCATTAAAGCAGGCAAGGAGAAAAAACAATTCAACCGAAAATGCAAAGAAGAAGAGAGGAGTGGGGATGATGTAACTCGCCAGTCTTTAGAAGACTTGAATACATGCTTTGTCAGGGCATTCTAAACAAAGTGAGTACATGCAAACTGAAGCAGTTGCTGGTTGAAAGTTTCATTATCCTAATCCTAATACACAACAGCATTTACCAAACGGGTCTAAGCTGTCGTGTGAATACTAAAGAGAGAGGAGCACTAAGGTGGAGACAATTGATAGCTTTAGTCGATAGTAGTGATATAGAACACAAGTATGAAGCAGATAGAACAACATAAACAAAAACATGATAAGTCACCCCAACTTGTGGATAAATGGAGTAACCATAGATTAATCCAAATTCCAAGTTATAACTACAACACATGAAGCAACGACCCAGATTTGAGAATCTATCATAACTAGAGAAAAAAACCATCCATAATTTCAACCAAATTAACCAAGCAACTAAAGATTCTTACTCAGGTAGAGATATAAGAAGATGGCTTTCTATCACATTAAAAACAACTCCCTAGTTAATACAAAATCCATCGTCTCACAAGGAAAAATAGCAGGACTTGACATTAAATCAAACAACTCTGGCTTCCAAAAATTCAAATTGGCATCACAAATATTTAGCTTTTTGCTAAAATATAATACAAGATCATATCTAAAACCCACCCCCAAAAAAAAGGAGCAGAAATAGAGATTTTAGGCGCAATAGAAAGGAATGCTTGTTAACATCAAGAGCCAGCTAATTATTTTCTTTTTCAATAGATCACCATGATCTCGATTCAATTCTCTCTCATTTAGCGAGTTGCTCCATATATAAATCTATAAACACAAACTAAATCCACCAAAAAAAAAAAATTGAACGGTAAAAAAAAAGTCCTTAAAAAGACCCCATTTTTAAAGCAAAATCACTTGAAACAACAAAGACCCAGCAACCGATAAGTCATGTTAACAACTCCGTGGCTCCATATTTACCTGAGACGACAAGTCAGCAGCAATGTAAATAAGAGAAGAAGTGGCACTTTTAGTCAAAACAGGCCGTGACTTAACCATCCCGAGGTACCAACCAACAAACCCAAATTTGGAAAACTCAGAGGTTCCAGCCTTTGAAGAGAAAGAAGAGGTCAAAAGAGAAGAAGGAGAGAGCTCATTGTATTCTCTTGATCTCTTAAAAAAATTTGAGAAATCAAAGTAAGCTCTTCTTGTCTGATGTTGTTGTCTGAGAATCGAATGAACTGTTGTTGTTGTCGCTGCTGCTGGGTCTGTGATGGTGTGGATGCGTAGCAGGCGGGGGATAGTGGAGTTTCTCATGAAGGAGCCGCTCATTTTGGTGGTGTCTGGAAACTCGGTAGGTGTCTTTCTGGTTTTTGTGAACTAGGGGTTTGTGTTTGTTAGAGGTTTTAGAGAAGAGAGCGAGAGGTGGCTTGAAAGAGAACTGGCCTATTAGTTCGTGGACCAATATAAAATAAAAGGGAGGGGTTTTTTTATACTACTATTAGTCTCACGAGTATGGAAAATGATGTGTACTCGCCTTCTCTCTCTCTCTCTCGTTTTCTTTTCTTAATATCATCACTTTCATTCATTTGAATCTATTTTATTTTTATTTTTTTTAAATCACCATGGAAATCACATTGCAGCAACGTAATTGGAATAGACTATGATGCATGTTTGGCTTGAAAGTTGCTTATAGTTATTGATGTTACATTTAAAAAGATAATATAATGTTATTTTATATTTATGCGTCTTTTTTTATAATAAATAAATAAAAACTAAATAGAAATATGGTCACTTAAGGTCAAGAATATGAATATGAGTAGAAAAAATAAATTAAAAATTAAAAATATTTAATTAATTAAGCTATAAAGTAAGAATTCCAGTATCATTTTTTAAGCATTTAGTTTAATCTAAACAAATGAAAATGGTTATTAAAAAATAAAAACTAAACACAAAAATCAGAATATTATTTTTTAATAAAATTAAAGAATCAATGAAATTAATTTAAGTTTTGAATAACATATTTATAAATAAATATATTTTATTTGATATAATTTTTCAATCATGAACTATAATATTATTTTCAAAATTAGTAAAGTGAACACATTTAATTTTGTTTTTTATGCTTCATCGTAAAATTACACAGTCATTTTATCATCATAAAGTTATTATATTTAATAAAATTAATATCAAAGAAATTTTTTCTTCAATAACTGCAAGTAATGAAAGAATTAGTTTCTAGTTTTAATAACTAAAAACGCATATTTTTTCTTCAAAAAAAAAAAAACTAAAACGCATATTTGGACACAATATAAAGTGGCTAGTATTAGAAATTTGGAGGCAGCGAGTACCTTACTGTCCACAGACCAGCGAGTACGTAACAAAAGCTTCCGGCAGTAGCTGAACTCTTGGAAAAGTACTTGAAAACCACACCGATTCACCAAAAATCAAACACCCCTCCTTCCAGCATTTCGGCAAGCCATTGCCCGTCACTTACCGACACGCGTTCAACTATGCCACTTTCTTCAATCCACGTATCTTTTATGCTGACACGTTTCCTTGCAGACCCGATTTGCTCCCCATCTATACGAATGACACGTCGTTTTCATTGAAACTAAACTATTTCTGGACTTGTTGATGTTGTCTCCGAATCACTCCCGTGTTTGTTAATGTTTTTGAGTAGTGCTAGGGAAGCTACCTCTGCTCCGTCGCCTTTCAGGTTACCTCCCGTGGTGACGTCATATTTATTAAACTCGGGGATTCGGACTGGAATTTAAAAAAACATTAATCTATATCAACTCGGTGAATCAACTCATTACCGGTCAATTTCAAACCGTGTACAAATCAGGCGGCTAATTCTAGTCCAGGATCTTCTATTTTTGAATGGTTAACAATAAATTTTACATTACAGTCCACATAGATATCTTGTGAAATCCATCTCAGACCATTAATATCTTCTTGCACGTCGATGTTAAAATGATGGAAATTCATCAAAACGTGTCCATTTCAACTGTGACAGTTTTTTTAAAATTAATTTTTGTTTAAGAATATATTAAAATAATATATATTATTTTTATTTTTTAAAATTTATTTTCAATATTAAAAATAACTTATTTTTTCTAAAAAACACGGCGCGCTTTAGCATAAACAAACAAGCACAGTATCCAGGTTTCGGAATATCTAGGAAAATATAAGGGACTCAGTCAGCTTATTCTTGTTTTCAATCTGAATCAAAACTAACACTTGCCGACACAAATGTTTTAACTTTCTAAGAATGTCTCGTCTAATTTAAGTGTTTTTCTCTTCCAAATTGGTGGGAGAGCAACTGCCAGTCTTGGGTATGCAAGAAATAATGTCCCACATCTAATAAAAAGAGCAACTCTTCATACTCTATATACTGCATCTGAACAACGTGTCATCGCTGAGCTCAGTAGCGTGGGCTTGTAACTCAAGTGAGGGCATGAAAGTGATGGGACGTTGTTTCGGCACAGGAGGTTGGGTTTGATGTGGCTTCTTTACTGGCCTGCCCGTTCCAAGCCAGGAGCGAGCCATGCTAACCAAGCGAAGGCCTGGTTGGCCCGTCTCCTGAAGTGAAGGGCACTGCGTGAGGCTGGTTTCACAGAGCAGCGATCACCTTCCTCTCTTGGCAGTGGAAGGATAACAGGCTGGTGCCAATCAAATCCGTATGGCCTAATGGGCTGTTCCAACTGGACCATCATTTTTGTTAAAATTTTAAATTACTTGAAAGAAGAATAGAGATTATGAAACGATGTTTCTTTGCCATTTTGTAATTATATCTCAGCAAATGGGCTTTGAAGATTTAAATTAAATATTTTACAATCTTCTTACACCTCGTGCTTCCATTGAGAAGCTCTTAGAAATTGACGGGTAACTAAGCATTGTAAGAAAAACAACGTAAGAGAGAGGTGTATCTTAGTATCAAAGGGAGATAGGGAATATGATTGTGGTTGTTTTTTTTTTTTAAAAAAAAAAATCAACATGTTGACCAATTGTTATGAATTGTTATGTTATTTTGATTTGCAAAACACTACTGGCTACCAAAATTAGACTCTCTTGGAAAGTTTTCCACTTCGCTTATTCAGGATGTTGTGTTCAATTATTCTAAATCTATCTTACCATCAGCAGCCAAACAAATGCTACAGTGATTTGCGACCAGGAAGAAGGATTTATTAGCGGGAAAACTGCGAGATGATGTTGTGATGGGGACTTGGGAATCAGAGGGAGTAGAAAAGTTGAATCCACATCGCAACTAAGAGAGCGTTTGGCTCTGCGGTTCAACCTACTTTTTACTGAATTTTAATTTTTTTTTTGTTAAAATTAAGTGCGGTTTGTACTTTTTGGATCATTTTGATGTGCTGATGTCAAAAATAATTTTTAAAAAATAAAAAAAAATTATTCGCATGTATTTCAACACGAAAAGCTATTTGAAAAGCAACTACTACCACACTGTCAAAACACCCTCTAAAAAACTAACTATACAATGCTCGAACTTCATCACAGGGGGGGGCTAGGTTATGGGACGCGGAACAAGCCCAGGAGGCTTGATCTGCTTGTTGGACTTGAACCATGAGGCTAGTTTCTCTGGTGGAGGGTGGTGCGGGAGGCTGGTTTCACATAGCCTGCGATAGCCTCCCGCTCCTGGCTGTGGTGGAATATCTGGCAGTTATCAAGCAGGTCCACATGGTCTGAACGGCTTGATCAAACAATAATAATAATAAAAAAAAATTGCAGGAAAAAACAGGGTGCTAAAACAGAGCAAATTTATAGCAAATGCTGCGCAGCAATCTAATTCGTTGCTCAGTTTTACATATTGATAATGAGTGTACCCTGTCCACCAGTACAATTATTGGGGAAGGTTGGCTGAGAGTCTATGGCCAACTGCAGATCTCATAAAACCATTTTATTTGCTTACCCGATCAACTTTCCTGACATCAACAATGTGCCATTGTCATTGTTAACAACGTATCGTAATAGGGCACTAAATTATCTCATATAAGTTTCAAGGTTACAGTCTTCAGCATCCGAAATCATAAGGCACCAGTCCCTTCAGCTCAGGTCCATTAAGCCTGTTGTTTGCGAAACTGAAACAGGCCAGCAAAAAAATAACCAAGTAAAACTCACTACGAAAATAAACTATAACAGAGCCATATCATGCTTCATGCATGCACTATGAAACGAATTAATTGTTTCCAATACAGATGATATACGATAAATTTATGTATAAGAAAGTAAGCATTCCATATTTGTCGTGTTTGCAACAATTCATTCAAATTATCGATACCTAGCATGCAACATAGTATTTGTATTGTTCAGGAGTTGCACCAATCCACTTGCTGGTGTGCTTGCATCTCCATGTGACTGATGCAAGCAGTGCTGATAGCTAGAGTGGAGATCACGAGGTAAAAAGGGGCACTTTCCCAAACAAGCCTACAGAATGGATGCTACATGATTGAGGATTTCCCAGTTTTCACTATTGGGGCAGAGTAATTATGCGAGGCGAGTTCATAAATGCCACATGCCAGTCACATGTTCGACACTGATTCACACAGGTAAGAGGCTCTTAAGGTCACACCATTGAAGTTCTTCCTTTCGGGGTCTAACTACTCAGTGTACTCGTTATATGGGATTTTTAGGGAGACTACCAGTTTCATTTCAGATATGCAATTGGCCATAAGAAATTTAGCAAACGACGAGGAAGTAACTTCCATGTCATAATGATTCAAGAAAACTACAAGCAGACAGTAAGTTAACAGGATCAAGATACCTTTCCATCGGAAACGAGGCGAAGGGGCCATCAACAGGAATTGTTCCACAGAGATTGTTGTTAGAAACATCACTGAAACCAAAAGGAAAATATGACAAAATTAGAAAACTAATATAAACAATCTCCATAACTATTAACTTGGAATTTAAAACTACTTCTTGTTCTCTACTTACAAAACTTTGAGGTCCTTAAGAGTTGCGAGCTCCCTTGGAATAGATCCTGATAGCTTGTTGTTGTTTAGTCGACTGTACCATCAATTCGACCAAATTAAAGTTCCAAAATTGAAGTAATTTCTGAGTTTGTCATATTCAATTTGCTTTGGCCAATTGAAGGGGAAATGCTTACAGGAATACGAGAGACTTCAACTTGGCAAAAGATTTAGGTATTTCTCCTTCAAACTTGTTGCCATACATATCCATGCTAACAAGGTTTTTCAAATTACCCAACTCCTTGGGAATTTTCCCTCCTATATCATTCCTATAAAGCTCCCTGCAGATATTCAAGAATTTCACAACCCAGTTACTTTATATAATCATGTGAAAAAGAAATACAGCAGCTAATTCGCCTTGCAATTAATATGATGATATATGGTCTTAGAATTGCTTGTAAGATTCTTCACTAAATTCTTCTGATGAAACAAAAGCCTGAACTCTACGAGGTCTCGTTCAAAAAAATAAATCAAATGCAAGATGAATTTATATTTATTTCCTTTAAAGAAAAAGGAAAAATCAGAACACAAACGGGATGTAATTCTCAGGGTCAAACTTTCTTCTGTTTTCTGTTTTCACATCATAACAGGTAACAAGATGTAGTCCTTGAAAATTAAAGCAAAAGGGGACAAAATGGCATACAAGTACTTTAGATGCTTGAGTTGTCCAAGCTCTGGTCCCAAAGTTCCAGAAATATTAGAATTACCCAAATCCCTGAAATTCAACAACGAAAAAATAGTGAGAAATAAAACTATATAATATTTTATTGCAAATTAAAAAACATACATGATTATGAATAAGAATTACAACAAATCTCAAAATTAAAATGAAAGAGTGAGAGAGAGAGAGAGAGATGAGAAGTTACAAGCGGGTAACATGATTGTTGGAATCACAAGTGACATGGAACCAGGTGCAGGGACTGACAAGAGCTGGGTCCCAACTCTGCAACGCATTGGTTGGATCGGAAAGCCTACTTCTTAAAGCTTGCAACGCATTTCCTGAAACCCCCAATACAAACAAAAGCCACGAAACAACATATTCAGAAACCAGCAAACCCAACCACATGTTTTCTTGCCAACAAAACCAAAATCAAATAGTACAAATTTTAAACAAAATAACCCAAACCCGAATCTTAAAACCTATCACAACACTCCTTTTCACGGAAAAATACACACAAAAAAGGAGGCAAAATAATGATCTTGCTAGCGCAGCAAAAAGGTAAACTTTGAAACCCAAAAAGGAGCGAAGTTGATGAGTAGTAGTACCTTCAGAGTTGGTGGAGAGGGAGCGGGGAATGGAGAGAAGAAGGGAAAGAAAAATAGATACAAGGTAAAGGTGAGCCATTTTTTGAGAGGGTAACTATAGCGAAGGAGTCCGAAGAAACAAGAAAACCAGAGAGGAGAGAGAGAGAGAGATGGTGGGTAATTAATAAAAAAGTGAGTCAAGTCAAATCATTGAGTGGAAGAAGAAGAAGAAGAAGAAACGCTACAAAAGTGGGTTCATTTTCGCACACTGTTTCAACCTTGAAAGAAAGACTGGTTACTGTTACTGCACCACACCGCACAGCAGCAAGAAGACAGTGCAGGTGCAAGTGGAAGAGAGAGAGAGCCAATGGGAGTGGAGGATGTTGGGTGTTTTAGTCACTGGCTGTGTTTTGGGTCTTTTGCGCGTTCAATGTGCGGGTTCCACTGCGCAAGCATTGATGACTTTGAAGTTTCAACTTTGAAGCCAGCCAGCCGGCAACTCTAGTGATGTATTAAACGAAACGTAAAAGACCATCTCAGCTTTCAAGCGTTGAATTGAAGGGGTTAAAGGGCATTATGGGAAGGAAGAGCGAGATGTACGGCTGGGGCCCTTAAACATTTTATTCCACGTCAGACGGACCCACAATCAGTAAAAGTTCAAACCAAGACAACGACCAAGACGAAGATAATGCATATTTATTAAATTCGGGTGAATTAATTATGATTTTATTTTAAATAGATTGATATGATTAAATTTAACTGATAAAAAAATTTTAATTTTAAATAGTATTTGAAACATGATTGAAAGTATAATTATAATTATTTTTTAAAATATTTTTTACTCATAATTATATTAAAATAATATCTTTTTATTTTTTTAAAATTATTTTTTATATCAACATATTAAAATTATCTAAAAATACTAAAAAAATATTATCAAAAATCATTACCATGTTAAAACTTATATTGCTCATAGGCAACTTGTCACTTGCCCTTTCATTAGTGCAATAATTCTTTCTCCCCGTACTCTAATTATAGTAGCCTTATCTACCTCATGAAGGGATGCTAAATTGCACTCACAGGAGCCGCTATCTTTACTCCTCTACAAATAATAGAATTCAAAAATAAAAAAAAAAATAAAAATGAAATGTAGAACCATCAGCATGTACAATGGCATCTCAGACTACATGGGATGCTCATCAGGGAGACAACTAAGTTTGGCATCTAAAATCCACAAGGCAGATCATGAACATTGAGCTGAATGGATAGCTTGCATGATCATGAAAATGTTCGAGTACCAAGGTACATAATAAGCAGTATTCTACTGTCGACTTCTGCATGCAAGTTCCTGTTTTGCACTTCCAGCATCATTTTTTAAGATGCGGGAAACAAGCATACACATCAGACTTAGGGTGCTTTGCTTCAGCATGCTCCCGGCACTTCACCTCTGTTGTGGTGCATATGAATGTCTGCATGCACACCTTGCACTGCACTCAGTATCCATGATCCACCGGACCAATTATGGAAGGAACCAGTACCGGCATCGAGGGAGACAGCAACAAGAGATCAAGTCACAACCTTGTAAAGGCTGAATAAAATGTCTACTTCATAAAGAATGATAAGAAATTTTTTTAAAAAACAAATATAATGGAGCCAATGAAATACAAGTTTACAGCAAGCACTAGATAGGTATATCCTAAGAAAATGGCCAAGAAACATGGGAAAACTCCCCATCATAAATCAGAATCAAGAACCTCGTACTGGGAAACCTAAAATGCAGAAATGGTTAAATGCTCAAGGACTATGAAATGAAGTTCTCACTGTTCACATTACTAATTGTATACCGTGCAGCGTCATAGATCTCTATAATAAATCAGTGCAAAATGAAAATCCAGCTTCTGCAATGAGGCAGTAATTGAGAAAATATCCAGGTCCAAACTCGCCACGAGTCTCAAGATATTCTCCACTCTGAACTAGAGAGAGGGGATTCTAGTGTTTGCAACACAGGAGAGAAAATAAAGAAGACTCAACATAATCTCAAGAAAAATCCATCAGACTTAATAATCTTTAATTCCAATACATCTCTAAAACATGTAATGAAGACATCCACAGTTTATTCATTCCCATAGGAAAGCGTCTGACACACATCCAAATCACCCACATACATGAAAATGCGCCGGAATTATTTAAAGGGCCAATGAAAAGTAATTCTATAACCAGAAGTACAACCGGAGAAACTCTGAGCAAGCTTAAAACAAAGAGAGAAGCTTTAAGAGAAAATCACAGCTAATGCAGAATTTCAGGCCAAAGCATCGAAGAAACAAGTTCCTAACATTCTCACACGGATGATCTAGTTACTTATTGCAAACCTCACTAACTGCTATAGCTAAAAATCCAAACAAATTAAAATCCAGATTTGAAGATAAAAAAAGCTGTCAAATGACTATAGATCATATAATTCGGAAACAAAATAAAATTATACTAACAAGAAATGTTAGTATAAAAGAAGACAAGAGAGACGCAAAACAAGGAAAGATATATATAGCATACGTATATATGATATCAAAATTTAAAAGCAAAAGCATGCAAAGAGACTACCTGGATAGACATAGCTTTCTTGTTAGACTCAAGCTGGCTTCCTATACACACAAGAAATCAAATTAAAATAACTCAACAAAATTCAATAGAAAATAAAAACAACACCACTTGGATCCGTAAATTTCCAAGAAAAGAATCAAACTTTGGAGAAATTATATGAAGTACAAGATATATAAAGAATACCCTTCGCAGCTCTTTGCTTCTCCATGTTCCTCTCACGGGCCATTTTTGATTTCTGACCGTTTCCTCCTCCCATGGTGATTTGATATCGGAATTAGGGAGAAATCTTTATTGAATTTCTGGTTGCGTGGTAGAAATTAGAATGCAGAGGAAGAAGGGAGAGCACTGGCTTTGCTAAGGAAAAGAAGAAGACTCTAGAAACAAATAAATATTAACAAAGTATCAGTAGGATGTCAACGTACGGATGATCGGTTTTCTATTATATTTATATTTTACTTATTATTTATGATTCCCAAGTAAAGAATTTAAATATTTATGCCATGTTAATCAAATTTTAAATTATTATTTATTTAAGATAAATAAAAAATAATAGGTATATTTAAATATAATTTTTATTAAATATATGCATATCTTATATATATTCAAATTAAAGAAAGATATAAATTATATATATTATATATTTTAGATGGAGTTTGTAGCAGATTTTGAATTAAATTTGTTAATATTCATTATTTATAAAATTAAATAGATACATATAAAAAAAAACTTGCATTTTCAAATGGATATCCATTCAATTAAATTCAAATCAACATCACAAGTAAAGGTAGCTATCTTTTATATTTATGTTTCAAAAATATTTTGAAAAGATTTAAAATTTTTGTTTTATTTAAAATTAATTTTTTTTATTTTAATATGTTAATATTAAAAATAAATTTTAATAAATAAAAAATTATTGTAAAGAGATTGTTTGCGGCAACTGGATTGGTGGCTGTCCTCTGTTTTCCGTGTCCTGTGATTTTCCTCATCTCCCAACCGGCATGGGTAAGTGGTATGGTTTTTTAGAGCTTCGGCACAATTGTTCACCTCACCAAGAGCTGTGATTGATTGCACTGTTGGAAGCAATTGATCTCTCTCTCGTCTCTTTTCCTCTCTAATTCTCTCCATCTATCTGCATGCTAGGGCATGTAATGCGCTGCCTTGCTACTCATCTTGATGTCGTTGGCTGTTGTCTATTTACCATTCTTCACATTTTTTTTTTTTTTGGGTTTTGAGTCAATTACATTTGAGCTTTTATAGTTTGTTTATTTGTTTTTATTTTTGATGAATTTTAAAATTCAAAATAAAAATAATATATTGCATAATTGATTCATCTTTTAATTCAAGTAATATAATATATTTTCTATAGTTAAGGTATCTAATAATTTGATATGAAAAATCTAGAGATTGGTAAATGATAATAAGTCATGTTTGGTAAGGTAGGTAACTAGTAATTATGATAATAGCAGGTGATGCTTCATAAGTCACGGTGATTGGTAGTTGTGGTAGTAACATGTGATGTCTAGTAAGTCAGATGACCAATAGTTGATATGTGTAAAAAGTTCTTTTTAATGAATGTGAGGATTCTCTGATAATAAAATCAATAACTTTGTAGAAAGAGAAAATACAATGATATTTTAGAAAGATAAACTATGAAAATATGTATGTTAAAAATGTTGAGAATGAAGAGATTGTAAAACCTTTGACTTGAAAGATTCATGATGTATTTATAACTCATGAATCTTATTTTTTTATGAAAAAAAAAGTGATTGAAGTGTAATTTCATTTTTATGATATTTTGAGTTATATTCTATTTAAAATAATATGTATTACAACAATATAAAATATTAAAAGATTCATGTAGAGTTCAGAAAAATTCTCTGGTTAGTGTTGGGCTCGAGCAAGGTACCTAAATCCATTAGAGATAAAAGTGAATTCGGGTGCGCTGCTTGGATCTAAACACTCTAAACTCGAACATAATAACTTGAGCCCACGAGAGCACTGGGCATACACCTTGTATGAGCGTGCGTCCATTGGATTGCACTAAGTGTATGCTCTGCATAGGTATACGTTGAGTGCACTCTACAACGTCTATGTTCCTCGTGTCTTTGGGTTTTTGTTTTTTAAATGATTATTTTTATTATTATTTTGAAGGAATTTTTGGTTAATTTTATATGAATTCATCATTTTTTTTATAGAAATTATATGTTACATCGTCCATCAATTCAATACTTAAACGAGGACAATAAAACCAAAATACCTTCGAAAATAATATATCAAAAACATCAAGAAATGACGTATTAAAATTTCAATATACACTGTGTTTAGTGAGGTTCCATTTGCATCACAATACTGCAGCTATTTTTTCCTGGTCGTAGTTAAATTCTGGGTGTTTATTGTAGCAAGTACGTACAATTGTAGAATATGGCACATCGATGTTGGGATGTCCAGTGGAGTTCAAATTCAAGACCAGAGGTAATTTGAAAGTGCCGCAATTCTGCTGCATGGAACACGTGAAAACATAAAAAAGGAAAATCAAGTTGCTCCAAATGTTTTTTTTTTTCAAATTTCATTCACCATGAATTTTTTCTATTAAATTTTATCTTATTTTTTGTTATTTGTTTTTGGATTTTACAAGGTTTTTTATTAATATTTTTTAAACAATTTTATCCTTTAAAATTATATTGGTCAAGAATTAAGATTCTTAATTAAACTCAATATTCGGGGATTTCATGGTTTATGAGATTTAGAAGTTAAATTAGATTTAGAAGCTTCGCTTAGTTTTTTTCTTTTTTAAAGTGTCTTTTTTTTATCTATTTTTTTTTTTTTGTTATGTTATTTTTTATGGTTTGTCTATCATTTTTTTTTTAATTTCACCTCAGTCATTATTTAATCTCTAAATGATCCATAAAATTATAAATATTTTTTTTATTTTACATCCTATTATTTTTTTATCTATCAAATATAGTTTTTATTTTTTTAATTACTATTTATTTTGTTAGTGTTTGTTTTTTAAATTGTTTGTTTTTTCAAATTTCATTCTCCTTGGGTTTATTTCTATCAAATTCTATCCATGTTTTTGTTCTTTTATTGTTTTTTTTTTTTTTACTTTTGCATACTTTTTTAATAATATTTTTTACCGATTTTATTCTTCAAAATTAAATTCATTGATGATTGAACTTTTCGATTTAACTTAGGTCTAAGATTTCACGGGTTGCGACTTTTAAAAATTGGACATGGTTTAGAAGGTTTGTCTGAATTTTTTTTAAGACGATGTTTTCTTATTTCTTATCCTTCTTTTTTTATGTTGTTTTTATTATTTTTTTGGTTTGTCTTTTGTTGAGTTGCCCCTTGTAATTTTTCTCAATTTAACTTCATATTATTTTTTAATTTATGAATAATCTATCAAATTATAAATGTTTTTTAATTTCACTCTTATGATGTTTTAATCTTTCAAATATAGTCCTCATTATGCTATTGCTATTTATGTTGTCTATGATCATTTTAATTTGTTTTTTAAATTTCATCCTCCTAATGTTTTTTTCTGATAAATTTTATCCTAATTTTTTTGTTGTTTTTTTTTTGCAAATTTTTTTTATTGATAATGTTTTCATTAATTTCATAATTCAAAGTTAAATTTATTGAGAATTGAACTTCTTAATTGGACCCGGTTCAAAATTTCATGAGTTGTGAGTTCTAGAGATTAGACCAAGTTTAAAAGGTTCGCTCAAGTTTGTATTTTTTTTTAAGCAGGTGTTTTCTAATTTTTTTAAATCCTTTTTATGGCTTTATTTTTCAATTTTTTTTCAATCCATTTAGCCCTTTATAGTTTTTTTTTTGTTATTTCAACTCTTATCATTTTTTAATCTATAAATAATCTATTAAATTACAAATATTTTTCAGTTGCACTCCTGTGATTTTTTAATCTTTCAAATACAATTCTCATTCTATTAATTGTTATTTTTTTTTGTAATCATTTTATTTTGTTTTTAGATTTCACTCTCCTTGTGCTTTTTTTTGTTAAATTTTATCCTTATTATTTTTTTTTTCACAATTACATTCTTTAAAATTAAGTTTTTTTACTTGTGCTGGTTGAAATGAAATGGAGTGCAGCAAATTCAGAAGGTTTTGTAAGACCAATAAGAAAAACCAAGGTGAGGAATCAGAGTTGAATCCTCATGTTAATATAATGAAGATACACAGTACAATGTGGTAATACGATTCAAGAGAGAATCTGCCAGCAAGCATTTGGGATATGGCTGAAAGAATTTACACTTCCTCCGTGGCTTGCCTTCTTGCCTCCTCTTCAGCTTTAATCCAAGCCGCCTGAAATACGGAAGAACCAAACATGAAAATTTCAACAAGACTGGAAAAAAATCCCACGAATAGTATAGGCTAAAAAAATGAGAGAACTTGCCTTTTCCTTTTCAAGTTTGGAGAGATGCGGGCGAATGGAGTTTCCTAAACTTAAGCCTCCCCATGCTTCTTGCAACTCTCTCTCCCTTGCTTCTCTACGAGATACAGAGAGCCTAGCTGGCACTTCTCCAGATTGCTGAGCAGAAGCCATCTTCTCTCTTTCGAGCCTTGATTTTTGTTTAACCAAAATTTGGTCCAAATCACCTTCATTTGTCTGCGTAAGCACTTTTCTGCCACTTCTTTTCACATTCATCTCTTCTTGGTTTAGACTCGATGCCATTTTCTCTTTCTCTAGTCTAGAGACACGCTTGACCAGAACTCTGTCCAGGCCCTCACAACCTGCAGTAACATTTCCTCCATATTTGTTTTGGTGCCTGTAATTTCCACAGCTGCTTCCCGATGACAATGCTTGCATTTTCTCTCCTTCCAGTATATTCTCTTCTTTATTCAAGTCCACATTTTCCTTCTCTAGTCTGCCTTTCTCAACTGATTCATTTTTCTTTCTGTTCTTTGCTTCCTGAACCTCCTTTTCTAGTCTTGAAACATGTTTTACCAGAAACTTATCCAGGCTTGGTACTTCTGGAGCATCTTTTCTTTGACCATTAATTGCTCCTCCGAGGTCCTTTCCATCCATGTCAAATGTTTTTCCTGAGTTTTTTCTTATCTCTAGAACTTCCTTTTCAAGCTTTGACGGATGCTTAATCAATATACTTCCCAGGTCAGAAATGCCCTCGGATGTAGTCAAGTCACTGACCGGTTTCTTCGAAATAATTTCAAAATTTTTTCTTGGATGCTTCTTTGCTTCTTCAATCTCCTTTTCTAACTTTGAGGAATGCTTCATAAGAATACTTCCGAGATCAGGAATGCTCTTAGAAGTCTTCTTACCATCTATATTGACCTTTCCATCACCAGTTTTATCCGTATTCACTTGATTCCCAGCCTTGAGTTCATTCCTCCTCCTATCCTTAGCTTCTTGCACCTCTCTTTCAAGTTTTGACATGTGCTTGACCAAGAACTTGTCTAGACTTGGGAGTCCCAACCGAACCTCGTTCCTTCTCATTGTTCCTGAACCAACAGAAGACATTCTTCGGGGAAGGTTAAGTGCTTGACTAGAGGTATAATCAGCAGCAAAGACTGGATCGTACACCTTACTGTTTTCTACTTCTGCCAAGGCAGCATTTAAACCGCATGTAGCAACGATAGTTGCCAAAGAAGAAAGTTCGTCTTCATTCAAACATCTAAGCCTCTCAAGCATCACATCCACAAGCTTGATCATATCCAACTTGTCCAAAGACTGTCTTCTCTTATATTTACTGATTCTTGTCCCAGTACAATCCATGTCTTTAGATATCAGTTCAAATTCTGACCCAGACTCTGATTCACACTCTGAAAATTCAGAATTACTATCATCCATATCTGGATTCTGACTGACTTTTCGCAGCAGATCTTTGAATTCTTCTTTGTTAAAAGTAGGACAGTTTGCAAGCTTGGTGAATGCAGTTTTGACCGCTGCAGCTACTTGTTTATCTACCTCAAATACAGTTGCAAAAGATGCTGTGACCGTATGAGCAGTAGGCCCCCCTACATTAACAGTAGATTTTTGAACTTGACAAGGCATCCGAGGACTATTTGGTATATCGAACATGATTACTTCCATAGCTTTTGCAGCTTCAAAAGCTTCGGCTGCATTTTTCTCCGCTTTAAGCAGCAGTTCTTCTGCTTCTTTACTCTGGATCCTGAAATACTAACCAATAAGCTCAGTGCAAGAATGGAAAACCTCACAATATTTCGAATCCTCTGGGCATTGAAAAGTTTACCTGGCAGCTTTTAGTATCCGACACCAAGATGCTTCTACCAGTGCAGCTTTTCGAGCCTCCACCGCTTTGTTTGCAGCCTCTCTTGCTTCAATTTTCTCTCTCAAGACTCTAGAATAATGTGGGTTTGAATCACCAAGCGCCTCATCAAGAGTCATATTCATCCCATCCAATTCCTGGTCCAATATACAAATCAGTTGTCATAAAAAAAGATGCGTGTTGACAGTTTGTTTTTTTCCCAGGGGTGGGGATAGGAGAAAATACAGTAAGCACATGACACAACCAACCTGCAGCATTTTGATTTTCCTCTGCAAGTAGGAGTCCCCCTTCTTGCGTGGGAACCAGTTGATAGGAGAATTCTTACGGTGAGAAGGCTTCTTAATCTGGGATGTAAATTTGCTTAGAGAATTCAATGCTGATTGGCCAGTCCCTTTTGGCGATCTATTCTGCAATATTCAAGAGCGTGAAATGAAAAAATCACAATTAACCTCCACAAATTTCAATTATCAGAACAAGAAAATCATCCACCATTAACAAAATCACATATATAACCGAACATGCTGCTGCTGCCCTAAATGACAACAAATGTATTGATGAAATGGTGAACCATTAACTTAGAAATTAAAACTTAGTACTGACCATTGGATCAAAGAACACAAGTTAAAAGGAGAGACACTACTCACTACTGAATTCCAGTACTTTAATTTTTTTTTATCAGTTGAATTTTTATCCAAGAAAGAATTAAACAAATCGCAACATTCTTTGATTAATGTTAGAGTTTCTAGAGTTCTAATCAATTCCAACTTTCTTTGAAACATCAAGAAAAGAAATCGAAACAACAACAAACAAGACCAAATTCTCTTCTTCCGGGGATTTTAAGCTTTTGATTCCATTCAAATTAAAATTCAATACAAATTAACAAGAAAATCCAAGAACCCTACATCTTGAAAAACAATAAAAACGAAAAGGATTTACCTTCCCGATCTTAGAACCCGAAGAAACCTTCTCCCGCGAATCACATTCCTTGTTAACAGGATCAAGAACAAAACTGTCGCTGCTGTGCTTGTCTAACACAGAGATGCATCCCAAATCTAAGCACCCAAGATCCATTGATTGCTGAATTGTACAATTAAATCTCTTGAAAATTGTAAATTCAAAAATATTAAAAAGAATTTAATTGTCAGTCTTATGCTTATTAGTTGGGAGATATTTTGGGTTTTGAGAGATGGAAATGAAAGAAGAAAATTGTTTATTTTTTAGGGGATGTGATTTTATGAAAAATAAATTATGCTAATGTAAATCGTTTTTTTAAAAAAATAAAGAAATAAAAGTAGCCGTTACGGCTGGAGGTTGTTGGTCTCTAACGGCTAGTTTTAATTAAATCTGGATTTGAGTAATTATCTGGTGTATTTGGAGTATGGTGACGCTAATGGTTACTTACTTGTAGCCTGACACGACATCATACGTTTTGTATGATCTCGTGCATGAGATGAAAGATTTAAGCTTGAGAAGGTTTTTAAATTCGAATTAATTTTAAGTTTATCAAGATTTTTATAGTATTTTTTAAGTGTTTTAAAATTAAAATAAATTAAAAATCTATTTTTTTAGCACAAAATACCCCCAACTCAATTTTTCCGGTGACCCTCCAGTCATTGGAAACTTTGGTTACAAATAATACATCGCCTGCATCTTTTTTCTATTTTAAAAATAAAGGGTTATCCACCTCTTAATATAAAAAAATAAGAGGCCTAGCGCGCCGATCAAGTTTCTTTTTAATAGTCCGGGCACGCCTAGCCTTTCATGTTCCCCCCTTTTTTCTTTCACTATATTTTACATTATTGATCCATTCAAATAGATTGCATACAAAATAACTTGGATTTTTTTTAATACCATTTGAAATTCAATTTTTTGTAGAAAATCATAAGCGTACTTTTTTTTTGCCCTTCAAGATTCCTTTTTTTTTTAATTATTTAATTGTTGTGTTTTTTTTTTCATGAAATTTTATAACATTAGCCGATGTTTTTTTGTGGCAACACTTCACATTAGTTTTGTCTCATGATAAAAAAAAAAAAAAAATTTACCCGTCCTGTAGCAGAGCAGCCTGGCCTAGTTTATTACATATCCTGTGTTCAGAAATTAGAACCGGACCTTGCCAATTATAGCATGTAAAAATAGAAAATATATACCTCATCTGCTTGCAGCATTCTCACCCCTCCTTTTCTGGTATGTGCACACAAAACAACTTGAATTTAGTCTTGCACTTCTTGTTTTTGCATTTCTTTTGACACGATAACCAGAGAAATATAGAAGTCTTCCGGTGTGGTAAAATAATGCACCGATAAAAATCTCTTCATTTTTCACTTATAAACTAACCTCCGTGCGCCAGAGTACATGAAATTGTTCATATTGAGTGATGAAATTGATAGTGTGTTTCCACGAAGGTGTTACAACGACTGCAACAGATGATGGGGAATCGCAGGTTAATAATATATCTATTCATCCCTAGTCCATATTTGATCTCTAATCCACTTTGTTGCCACCCATTTCACCCCTTTGATGACTGGACAGCTTCCGTGAAGAGATGTCTGCAAAAGCGTAGTGCACATGGGTGAGAAATCACATGGAGAAAATAGAGTACCAATAGCTAAACTAGTCATTATAGATTGAGAAATAAAAATTTCCAAAAACCATGGCTAATGCTCTACGACCATTCCCTCCCCCGCACACTAACTCCTTCAGGAATAAAATGGACTAAAGAGGGGAAAATCATGTGGCGCAAATCATCCGGCTAAGGCAGGCATGCAGAATGACAAGAATGCGTTTAGGTTCAACATGGTACACCCAAAAGGACCTTGAAAGAATAGCATGACAAAACGCCATTCAAGTGAGGAGGTTTTCTCTATATTCTCTATCCTAACATAACAAGAGGTAGAATGCAGAGTTACATAAAGAACGGTTTCAAAAACGTTATGGGTTTGACACTATACTTAGCATCACCATTTAACCAACTTTCATGGACCAATTTATTGGAAAACTCTTAAGTTACATACTTAAACATGTCAACATAACAAGTAAAATGCATAGTTGTACACGTATGATTATGGGGTGAAAATGATCTAACAAACAAAAAAAATTACCGGATCAATTGTGCCATTTGGAAACAATGAGTAAAATAGAAGCCCATCACCTTTCCGAGGCTTCACTTTCAAACCAGCACATTGTTTGTAATCAAAACCATGACTTACTGCAGAGCCATTCTATAAATTGAACCAGTAGGGTGGTTACTATCAGTATGAAAATGATTCAAATCATAAAGCAACAAAAAGACACAGAATTTGGTCAAATACCTCGAAGGGGAACATGGTTTCTCCACCTTCTTCCACATTAGACAGATACAGCAAGAAAGAAGCAGTCTGCATGATGGTGAATCAATCACAAATTTAAAATATAGCAAGAAAGAAGCAGTCTGCATGATGGTGAATCAATCACAAATTTATAATATTTATTGCAATAACACTTTCACAGTTACAGCAAGATCAAATGTTTAATTTTAAGAAAACAACAATCTTTGAGAACAATATAACATGCTGTGAAGTAAATACCTTGTAAACAATTGAGAACAATATAAAAAAGCTTCAAATATGATTTTGGGTATGATGCCATGCTAGAACGACTGAAATGACAACTAGAAAGGAAAGGCATGGAAAGAAAATAATGGCATGCAAGAAAGCGATCTGATTTAATGAACTGCCAATTTGGTACAGCATTCTACATGTAGTGGCGAGGGAGTGGTAAATTAAACATCAAGATGCTATGGAGGTGCTTGTTATGTACCCTTTGGCTTGACTGTGGACCATATTCGTCTGGGTTAAACGCATCATAATGCGAATCATACTTCTGCCCGATTTCATAACGCAAGATATTAAATGCCTGCAACAGGGTGATATCCACTCAGACAAACATAGAAATGACCTGTAAAGAAAGGTTAATTATTTTCAAATTTTAAATGCAAGGGGACATGATATCAAATACTTGATTAGATAAGAATTATTAACTGAAAAAGATCAAATCATCCTCACGAGAAAATATATGATGTTATTCTAACATCACACATCCAAAATATCAGAGATGCCAGCCTGGGCTCCAGGTAGCACATATAGGAGGAAAAGCAAAAGTAGAGGGATCAGATTTCACATGCATTTGCTAGCATTTCAAAAGCATTAGACTTTATTTTAGACCGTCAAGGTAACTGTTAATTGACTATATAAATCTACCCAAAACATGGTTCCTCATTATCTCCAACTTTCCCTTTTCAACTAAAAGACTACAGGGAAACTAGAATAAGAGTTTATAATCATGTTGAGTTGCAGATTCTGGAATCAGGGTCCCTAACTTCTTTTCTGAAACCATAAGACACATCTAGATTGCTTATAGCCTTGTACCATTTCTGAAATAAAATAGCGAGCAAGTGCCATGGAAACAGGGCTTAATTGGGTCAATCAATGAAGTCATCAGAAAGAAAGGTAAGCAAGTGACTAGCTAAAACAGGTGTTAATAAAAGCTAGTCTTTTCTGTCAGTTTTTCAATTTTCCTTAGTATTTTCAAGTTTGTGGCATGTTGAAAGAAAACTGACCTGCTAAAACAGTCTCTCTCAGAGATAAGTTGTGATATCATTTGAAAATCTCTCCGCTTTTCTCATAAGCATCCTTAACATTGTTGAGAGTTATTTTAACCATTTAATCTGCTAGTAATGAACATCTACATTGCAGCAGTTTTTTTTTTCTTTAACTTTTACCAATGTGCTTGATTTAGTTATCAAAGCCCCATGAGCATGATACCAAACAACAACTTGTATGTGTGTTGCTCATAAACAACTGTTGTTTCAAAAAAAGCAGGAGAATACCTGGTTCTCTTGAAGAACAAATATTTAGAAAATCGCTAGACAGTGTTTCTTTTTTTTTTAAAAAAAAAATCAGAACAAAAGAGAGTCAGTGATCCATCAGATTCTATAATCTGGAACATTAGGTTACATAATGTCATAAAGTATTAACAACTGTTGATTGAGTCATATTTGAATAAGTTATTGCCTTTAGCTTTACTAAAAGAAAGAGAAACAAGTAAACACATGGATATGGAAAGTAGTATACTACCTATTACATAATTATTATCACAACCCTATGAATTCCAGCCCCAAATAAAAGCCAAAAAAAAAAAAGGACATTATAACAGCAAGAAAATACCTCTCCGTGGGATTGCGGGATCATTGTAGCCTTTGCAATTTTCTTCTCGATGAAGTCCAAGGTCCCAGTTTCATCTTCTGATCCACTAACAAATGATCCTGAACTGTTTTCATGAGTTGTAAGATAAGGACATGGTGCATTGCACATAAAAGGGAAATGAAAAGGAAATGATTTACCTTGTTCTAGTTTCTTTGGTACTCTCAGCAGTTTCTCCCTTTCGCAAAGCTAGTGTAGATGGTTTTAATTTAGACTCAACCATTTTAATTATGCTTTCGCATTGTTCAGGAGTCGCAAACTTCGGAAAATAAAGTGCTCTTGGTTTCCAACTTAATACCTGAAACCATGTATAAAAAAGATGCGCAAACAAATTAGAATATCATTCAAAGCATTTCTAATTAAGCAAAAAAATAAAAATAAAAATTACAGCCTATCCATTCCCTCTCTCACAAAAACATTGGTTTATTTACAAGATTGAAACTCTTCTTTTCCTTTCAGTGCATCATTTTCTGTTTTATTTCTTACCCACCAACACCATCTCCAAAGAGCCATAAATCTTTCCACAGTTCGATATTTTCATTTTAATAATCTTATTTGCCATCATTTCAATAAACAAAACTAAAATTAATTTCCTTTATGGGAATTAATCAAGCTAAGACTTCTAAATAATTTACCAAAAAACTATGATCCAATGAAAACCACCACAAATCTATCTCACATCAAACTCCAATAACCTAACTTGATTTTAAGTCCAACTCTCCAATAAATCCCCTATCTAACACTAACCCAAAAACTTTTCAAACTTGAATTACCTGAAAAGGAATGGATTCAACGGAAGCTTCTCCAGTAACCCCATGCGGCATCGTATCATGATCCCCTTCAGCTACTTCAAGCATTCTTAACCTCGGTCTAGTAACAGGTACATCCTGACAAACCATAACTAAATAATCACCCTCTAATCAGAGTAATTAATTAAAGCACAAAATCAACGCACGCAGAGAGAGAGGCACTCACGTGGGGGAAGAAAATGGAACTGTAGAAACCGGCAAGAAAGAACAAAGAACAAAGAATAATTGCAGCTGGTAACCCCAGTTTTCTTTTTGATCGTTTCGTTTTGATTTTCATTTACGAGTCTTGTTGTTTGGGGCTGTGCTCCGTTGATCTTGAAACAGTTTTTTTCTGGAATAATTGAAAGAGAGTTACATGAATTTTGTATTTAGAATTTATTAAGAATATTAATTTAAATTCCGAATTTAATATATAAAAAAAATGCAAAAGTAAGATATTATTGT
This sequence comes from Populus deltoides, assembly GCA_015852605.2. NCBI lineage: Eukaryota > Viridiplantae > Streptophyta > Magnoliopsida > Malpighiales > Salicaceae > Populus > Populus deltoides. The sequence continues at coordinate 4,974,975 of CM027578.2, read as the reverse complement.
TTCTTTCAAAAACTTTTATTTGCATCAATTCTTATTAAAATATTATCGTTTGTTTTTTTGTTGTTGACCGATTTTTCTTATCAGTTTTTTTAATCATGCTCATAATGAATGGGTTTTTTTTTTTTTTGGGGTAATGTGTGTGGATGATGATTGCTTATTACATGAATTTATTTAACAAATATTTTTTAGTATTTTATTTCAAATATAAAAATTATAATAAGTTATTAATTAAATTTGAATTTATTTATAAATTAAATCTAATTAAACATGTGATAAATAAAATAAAAGTGATTTTTGGGACTGATTATGTGTTTTGTTTTTTGCGCCTTAATGGCGGGAAAGGGGGGGTTTTTTTTTTTTTCTTTCCTTGGCTTTGACGTCACGGGGGCGGGAAACAGGGGGTGACTGCAGGAAATAAAATTTAATTAAACACGCAATGGGAAGTGTAATCTGATGAGGCAACCGCAACACAAATTAGTGCAAGTGAAGTTCAACGTTGGATTTTTGGTTTTCTTTGAATTTGATTTGCTACTCGATTATCCAAACTTGTGCAGTCATGGCCCACACGACCATATTTGTCTGTGAAAATAATGTCTAATTTGTTTGTTTTTGTTTTTAAAAATTATTTTTTTATTTGTTTAAAATTTACTTTTTTTATATTTTCAACTTGTTTTAATACGATGATGATGTAATAATAAATTTTAAAAATAAAAAATATTATTTCAATATGCTTTTAATTAAAAAAATATATTAAAAAATTATAATTATTAAAATATTATATTAAGATCTTGTATTTAAAATATATGTCTCATGTTTTTCTTAGCTAAGTAAAAGATATAAATTCCGATGGATAGTTTTGGGATGTTTTAGCACAGAGCATAGAATTAGCTTATAGAACATGTCGCGAGGTTTGTGTTGGTTCAGATATGTACTTGCATAAGATAACAAATCCAGATCTGAGATCTAAAAGGTCAGTTTGATTTTTTTTTGTTATTCACTTTTTATTTACAGACATTGTGTTTGAAGATAAAATAACATATTGTTGGAAGTAGCACAGTTTAATTAGTAGCACAACCCCCAATAACATAATCAATTGCAATTGATCCAAAATATACTTTTGTCAGGCTTTTCATATAATCTAGATATAAAATATCTATATTCAATTGATATATTCGTAATATTATAACAAAAAATTAAATAATATGGGTACATTTTTATTGTAAATTTTAATATTAATTTTATTTTTAATTTCTTATCTTTTCATGAGATATTTCATTGATTTTTTTTAGCAAGTGGGTGGCACCCGCGTCATTAAAAAAATGCATGTGATGCTTCATGGTGGTTAAATTTGGCCATGCGCCATTCTTACTGGATGTGCAGCTATGCTCTCTTCCACATAGCGTGACGCGCGTGATGGATTGTTTATATTTTTTTTCTGACAATTAAAATGCATAATTGAATCTAACATGATAGTTAGACTCAAGTTCCATGATTATTAGATATTAAATGCTCAAGTTTAATATAATTACTAAATATTTTTGAAAAATAATATTAATTTGCTGCGTAACGCGGAAAATATACTAGTATTTTTTAGTTATGCCAACTTGTAATATATTCTTATGTTTTTTTAATAAATATCTCCCTGATCGCCAGCATACTAGGGATATTGCTCCTCGATCAAATTCTGAGTGACATCCCAATATATCCATTTCTATTTTCTAATCATCCCATGCCTTGTTTGACAGGTCGCCGATGCTTTCTGTTTCTGGCCAATGATAATCACCACTCTTTAAGAAAAATCCACACATTCCAAATTGCTAAAATAAGATCTTGAAGTTAACAATTATTGTATCACAATCACACCCACTTGATACCCAACGACCATTTATTTAAGCAACCATGAACAGTGATGATTTTAGAGCCACAGATTGGTATCACGCACCCCTATTTTTTTTTTATTTTCTCAAAGAGGAGAAATGTTTGTTTTTTAGTTTTTTTTCCTGGTTCCCATGCACTTTTGCTTTTCGAAGGTGTGCGTACCGTTAATTGGCCACCCTTCACTACCAGGTGTGCAGACAGAACTTATTCCTCCATTGATTCTGATAGAACACCACTAAGATTTTATCTACTAGTATTTCCATGGTGACATTCCATCAGTTTCGATGGTTGCGTAGCATCACTATTATATAAAGGACCTTCAAACCTTCAAACCTTTAACCTAGAGCCTCGCAGCACTATAACAACCTAGTTATAATAAGCTTCTGTACCTTGTCACCAGTCACGCGGCTAGCGAGAACTATGATTTCAAAAACAAAGATGCTAATACTTAGGTAATGTTATTAGCTTCCTGTAATAATTACTTTTGATTGTGGGTTCTCCTTTGACCTGAAGTTAAAACCCTAGTTTACTAAACGCGTAGTTAGTATTATATATTTTGCAAATGAGCTTCAATTAATCTTGCATTTCTAGCTGGTGATTTGTGTCAGTTAGAAGTGGATATGTTTTTGTGTTTGCTAATTTGGCCCTGATATTGATTCGAGGTATGACAGCTCGTGCAGGAAAACCAGGCCAGCACTCCAGTGCCATTTTAGCAGTCCTCCACCAGTATACCAACCAGAAAAATCGAGGAACGTCTCGATCAAAGAAAGCAAGATGGAGGATTGGGCACCTCATCCTCGCACAGGGATTTATGTCCCAAAAGGCCACGAGAGGGTGATGGACGATGTACCAGAGAAAGCAGCTTCATTAAATCAGACTTATTGGCTAAGGAATGTTGATGGTGTTGAGAAACCAGACCCTGACACACCCCATGATCCGTGCTTGTCTACCAATCTTTCTTGAGTTGGTCAACAAGGCTTCGTTCCAGTTTCATGCTAACCACGAGATGAAAACTTAGGAAATAAATTATTGAAGTTGTTGTGGCCCTGAATGGTAGAACATTACTTGCCTACATATACAAGTAATTAATAACACAATTAGTCCAAGAAATTTACGTAGTCCTTTTCCTTTTCCGGGATGGTTCTGTTGTTGCTACACTCATGCAATATTCACATTAATCAATGGATGATTCTGCAGCATAGTTCGTGATTACTCACAGGTCTATAGCTGTTCACAGTGCAGGGAAAGAAATCCTTAACACTGAGCATGCTAAGTGTTTTGCTGGTAACTTGGTATGGCCAAATTTCTTGGCTGGTATGCGAATATTGTTGCTGATGCTGTAGTCAACAGTGGCAAATGCCGACAAAAGTGTGCGTGGATAATTATGGCAGGGCCTAGCAAGGAACTTATTCTTTGAGGCAAGCCAACCCTTTCTCAAATCACTCGTTTCTTAAACCCCATACCTTGTCTCAAATCGAAATCCTTCATTTCAAGTGTCTCCATCAGGCATCAGATAACAAAGAAAATGAAAAGTTTCAAGGGAAACTACAAATCAGTCCCCAACCAATTTAGAAACTGACGAATGAGTCACCAATCTTCAAAATTTTATTAGTTTCTCTAAGACACCGCAATCTCGCAACCTCAACCTCTAAAATTTTCTAATTTTTTTAATATAATATTAAAATCTAGTTAATAAAATATTCATAGGTTAAAATCTACTTATCCATGTAAGTTTTAAATCTAAATAATTTTTAATATATTAAAAAATAATATAAAAATATTATTCACCGATTAACTAACTTGAGGGGGGTGTATATGAGATGGTTATTTCACACCCTAGAATTCTATATATATATAAAAACCAATTTCAAAGTCGTTTTATCCCCTGCTTGCTGCTCTACACTACAATCTGCATTTCTTCGAAGCAAGCAAACTTCCAAACCCTCTCACTCGTCAAGACAAACATCTGCCGCGTTTCAGCGAACCCTCCTCCTCTCTTCCTTCTGAATTCTCTCTCCAATTCTCTAACCTTCATTATTTCTTTGAAACCTCGCTAAAAATTTCACCCGTCTTTATCTCCATTTTTTTTCCCTTTTCTTCTTACGCTGCCATTTGTGGCAACAAATAAACCGGATCGTGAGTTCCGTGGTGCATGACGAGCGCATCGGAGTTGTTTTATAAAAGAAGGTCGCGAGTGAGCCGAGCCAATACCGATCTAGGGCTCGAACCCTCTGTTTCTGACCGTATTTTTTACCAAAATTACAATCGCCGCCATCACAATAATCATAATCACCGTCATGATTTAGACGGCTGTGATCCTCTTCGCAGATCTCCTCACGTGCGGCACCCCTGCCAGCGCTTATCGTTTCTCTCTGTAAGAAACTTGCATATATTGGAATTTGAGTGTTAAAAAACTATATCTTTAATTGTTTTATTGCTTTAATTACTTGATTTAAAATTGTAATATTTCTTTAGCGGTCGTAAATAATGCAATAAGCAAAAAAATTTACTATAGAAAGCTACAAAAAATTGGTAAATTTGTTTTAAGTGGATATTTAAGTTGAAGTTTCTTTTGATTTATATTCACTAGAGAATAAATTTACTGACGGTCGTCTGGATTCATCGAAATCTGTTATGGAAATCACATGAAATTTTAGGCCAAATTAGGAAATCAATTGTATCATTGGCTTTAATTGAGGAATGAGGTGATTTTAATATAAATAAGAATGTAAGATTCCGTGAAACAGCTCGCGTGTAGATTGTAATTAATCCATAGTAGCTAGCTAGCTAGACAGCATCTTTTGAAAGATTTGAGTTTTTGGTAGTTTCATGGTTTTCCAACGTTTTATGCTTAACTCGTAATCTGCCGAATGAGAAGCATTCTGCTAGATATCTTAATTATGAACTGATAAAGGTGTGTATTTTGTATGTTGTTGCGCTGCACCTTGACATTGGGCCATTCCATTTGGCTAACGTGTGTGTATTCTTATCTAGTCTCAAGTATGCGTACCTAATATTAAAATCAATAGGATTGATAAAGGTTTGTGATTTGTATGTGTACTCTTTCGCTAATATTTCCTGCTGTTTGTTTTGTTTGCTCAATTGTGTCTGGTTTCTCAATTGAACTTTATGTTCTTCACTTGTTTGGTGAACCATAGGGCATTTTTTTTTTGCATTATTGCAATTGTTACTTACCAACTCTCAGTTTTGCAATGCCACTTTATGATTTTTTTTTTATGCCCCGCTCATTGTTGTATTGCAATGCCACAGGAACGTGCCTCATCTCGACTTGATCAAGGTACCAGTCAATTTGTACCAAGCAACAATAACAGCACTGAAACTCTAAGCAGCACAAGCCGGCCAAGAGTGACTGTAAATGACAGACTTCCTGGAGCTGTGGTACTTGCAAGGGCAAGGCTTCTCGAAAGGTTAAGAGGAGTTTCACTTTCTGGAAACAGGTGATTTAGATACCCTGTTGAATTCCCTATATAATGCACAGAGTTATGCATACATCGTGGTACTTGGACCCATCACAAATTGGCAGCCATCAATATTAATGATGGTAACCTTTGACATTTGTCACATGTTCATGCTATTCCATCATATGTCTGTGCTGTTAAAATCTTGATAGTTATGGCTGCTGCTTTTGGTCCCATTTCTTATGCCCCCCACTACTATCATTACTGCTTGTCTTATTATTGCTTGGAGATGCCTGCACTATGTCTCATATGTTACCATAAGAATGTAGATCTAGGCCATATTCAGGAGAAACACAATGACACAGTTTTCTCTGCTAATGCAAGCATGTTTTGTTATCTCTGAAGCATTGGTCATGGAATTAACTTAAGGTACGGACGTGTTTATTTTGGCTTCATTCAGGCAAAGTGGCCGGGCTTCTCTTGGCATCTATAACAGGGAGTATACGCGTGGCGATGAATTGAGGGTTGTTGATGCAGGGGACTGGGGAACTGACATTTCTACAGGGTTGTTTGCTGGAGGTTCCCCTTCCGATGACTCAACCCTTCAAACAGAAAGACTTCACACCGTGCAGGAATCACACAAGAAGAAACCACCTGGTCTAACCCAAGATGCCCTTCACTGTTTGCAATCAGAGGTATTTAGCAGCGTAGAGAAGGGTATCGAAGGGGGTGTATCTCAGGTGTCATGGGATTGTAGTATATGTCTCGAGAGTTTCACAGAAGGAGATGAACTTATTCGGTTGCCATGTGAGCATAGATTCCACTCTGCTTGCTTGGATCCTTGGGTCCGGACATGCGGTGACTGCCCATATTGTCGAAGAGACGTAGTTGTAAATAATGACTGAGAATGAACATGAAGTCTTTCTGAGAAGGTTTTATGTTTCTTCCTCTGCGGCTCTTCTTACATTGTAGACTCCTAGTTCGAAGTTTATATCTTAACCGAATTTCATTAATGTTGTTTCGTCGTTGTTTGGTTTCGTGTGGTGTTCATGTCATACTTGGTTTTGTTGTAAAACACGAAATTATCTCAGCCTAGAGTCCTTAATCCCCACTTAATATTTTCTGTTTGGAGTTTCGTTAATACCAGATGCGTAGTAATACTCCTTGATTTCAAATTTCAATTCGCTGTCATTTTTATTTTTCCAAGACTCTCATGTATAGTTTTTCCTCCTTGTCTTAAAGGGAGATATAATGAGGAGGATACACAAGACCAGTTGTGAAGACTTTTCATTTTATTACAGAACGAAGATAAAAGGGCAAAAAGTGATCTATTATCATCATTCATTTGGAATCGGTCTATTTCATTATCATGAATTCGACTGCAATAACTTTGTGAAGTAATTTGAATTTCTGGACCAATCAAATTTGGCCCAGCTGAATTGGATATAATTCATCATGTTACTTTTAGCAAAGGGGAATGGAAGGGAGACGTTGCTGAAGCTTTGCCATGTTTTATTATTAATTTCAGGACATAGCATAGCATTTGGTGTGGACAACGAAGATGTTCGTTTCTTCTTCACTTTCAAGCCTCCTTCAATGAAAGATTATAATATAATTACTTAATTAGGCATGTTTCATTTTTATAATTTCCCAGAAAGGTAATCTAATGGCTAATGCTTTTTCATCTTTCTGTTACATTGTTCAAGGCCCAATTGTACTGATTTGCTAAACCTCATTTTTAGGCCATTGATTACCAAAAGCTAATGCTGGCCTTGATAATTTTAGACTTTTTGGCAATTCCAAGTCCTTTGTCCCATTGCAAATGCTCAATATAAACCTTAATGCCTTTCATCTTCAACTGCCACTACCAGGCAGCACCACTGTGGCTTGATACCTTCATTGGCATTGAAATGGCTTGCTCTTCCTTCCTCCTTGACCCACAACAGATCCACCTCACCCCACCTACCAACATAACCACCGCCATCGCCACCTCCAAAGAAAAATCACTAATGTCTTTGAAACCACCAACTCAATCCCCTGTATGTACCCTCAGATTGGCATTCCCTCTCTCACCCCTTTTCAATACATCTTCCTCAAAATCACTCCCAAAATAACCCCTGAAAATTTAACTCTGTCGTTAGAACGTGCCTGAAATGACGATCCAAATACCACTCTCAAGCTCATTTGCCATTTTGGGTTGGCCACCATCAATGCCAATCCTAATAAAGATGCATTCTTCACTTCACTTCTTTGGTTTCATAAGAAAGATCTTTAATTTCTCGAGTTACGTATTCTTGCAGCCCTTGCTAGTTCTGGGTACCTAAAAGATCTTCCTGACTTGAAGTTAGAGATGGAACTTAAAGGTTACAACAGTGAAGACCCCTTGTTTCAAGAATCCAGTGTGAAAAGTGAGAGCCGGGGTGGTGAGATTGAGATGGACAAAGAGAAGAGGAGGGTTACGAGGAGGGAGAAAGATATGTCTCGTGCTAGAATTGCAGCTCTTTTTCACAATAATGTTTCATGATATCAATACTTGCACAATCGCATTGCAGATGTTTTTGCAGAATTGCTCAAGTCTGATATTGAATTCTTGAAATCGGCGAGACTGAAAGGATTAGTATGGCCTCAAGATGGTGTTCTTCTATCAATAGTTTCTATGATAGGAGAGCTCTAATTTGTGAAAGCTTTGCAAAGGCAGTTTTCACATTTGAATCAGGTCCTGTGTAAATTGGTATTAAAAATGCTTACTATGTTTATAGGGTTCGAAATCGCTTGATGAAAGAAGTTCTTGTTCCTCTTCGTAAATCCTTTTGAGTGCAAGAAGGTTTGATTCAATCACACAGAGGGCTGTTGTGTCAACCATTGTGAAGCAAATGTATTCAGGCTTTTCTACTGAGGATTGCAATGAAATGTTTAAGGTTTATGTTGATATTGCAGCAAGAACATTGAGGAAAAGGGAATTGTTGCTTCTTCATGAAATTGCAGCTTCTTTGAGGATTGAAGTGGTGGAAAAGTTGTGGGCTCTCAACGGGAGAAACTTGTTTACTATGTACAAACGAAAGGAAGCCTGAGAAACTGTTTGGCGATTTATGGGATATCAAGAGGCATGACTAAAACACAGGAGGACATTTGTGTATCACTGGAGCTATTAATTTCAGACTCAGTGAAGAACCCTGTAAGGGAAAGATTGTGAATAATACTGATTATCCTACGCTTTGCAAGATTGAAGGACGCAATCTTCAATCCAACTTTGAGTTCATGAGGCAATTGAACTATAGTCGAAATGTAAATATTCAGATGGTGTTTGATCAATATTGGGATTTTCTGTTCCAGAAAATTCAAGCCAAGAGAAGATGCCGCAAAAGATATTTGTTTTGGTGACTTCGGATTTCAACAGGCATCTGCTAACTATTGGGGCATGTGGGGGAGTTACAAGAGAAAGAAAGGGTATACAGAATTGCCAGAGATTGTGTTTTGGAATCTGAGAGGTGATTTGAGTTTTCCAGCAAGGCACTCCAACGGGGTGACAATGGTTAATGGATATTCAAATGATTCACTGGCAGCATTGTTGGAGAGAGATGTTGTTCCACTGCTAGAACATTTGGTGAGATTAGTGCACCCTGATCATGTTGTGAAATCAGCCGTTTCTGGAGAGTTGTGTGAGAATTTACTTGTATATAATTGATGTATCAGAAAACACTCCTAATAAAACTTGGCTTTCAGTTGCATCTGGAAATTGCTTTCAGTTGTATGTCCACGATTTTTCTGCCAATCTCTTGATCAAGTTCCACTTCGCAAATATACAAGCTGTTAATGTATAGTACAATCCTACAGTAAAATTCATGACGAGAACAAGTTCATGAAATAAATTTGGTTTTCTTAGAATCTCCAATCAAGTTCTTCACGCTAAAAAATAAAGAGAGAAAAAGTCCTTAAAACTTATTGTCAGTGCATCTGATGCTTTGATCCTTAACCTGTAATTGGATATGACATCAGATGCTTTAATGATAGTTTTTCCTTACGTTTTTTGAATAAATATTTAGAGGCCATTGCATGTTTAATGGGATGGTAAGAGTCTTGAGCTTGCTTTCTCAAAAATACATGACAATTCTTTGCCTATTTAAGAGATGAGCTGAAACCTAAACATAGAAGCTTTGCGTAAGTTTGCTTGTATTTTCAAGAACTGGGGTCTTCTCAGATCTTGATTTGCTTGTTAGATCAAATGGATTGGTGCTCTGACACCATGTTTTCTTTCTTGTGTCTTTTGTAAATATCATAGCAGGCAAATACTTGTGTAGCAGGTATGCTCCACCTAAATGTTTGATTTATACGAAATTCTTCCATTATCCAAAATTAAACAAAGTAGACATATGAAAATAGAGTGAGAGTTCGTGCATTTTCTCATGCTCAGGCCTGACATGGACTGAAGCACGTTTAAGAGTGATTATATATGAACAAGCATATAGAGAACTCCTAAGAAAACAAAGAAACTGAAAAGAATTAATGAACAAATCTGAATGCCTCAACATTTTTCCAAGCAAGCTGGTGTTTGTCTGGTATGGTTTTGAAGTTTTAGGTACCCAACTGATCATTTTATGTTTGTTCATGGTCATAGATCCAAACTGAAGAATTTTGGAATTTGATTTGATTTTATGTAAGAATAAAACGCAGCGGAGTTCGTTGAACAGGAATTCTTTACTTTCAGCAAAGAGGAAGGGGGAGGGAGAAATTGATTCCTTGACATGTTGTTTTACTATTAGCTTGACAACACAGGTCTGAAGAATCAAATGTGCTTTCGTCTCCCCTTTCCCATATCAAGATATATGAATTCTGAAAAGCAATTTGGTTGAAACTTTCAAAGAGGCCAAGATTTACAGTATCTGAACTTGGCATGGCCATTCCCTAGAAAGTTTGGACGTGATGTTACAGAGTTCAAGGGCCAGTGGGAATTTATTTCCCCTACGAATAAACCTATTTTACAGGTTATCAGTTACAGCTGATTATAAGTGCCGACCCAAGTATAGTAGCAACATTTTAGGCGTTTAGCAACTGCAAGTCCTTGGTCCCCAAGTAACGCTCTGCCTATAAAAAAAATCTCGCTGCCTTTCTTCTTGATTCTTCTCCCGCCTCATAGCACCAGTAGGCACCACCACAAACAAACAATTTTCAAGACTCTAAAACCCTCCCATGGCTCCTTCTCCTTCCTTTCTCATTGGCCCCCCAGAGAGTTACCGCCGTGCCCCACTCACCACCACCGCAAGAACTCAAAAACCACAAACAAAAGCTCCTGTATGGTACCCTCAGATGGAGATTCCTACCTTAACACCTTGCCAGTTTCTCTTCTTCAAAATCACTCCCAGTACACCCCCTGAAACTCTATTTCGCTGGTTAGAACGTGCCTGGAAAGAAGACCCAAATACCACTCTCAAGCTCATTTGCTATCTTGGATTAGCCACCATAAAGGGAAAACCTAATAAATACGCGTTCTTTAACTCGGTTCTCTGGCTTCATAAGTACCAACATTATGTTCTTGCATCAAATCTTGCAGCCTTGGCAAGTTTTGGGTACTTGAAAGATCTTCCGGAAATCTTGTATCGAATCTTGGTGTTTGAGATGGTAAATGGAGGTTACTGTCAAAGCAGAATGTTGGATCAAGGAGAGAATGTGAAAATGGATCAGATCGAGAATGAAGAGATGGAGAAGGAGGAAACGAGGATTCTGAGGAGGGAGAAAGACATTTTTTGGGCTGAATGTGCAGTCTTTTTTCACCGAAATGTTTCAGCATATCATTTCTTGCACAATTGTGTTGCAGATATTTATGCAGATTTGCTGAAGTCTGATATCGAATTCTTGAACTTGGGTGAGGTTGAAAAGATTAGTTTGGCTGCAAAATGGTGTCCTTCTGTCAATAGTTTCTATGATAGGAGAACTCAGATCTGTGAAAGCATTGCAAAGGCAGTTTTCCCTTTCGATTCAGACCCCAGGTACTTTGTTATTGAAAATGCTCACTATGTTTATAGGGTTCGAAATCGCTTGATGAAAGAAGTTCTTGTTCCTCTTCGTAAAGCCCTTGTGAGGAGAACAAGGTGTGATCCAATCACACACTGGCCTTTTAGGCCTATTGTGTCAACCACTGTGAAGAAAATGTATTCAGGGCTTTGGACTGCGGATTACAATAAAAGGTTTAACGTTTACGTGGAGATTGCAGCAAGAACAACGAAGAAAAAAAAGTTGTTGCTTCCTCATGAAATTGTAGCTTCTTTGAGGGATAAAAGTAGCAGCATGGTTGCAGAGTCTAAATGGGAAAGCCTTGTTAACTACTTGAAAAAGAAAGGGAGCTTGAAGAATTGTTTGGCAGTTTATGGGATATCAAGGGACATGAACAAAATGCAGAAGGATATTTGTGTATCGATGGGGTTGTTAGTTTCAGAACTCAGTGAAGAACCATGGAAGGGCAAGATTGTATCTTTTGGTGATGATCCTAAGATTCGCATGATTCAAGGAAGTAATCTTCCAGCCAAGATTGAGTTCATGAGGCAACTGGACTATAGTAAGGTTGAAAATATTAAGAGGGTGTTTGACCAAATATTCGAATTTGCTCTTGCGGAGAAGATTAGCCAAGAGAATATGCCACAAAAGATATTTGTTTTCACTGACATGGGATTACAGCAGGTATCTGCTTGCTTGTGGGGCATGTGGGGGAGTTATAGGAGAAGGAGGGGGTGTACAACATTGCCAGAGATTGTATTTTGGAATCTAAGAGGTGAAACTGGTATCTTGAATTTCCCAGCAAGGAACTTGAACAGGGTGACGATGGTTAATGGGTTTTCGAATGATTCATTGGCAGCTTTGCTGGAGAGAGATGTGGTTCCAACTCTAGAAGATTTGATGAGGTCAATTGGGCCAGATAATGTTTTGAAATCAACCATTTCTGGAGATTTGTATGACAATTTACTCGTATAAGAATGATGTATATTAACATACAAACTGAATAAAACTTGGTTTACAGTGGCTCCTAGAAATCGCCTTCAACTGCTTGTCAACTTCTGAAAATTCACATTCCATGCATATCTCTAAAGCACAGGTTAATTTGTTTTAAAAATCCCTCTTGAATATAATTTGCCTCGAAAATTATGATAACCTGACTACAGAATCCATTATAAGAGTGATCAGAACATGATCAAATCAAAACAGTTGGGTGTTCAATTTAGTTTTTCACACTAAGAAGTAGAGGGTAAGAAAAATTAGGCTTTCGAGGTTGTTGTCAATTGATTAGTGTATGTAATTCCAATGCTTTGGCCAAGACATTAGATTTTTTTTCGGTATTAATCAGAGCTCATGGTTTAAGATCTTGCAATAAATATGGGGCAAATTCAAATTAGCCCTCTTCTAATTACAAACCATTTCTATAAGGCTGCGGTCTGCACATCTGATAGAAAGAAGCAGGAGAGACCCATTAATGTGTCTGCAACTTGGCGCTACAAAACCGCTAGTAGTCTCTTACTCTCCGAAGTATCTTTGGCATGGTATGTGAAACCAATACCAAAGTTCACCTCTTTGTGCATGGAGTTAACGAGGATGATCTCAAACGCCCGTTGCGTTGCTACGAAGATGAATCTGTCACGCACTTGTTCATTCATTTCAGATTTTCATGGAGTGTTTGAAAGCGCTTGGTTAAATTATAGGGTATCATAACAATTGGTGAATGCCACATTCTATGCCTGGCCAATTAACAAAGTGAGATTGTGCCGAGAATTGGTTCACGGGAAATTTCTGAAGAAAACTCGGTTGATGTTATTCTTCGCATTTGTATGGTTCATCTGGCTTCTTAGGAACAAAATGGTGTTCAGCGAGGAGAATTCAGCAGTTCAGAAACTGTTTGAAATCATTTTCCTGTGGTTAGGCATTTGATTTAAATCTGCATTTTATGGATTTCCTTACTTGACTGAGGACCTCGTGCACTCAGCAACAGGTCTAATTCTGTTAATCGCGAAACTGTTTCTTCATGGCCTTCCCCTAGTTGAAAATGGAATCTGGATGGCTCGTCAATCAGAAAACCAGTGTTAGCAGGTATAGGTGGGCGACGTGGTGTGCTAAGAGATTCTCAATGCTGTGATTTCATCTCAATGGAAACAAGGACTTCAATGAGGCAGAACTTCTTGCCATACAAAAGCCCTCCAACTTTTTGCTGGATTCCATGGAGAAAAAGCTGAAACTGTTTTTAATACATAATGGATTTGCTTCAAGACTTCACGCAAAGCAACTACAAGTTCTCCGCACTACTCTTATATTGCAGATTGTTCTTTTGTTTAGACTGTGTATGGATTTCATTTTTACCTTGAGCTTCTGCTCTGCTCATTTTCTATTTTTCCTGATCAATCAGAAGTTTCTCTATGGATCTGGAACTATATACTGTTCCTAACTTAATAAACTTGTACAGGATCATTAAAAAAAAGGGAGGGAGCAAGTACTTCCAAGACTAACCATGACAATGAACATGCATGCTTGTTGATAAAGAATAATATAAAATTAAAATTATATTCAGAATCTCGTTTAAAAACTTCCCTTGTTTTTTAACATGATAACAAAGTCAGGGTCTTGTTGACCAAAATTAAAAAAGTAGCAGTAACTAATCCATCAGTAATTCCAATCTCACAATTGTAATCTCATTGTTTTACCCTCACCTAAAGTGACTAAATGATAACATGCTCGTTTGCTTGAGACGGTAGCAGATAAAATGCTCGTTCGCTTCGTGAATTATACCCAAAAGTTTCAAACTTGTAAAATCTTCAACTTCTAACCGAAATTTCTCTAATATGAATAATCCGGGTGGCATGTCCGGAGAGCAAAACTAATATGATTTCTTAAAATCAAGCTCCTGTCAAATGGCAGGGCTCTACTTTTGTTGCCATGAAAGCATACAAGAAGCTAGTTATGGAAACTGATGGGAAGAAGAAAATCAAACAACACTTGAAGATTGTGTTTAAGTGTGGTAAATGGAGAGATGATGATGGAATACTGCTCTACTGGCAGAGACTTGTATAATTGTTCTCAAAGAACGATCAATTGAAGAGTTGCATTGCAGTATGTGACATTTTTTAAGGCACGAGTGGTACACTTGTGGAGGAATTTTGTCTCTATGGGACTACTAATTTCTCAGGCTGGCTATAACCCATGGAAAGGAAAGATTTTCTCATTTATTGATTAATCTAAGCTCTGCATGATCAATGGTGACAACCTGATATGAAAATCCGAGTTTATTAGAGAACTGGATTCCAGCGAGGGATCAAGTTTTATAAAGATTTATGACCGGGTATTACAGTTTGTAATGACATAAAGGTTAAGTAGTGATAGGATGGTAAAGAGGGTTTTTGTCTTCACAAATCCGGATTTTAGAGATTCAACGAAGGAAAAATAGGCAGCAGAATACAGAGCGGCATGGAAGAGCTATAGGAAGAGAGGGTTCAAAACTGTACCTGAGATTGTTTTTTGGAATCCTAAGGGTTGCAAACCTAATCGTAAAGTAATTGATAGTCAAGTTGATCACCACCATAGAGGGATAGCAGTGGTTAAAGGGTTTTTTTTAAAAAAAAAAATTGTCAAATATGTTCTTGATGGGAGATGATCATTCTACAAATGCTTACACACAGCAAGAGGAGAAGTTGACAGAGAAGAGCCTGGTTCCAGAGATGGATGAGATTTTAAGCTCTGCAACTAGCTGGGATGAATTCAAGAATGTAAGTGTAATGGATTGATGATGTGCAAATGAATTGAACAATATGTTTGTATGAGCTCAAAATTTCTCTTCTATTCAAGTTTAAGTACTGAGCTTTGCACTAATCTTTTCTCTCCTAGCTTGGCTAATTATTTTCTCTATTTGCTATACTGAAACTTAGGCATTTTTTGTCTGGTTTGTATCAATTGAAAAGAATAAACCAAAAGTTTACACTTTCTTATGAAATATATCACAAAAAGAAAGGACATTGAGAACGGTGATGACGGGTCCTGCTAGGGACTGCAAAAATGTGTACTGGAATGATACATGAATAATGATCAACCAGGAGTAATTTCTGACAAATTAATCAAATAACTACAAAGAAAAACCAAATTGGAATCTACAAGATTTGCCAAGAAAGCTAGTTTTTGAAGCATTGGAAACCAGATTTTGATGTTTTCTGAAAAACTACGCGCAGGAAAACAGTGAGCAGGAACTGTATCCACATGAAAATTCTCTGGCTACCTACCCAACTACTCATTAAAAGCCTTAACTCTCTGATTCAGCTGGTTTCCAATGACATCTGTTCTCATTTTCTCCGCACAATAAATGGCAAGCACTCTCCTCTAACTATAAGGCTACAAGTGTTTTTTTTTAATGTCACATTATCTGTCATCTTAATTCTGTCATTGGAAAACAGAGACACCATTAATAGTTGCTTGCATTTGCAGCATCGATCACATGGAAGTAACTAGGAGGAGCCTGGAAATAAATGGAAGGTATAATTGCTTGCGTACAAGAATGTCCAGCAAGTAATTAAAGCCAGACAATACTTTAATTTGGTTGGTAGTAAATTTGGACTTTATTATTTGTGATTTGAACGATTTGTCTATCACGACATGGAATCACTCTTGACTTTTGTTACTCAAAACATTAAATTATAGTGGTAGAAATAGAGTCAATATCTACCGTCGTGTTATATATATATATGGTGGAAGCGAAGGTGAAATTGCACTCAAGACTTCAAACGAGTGTAATTTAATGGAGAATTGTTTTGATTTTTTTATATTTTTAAATTATTTTGATATATTAATATATAAAATATTCTTTAAAAAATAAAAAATATATTATTCAACTATATTTCCAAGCAAAAAAATATTAAAAAATAACTGCTACATACCACACTCTCAAACTTTAATTTTTTATATATATATATATATATATATATATATATAGGTTCCATCCCCTTTTCTTAAATTCAAATTAAAATAATAATAATAAAGTCATGGAGAAAGAAATTTATGCCAACGACATGAAAAATCTAAATAACCATTATTAAAGAGCTCTCTCTCTCTTCCTCACTTTACATTCAAGCACCTTATTTGCTGTTGAGCTTCATCTGTAAGCACCTTCTTTGCTGTTGAGCTTCATCTGTATATACAAGTATTATATATGAAGTACAGGACACTACTCCTAATTAATTACTTTCGGTGAGTTTGTTGATATATGGAGATCAATATTTAATACATCGATCGATTTGTTGATCATTAGGCTAATTAACACAATTTCCACGACACTCATGCAGTTTTTATATATATATATAGGCTAAGAGTTATATATATATATATTAACCAGAAAAAGAATACGACGAGAAGAAGAAGAAGAAGAAGAAGAAGAAGAGATCCTTCCAAGAAATTTGAATCTAAATTTCTTGGTCATATCCAACCCTAATCCATAGTCACAGATACGGGTCCAAAATGCAGGGTTCTTTTGTATAATAATTTTTGTGGTCATGGTCTAAACTTCTACGTTGAAAGTCAGTAAAAAAGATCATTAATTCTAATTTCCTATTACAACTAAACAATAAATTAAATAAGCTTGATTTTGTAGACTCCAAGGATCAAAGTCTGCTAGAACAAAAAAAGAAAAATAACCATAAAAAAAACATTTTAAAAAAATTGTAAAGCAACAAGAAAGTTAAAAAAAGTAAATACACACACACACACACACTCGAAAAGAACTGGAAGTTGCTTATATAATAGTGTAACAGATAGAGAAAGAGCGTTAACGTGGAGTGTACACTGAAAGCAAAAACTGAAAAGCTTCCTGTCATTCACACTTCGTCTTCACGCGGTATCTCTTTTCTTTTTTAATGAAAAAAAAAGGGCCGTATATTTATTTCCACAGAAACAGAGAAACCCAATAAGGGAAAAGCAAAAAAGACACCACCACAAAATTCTAGAACCAAAGAAACAAAGAACAACGAGAACGGGAGCATTCGAAGTTGTTAAAGCAGATGATGTTGAGATCGTGGTACAGACCATTAGAGAGGTGTTTTGGTCGGGTAGCAGGTGGCGGTGGCGGTGATGGATTGATGTGGCATGCTGATTTAAAACAACATGCGTCTGGTGATTATTCAATTGCGGTTGTTCAAGCTAATTCTAATTTAGAAGATCAAAGTCAGGTTCTTACGTCCTCCTCAGCTACTTATGTTGGTGTTTATGATGGTCATGGCGGTCCTGAAGCTTCCCGATTTGTCAATAAACATTTGTTTCCTTACATGCATAGTGAGAATTCTCTCCTCTCTCTCTCTCTCTCCTCTTGTTTATTTTTTTTTTCTTTTGTTTGTTTTGTTTTTTGTCTTAATTAGTTGTTTTCTTGATTGTAATGATCATGATCACGGTGATTATCTTAAACCCTGAATTTATTTGTGGTTTTGATTTCTTAATCTATTGGTCCTGTGGTTAAGGACTCAAGGTCCAGTCTTTGCGTGTTTGAGTTTGAATTCCCAAACCCCATATCACAAATTATAGAAAGGAAAGAGAGTTTTTTTTTAATTATTATTATTAATCATACGTTATCTTATTCTTCATTTTTTACTATCTTTTCTTTGGTCACCTTTCCCTTGTTCGTGCTAGTGCAATAGTATGTATTAATATCTTTTCCATTTCAATAGAATGAATCTCGATGTGAGAGGCTGGAGTTTGCTTTTGTGGGTTTAGTTATGTTAGTGTTAGGGTGACAAGTTGTAGAAAACCTTGAAAGTTTCTGGCTTTATTGAATTGGAGCTTTGTTTGTTTGTGTTTTTATTTGTGGGCCGATTGGAAAAGAAACTAGATAATATGTGATAAAAATAAAAATTTGGCTGCCTAAGACGTGGACTAAACTGGCCTCTATGCAACAGACTTCTTCGTAATTGTGTCATTCTCTATCTAAGATTTCAGTTTTGATTGCAGAATTTGCTACAGAGCATGGGGGGTTATCAGCTGACGTGATAAGGAAGGCATTTAATGCAACTGAAGAGGAGTTTTGTCATTTAGTGAAGCGATCATTACCATGGAAGCCACAAATTGCTTCTGCTGGATCATGTTGTTTGGTTGGAGCTATTTCAAATGATGTGTTATATGTTGCGAACCTTGGGGACTCCAGGGTAGTTCTTGGCCGAGGAGTTGATGAGGATAAGAAAAAAAAGGTAGTGGCAGAAAGGTTATCAACTGATCACAATGTTGCTGTTGAGGAGGTGAGAAAGGAGGTTCAGGCACTTCATCCTGATGATTCACATATTGTAGTCTATACCCGTGGAGTTTGGAGGATTAAGGGCATTATACAGGTAAAATGGCTTCTTGTTGCTGAGCAGCTGGTCTTCTTGTTCCTGTTTTTGCTTGTTAGTTATGAGAATTCGGCTGGTTGGGTATTGTTTGTTTGTGGCATTATACATTCATTCATTTAGGTGCCAAATATGTTTCTTCATCCTCTTGATTGTCTTTCAATGTCTTGCCAGGTTTGTTTTGAGTTACTTGGATAACCTCTGTCTTAAAAACACTATTTTGTAGTGTGTTTGACATAAAGTAATTGGTCTGAAGATGGATCAATTCTGAAGGCATCCAATTTTATGTTCGGTTCTCTTATCTTTATCTTTTGCTTTATGATAGGCATCTGTCTATGATGGAAACACTATAGTTAAAGTTGGCCTGGGGGTTACATTCATACCCTTCCAGGAATCTTATGCTCTGCCTCCTGGTCTACCATTTCATGCAATCAAGTGAAGCAGTATGTCTTCTGATGCATGAGAGGTAAATGAAAACCCCTGAGGCCTAACAAGAATGCTTATGTAATTACCGGAAGTCTTGATCCCTTTTTTTTCCTTCTATTTAACTTATCCGGAGACTAGAAACATCATAGTGTGATGTTCTGGTTGATGAACTGAACCATTGTGTTCATTTGTTACTTGACTCCCTGAAGTTTTGGAGCTGATTTACTATCTTAGGCATGTCGTAGAAGGTGGAATAAACCTTCCCTGTTTCCTTTTTCCCTTTTCAGGTATCTAGATCCATTGGTGATGTGTATCTGAAGAAACCAGAGATTAACAGGGACCCAATTTTTCAGCAGTTTGGGAACCCTATTCCTTTGAAACGGCCAGTAATGAATCCAGAACCTTCCATTCTCAATAGAAAGTTGAGGCCAGAAGACTTGTTCCTGATCTTTGCTTCAGATGGTCTTTGGGAACAATTGACCGATGAAGCAGCTGTAGAGATTGTTTTCAAAAACCCAAGAGCTGTAAGTGCCTGTCTTTGATTTAGATGTTTCATTTACTTTTTCTTGCAACTCTTATTGATATTTAAATCCCGGACCTAATTTATACTCTGAGGTTAGGCAAGTTAGGTTTTGATGGGATCCTTGGGAATGAAAATTGAATTTCTTTTTCATAAAACAAGCTTCATCGAACCCATGAGAATGCAGAATTCAGTTTCATCTACTCGTAGCATCTAAACACACCGTATTTCTGTTGAACATGGACATTGTTTTGGAAATAGGATATTCCTGACATCTGAACCTTTAAGCAAATGTTTTGGCAAACAAACTAGATGTCATAGATGTTCAATTGTCTGGAGTTATTTGTGCCTGTCCAAATTTTGTTGCTTGCTTGACAATTCTCTGGGCTGTTTTGACACCTGCAGGGGATTGCTAAGAGACTGGTGAGAGCTGCTATTCAGGAGGCTGCAAAGAAAAGAGAGATGAGATATGATGACATAAAGAAAATAAAAAAGGGAACGCGGCGGCATTTTCATGATGATATCACTGTGATTGTAATTTATCTTCATCACCAAAAAGGTTCCTCCAATGGTGGACTAAAGAATAATGTTGTTGGCTGCACCAGTGCTCCAGTCGACATTTTCTCCCTTAATGCAGATGAAGCAGAGGTGGACTTGCTTCAAACAATTTCTTGAACAAGGAAAAACCCTTTGAAGGGGTAACACTGACTTCTTGATTTCAATGTATATTAAAGGAGAATACATTTATGTAGATGAAGTTATAGCGGGTTCTGGTGTTAGCCTTTTCCAAGTAAATATATAACTATACTTGTTTCATTCTATCATTGACTGGTTAATTTTTCAGAAATTGTAGCACCAATTTTGTGCCTCTTTTGGAATCCAAATTTTAGAAATTACAGGTCATCATTGATTATTTTTGGGCTTGTAAAATCTGACAGTTCCGGTAGCCAATGGTCCAAGGGCATTTTTAGGGTATAAATTGCACTGCACTTGCCTTATTAAAAGCCTCTTGACTTCAAGCACTGGCCATTCTTGAACCATTGCACATTAGCAGCACGTGAGGTGATTTAAGAAGTCATCACATGAGTCTCCCTGCCCTGCGCACAGCATAAATTTGTCAGTTGCTTCGACCTTCGTAGCTCAAACCTAAATGATGCACAACTTTCACACGAGGAAAGAACTTCGAAGTCCTCCATAATAGGAAGAAAAAACTACTTCTATGTTAAAAATTGCCGAATTTGAGTTGAATTGAAGTAACAAAAACAAGCACACCCGTGATTTTAGAGCAATAAGCAAACGCAGACACGAGTCGCCCCTGCATCCATGTAGTTGGCTATGCGTAAGAAAGGGGATTGTGAGGACTCACTCAAGCATGGCTCCTTGCAACAATCAAAAAGATCGGATTGGCCTTAGCTTCAGGCCTTAGGTCCCCATTGATGATTAATGAGAGGATATGATGATGACAAAAATGTAATATACATGGATGATATTAAGATAAAACAACATAAAAAGTTTTTAAACATAAAAAAAAATAAAAAAATAGAAGGATATAGGTAAGCTTTAACCCTTGCGAGACCATGATGCATCCATCGTTATTTTGCTTTGCCCAACTTTGCATCCTTAAAAAACTCAAGATTGGGAGGATTTGAGGTTCTTGAAAATAAAAAAATAATTAAAAAAACTCCTTGTACTGTAGAGAAACAGTGATGGCGGCTGAATTGCTTGGTGGAGTTGATGTTGGAGCAGTGTTTGGTGAGCTGCTAGAAGCGTCTTGAATGAGATAAACAAAGCAGCGTTCAAGACGAGACTGAGGCAAATAGGAAAAACTCTACAATCCAACAGTCCAATTTTACAAGACATGGAAAAGTTGAATCAAGCATTAAATCGTAGAAATGAGGAGACAGAAACAATAATAGAAGTAATCAGGAAAGGCAAGACGCTCGTTGTTGTATGCTCAAAAACTCGTAGGTATAATTGTTGGAGAAGGCAGAAATACACAGACAAGCTCGTCAAGTTAGAAGAATCGGTGCCCAAGTTCTTCTTTCAAACTGTTATGCCAAAGCAGACAGTAGGGGACAGTAAAGAAATTATGTTGGAGCTAAGAGGCCAACAGCTCAAGTTCAAATGGAAAAATTGATGGACTTGTTGTCTCATGTACAATCCCGGAGTCTCTGTTGGATTACAGGTGGCATTAGGAGAATTCAAGATGGAGCTGTTTAAGGATGGGATGTCCATTGCTGTGCTATCTGCTCCTCCAGGCTGCGGAAAAACAACATCGGCAAAACTACCTTGTCATGTGTCATATCGGCAAAACTACCTTGTCATGTGTCATGTGAATGCTTTCCTTTTTATGTAATAATCTCTACTAGTTTTTAGTAGCAACTCTCTCGTATAGTTTTCGGTCTTTGAACAGGAAAATTCAAGGATAACATCTTTTATATCACTGTGTCGGGAAAAAAAAAGGCATTATTTAATTATTAAAAAAGCATTGTTTAAATAATTTTTTAAAAAAAAATATTTAAAAAACAATATCAATCATCGTATGCAAAAAAATCCCAAGAACCTGACAACTTCAAAGCATGAGCCATGATTACAGTATCGAGTTATTGAAAATATATGTAACCTGGTCGTATGAGCAAAGACGCAAAAATAGGAGAAGCCATAATGATAAAGGTATTAAATTAATATAAATGAGTCAATTAGACCTCCTAAGGCATAACGTGGGTTCGCCCTAGGCCTCAATTAGTCTCTTCAATTTAGATTCAAACCTCCTTTTTTTTATAACAAAAATAAATTTAATTTAATTTAAAAGATATCCATAAATATGTGAAATGTGTGTGTTTTGTGAGACACGTGTCAGGTTAGAATAGTATTTGGTATTATTGTTCAATCATATTTTTAAAAAAATTAATTTTAAATTATTTTTGTATATTTTTATATTGTAAAGTAAAATAGAAAATTATGCAGATAAATAGAAGGATGAGAAAAGGAGAGAAAAAGAATATCAATGATGATATACTAATATTAAAAATAAATTTTAAAAATATTATTTTAATATATTTCTAAATTTAAAACAATTTTAAAAATAACCCTCTTTTAAATATATAAAATTAATTAGAAAATGCAAGGAGAAATTAGACCCGGTGAGCTCAGAAAGCCCATTTGTTACCGGGCTCAAGAGTGAAGACTTTCGAAACGAGCATGGGATTGGTGACCAAAACAAAGCCTAAAAAAACTCACTATCACAGAGAAATTGAACCCGTTGTGGTTGAGCTCATAAACTGGAAATTTCTTTTCTTGTTCTTAGAACAAGACTTGAAATTTCAGAAACAGGACACTCAGGACAAATGGGAATCAGTGGAGACCCTCGAACATTCAGGTAGGTTGTAGTGCAAAATTAAGGAAGAAGGAATGAGTGCAAGTAGTTTGGTTGCAGATACAGTTTGGAAAACCATTGAATCAACCCAATCAGGTCCTCTCTTTCTATATCTCATGCTTTTTAATATTTAGTTATTAAATCTTTTAAACCCACCTTCTATTAAATGACGCTTAGTGTCTTTTTTTTTCCTTCCGTGGCTAATGTAAATGGTGGCAGTGACTGAGGAGCAGCTTTCAATGTGAGTAGCATATAAAATAGTCACTTTCCAATTTCCTAGCTTGCTTTTGATCAAGTTAGTAATGATTTTTAAAAGGGTGTAAATGGGTTGATTGATTTTGGGTCTTTTCTTTGTGTGTGTTGTTTGGGTTAAATGTAGCTTGCATTTCTTGTTTGGTAAGAATCTTGAGAGGGCAACAAAGATAGTGGATCAGAGAGGTGTCAAAAAGATCTCTGGTCAGCCCAGCGGTCGTTCCATCTTTCAGGTTCAATTCTATTTTGCTATGCATTGTACTTTAGACTTCAAATTTTTGCACATGGTTGTTCGAGTTTGGATCTAGGGCCTAATTCGGGTTTTAAAATGCAAATAAAATTGGTTTAGGTTGAATTGTTTTGTGATAAAATGGCGGGGCGATAAGCTAGGAACTTCAGTTTAAATGGAATATCTGATGAGTTTGACTGTTTTGGTGTAAATTTATAAATAGGAATGTTTGAGCAATTTAGTTTGGATTAGCTTACTAAAGAAAGGTTTGAGGATTAAAAGAGTGCAGTTAAGGTTCTCCACTTCTCCCTATTTGAGAATAGCTGTAAAATTTTAGGATCAATCATTTAAGAACTGATTTGGCAAATGGGTTTGAGGTGAAATTGGATTATGTTGAAGAAACTT
Organism: Populus deltoides; assembly: GCA_015852605.2. Classification (NCBI taxonomy): domain Eukaryota; kingdom Viridiplantae; phylum Streptophyta; class Magnoliopsida; order Malpighiales; family Salicaceae; genus Populus; species Populus deltoides. The sequence goes on along the minus strand of CM027578.2, from coordinate 4,951,148 downwards.
GGTAGTTAGCACGGTGAACAAATTGTTAAATATGTTTCGTTTAAAAAGATAGAAGTAAAGATTAAGATTTGATCATTTAAGAACTCATTTGGTAAAATAATTTCTTGTTTGCTGGTGTTGTTAGGTGGTGGGAGAATCACGGAGGAAGGAGGAGTATTTCTGTTTTCCTGAACACTATTGTGCCTGTTATTCATTTTTTTATGACATTGTCAACAGAGGAGAACAACTTTGTGTAAGAGTTCTTTTTTTTTTCTTATTTATCATTTTAGCTTGTTGAAACCACTTTTCTATAATGTCTTGTGATTAACTCTTTCATTTCTTGAATCCATTTCAGTGTAAGCATCAATTAGCTGCAAGACTTGCAGCAGCATTAGGAGCGTTCATTGATGTTAAAGTGTCCGATGAGCAACTGGCTCTCTTACTCGTCAAACTATAACATGTGGAGATGGAAGGGATCCGACTTTAAAAAAGAAGAGGTATGGTCCAAGAGAATCGTAGCAAAAGTTTTTATTAAATTCGTAGGCTTCTGACTTTGGAAGCAACTACCTGCAATGAAATTCTACAACTACTTCCAGGAGATGAAATTATACATCACTAATTCGGTTGAGCTTTGCAACTTACTGTACCACAAAATCTTTCAGAATTCCATAATCAGGTCTACTTCTCAACAAGCGATGCAATATTAGCTTTGATCCTTTACTGGTGCAACGATGGCCATACTCGGAACTCTGGCTCTGGTGCTGCAAACGATTATGTACATTTCAGTCAAGATCAAACAGGCTTTAGTATAATTTAGATTTAGGAGACTCTGGCACCACATTTCATGTTCATTTTGATCTTGATTTATAGAAAGTGCCATTCCCGGTTGGCATTCATGGATTACATTAATTTTGTCATTGTAAACTCAAGAATCTAACTTGTTTCCACGGTTTGATCTTTTGGTAATATTTGCACCTTGACTTGAAATGATGCTTAAAATATCTTAAATGTTGCATGCTATCAGTTGCAATCCTAAAAAGGACAACCATTGAACTTGCACGATGTTTATGCCCCGCCAATGTTGTTTTATACTTTGAAGTTGCTGTTCTATTGCATACAATAGATCTTCACATCTTTAGTCATGTTGAGTTTCTTTTTCTTTCATTTTCATTAGATTAGATGTTCATGAAATATGCAATGCACAGTGAATCATCAATGCTATTAATGAAATGATCAATTTTACATGTTAAGCAAATAATGTCCAGCCCCACTTTGAAAATTGTCTCAAAAGCATCACTAATCAGAGACGATTTGAATCACTGATGTTATCCATGAACAGTTCAATGTTACATGTTCAGCAGATGTGTAAACGCCACATTTGAAATTGTCCCAAATGCATGCTAATGCCAATTGATTTGAATTGTGTTAGTGATCTGTTGTCTCGGTAGTTCAATGTTACATGTTCTCCAACTATGTAACCCAAAGAGCTTTTTTGCAACATTTCAGCCTTCCTGTGGCGTGAGAAGTAAACGATGGGGTTCGTTGGGAATGGAATGAGCCAGGTCTAGACTCTAGCCTGGTATCGGGGTACAAAGCTGCTAACCGAGAAGAATCTACTTGGTGGTTGTTTCCGGCACCCCCACAATAGAAAAATAACTGGATTACAAGCTTGCAAAACATTATGAAAATGTCGTCTTCTCATGACGTTCCCAAAAACTGGTGTAACCTGCTGACCGAGAAGAATCTACTTGGTGGTTGTTTCCGGCACCCCCACAATAGAAAAATAACTGGATTACAAGCTTGCAAAACATTATGAAAATGTCGTCTTCTCATCGCGTTCCCAAAAACTGGTGTAACCTGGAAGGCTTACAAAATCTTGGGATGAACATCCTTTGAGGATTTCTGAAAATGCTTGGCGAAGGCTCTAAATCTCTTTTGTTTTGTTAATCATGTCCCATTGAACTGCATCTCCCTTGTCTCATGCTGCTCTTGCTTTGCCTGTATTTTGATGGCTAAAGTGCCAAGTAACACACTGCTCGCTCATCAGTATGTCCATTAATACAACAACAAGAAGGATTAAAGTTGCGACAGCAGCTAAAAATAACCACCAACTGGGATCTGTTTCAGGAAACTAGATCTCGTAAATGAACTAGTGCTACTGGAAACATCAATGGAAGCCCCTCATACTTGCTTATCGTGGCGTAAGCACTCAGAGTCCTCGCCATATTCAACAAACAGGCCGGCGAAAACCCAAATAGATCTCCAGGCCTATGAACAGACCATTTCAAACCCCCCTTCCTCTGAACCTTATTAAACAAAACATCCTCTGATAAAAACTCAATGAATTTAGCCTTGGAAGATCCTCATGTAATGGAGGGTCATGAGAGCTTAACCTTAAACAAGACTCAAAAGAACCCAAATAATGCTTGCGTCCTATTTGCAAGCAAATGTGCTGCAAGTTTGGAGTGTTTGGGATTACAGCTTTAAGCACGTTATGTAAAATGGTGCTGTTAAAAATGCAGTTTTCAGCTTCTGTAGACTTGCTAGCCCAGGCAACGTAAAAGATGTGGGTTACATCTGTGAGTTTTGAGAGCTTTTCAATGGGTTTATGCATCGTTCAAGACATCACATCGGATTTGGAGGTATTTAATTTGGTGATCGGATTGCCAGATTGGCCGTGGACGGCGTGCAACTCTGTAAACTTTCCAGGGACCACCTGGGGTGCCTGCAAGAGGGAGGATCCCGGCCAAGCTGCTGCTTACAATGCCTGTGGCACCTATTATGAGGGCCACGCTTTGGTACTTTGGTGGTGCATCACCATCCTCTTAAGGTTTTTTCCGTTTCATTTGATCAAATAAAAATTATTAGCTCACCTATAATTACATAACAGGAAATGGAATATGAAGAGGAATAAATTGAGTTTTTTTATAAATAAAAAATGCCTTTGCAGCACCTATGGCTCCTGCCCACCACCACCTCATTGTGATTGTGTTTTCTGATTTTGCAAATCAGAGAGAAGGATGGAGAGAAGTGCTTGCAAGAAGAGGGAGATTACAGTTGTTAGAGATGAGTAATTACGTCGTGGAAATGTGTAAATGGACCTAAAAACTCAGTTTATTTATTGAAACACCTTGTTTATATCATGGTGCTTCTATCCTTGTTATTGGGGTTTTGGTAATTAGGCATTTTGTTTACCTTGTAGGCTTGTACGCTTTATTAGTTCATTGTCACATTGAAAGTTAAACCATAGAAAAAAGGGAGTTCTGACAACTGTTTTCTGGTGTTTGGAGCACATTGTCACATTGAAAGTTAAACCATGGAAAAGAGGGAGTTCTGACAACTGTTTCTGGTGTTTGGAGCATAAATCATCATTGTCAGCCTAACGTGATCCCTACTTAAACAGGGTTCTTATAATAACTAAACCATGAAGTTGGAACTAATACTATTATGGCTTGTCTGGACTCATACTTATAAAACAAAGTTATGAAATCGACAGCCACATCAGATTATTGCATCTCTGAAGATAGGAGCTAATTTGAGTTGCGAAGGACGCCATTCATATGAGCAGGCAGCAGAATTGTGGATGGATTAGCATTTGTGTTTAAACTTTTTAGCAAAATGAGTGAAATTCATTACTTGATTAAAAATAATGTATTTTATGCTATTTCTATCCAACTCTGAATGACAAGTTAGTATCAGACCCAAGGAGCTGTCATCCGACTATTGTAATGACCGGTTTTAACTTGGCATTTTTAGCGTGCAATCCTGTTAACTCTGAGGTCTAATGCTAAATCATGTCACCAAGGAAGACAGAGACTCTGTTTCTATGAGCTAATTACTTTTCTCTAGTGAATAACCAAGGCAAAATATAATACCTCTAGATTAGGACCCAGGCGGAAGTTTGAAGTTCAAAATCCTTTGCTTTATGCAGAGAAAGTCACAGTAAGAAATGAAATATGGTTTTGGCAATATTTTAAGCCAGCCATTAAGCAAGTTGTTTGAAGTAGACATGAAACCTACGATGTTGTTCCTAGTAAGGATGAATTTTAAGGACTTGTCATACATCAAATAAATTACAGGATGGTGACAAATGTATGCAGGATTGTTTGCTAATGTACTGAGATGTGATTGAAAATATGATTTGTCCTGATCACAATTTTAAAAATGTTTAATTACTCGATATATATCATAGTTTTGCATAAATTTCACTATAAACTCTCTTTTAAATCTTTCGTCATGCTTGAAGCTACTTTTTCAAACTGTAATCGTAAAAACTATCGAAACAAAACGAGCCAAACACACAAGAAGTTCAACCGGGAATACAAGGATGATGATAGACAATTACTCCTATATACGTTTCTCCTCATTAACAACGTTTATGTTTTTCATAATCATTCTTGATGATAGAACAGTCCAGTGGACCGCTGAAACACACTGTTGGCTTTCATGTTTCTGGTTTCGAGTATAACTGAGCTTCACAAAACTAACAAATGGAGTTCAAAAGCCACATTATCGTGATCTTTAGGGCATAGCTATTCATTAACTCGGCATTTATATATAGCTTTTTACTTTTTGTTACACCTACAATATATACATTGTACACACCTTTAGCAACTTTCAGTATATATCGCCAGAAGCCAGAACTTTATATAAGATCACGTATCATCAGCTAAGAAATGGCCAATTAGCAACTCTCCTGGACAAACCATTCATTCATCCTTCTTTCTTTACCACATAGTTCGAAGCTCAAGAACCTAACAACAATAAATGAAAAATCACATCTTAGCAATGAAAATTAAAGTCCACCTTTCCAATGACAGTAAAATTTTGTCAAAATAAATAACTCCTTCATACTCAGGAAAAGGGTAAGATAGGGTGAGGCCAGGAAATGCTTTGGCAAGAGATTCAAAACTAAGTTCAACTAACAAAACAATACTTTTAATCTATATGGCCTATAAGAACAAAATGAGGATATCCATCCCAATTCCATAGTTACAGAGAAACAATTTTCTTCTCAAGTAAATATAATAAAAATGCCATCTTCTTTTACATTAAGAGAATCAAATTATTAATCACAATGATGACACGTTGCAGAGAAAATTTTCAAAATTTTGATTCTCATAACCACCAAATGCTAATGGTACAAAATGATTCACATTTGATAGAGGTATACCTTGAAGTCAATAACTCCCCTTTCCCCTTCTTTTCATGTCTTGTCTGGATCCATGTCTGGATCCAAGCACCGCCCTCCAAATAGATGTGTTCCTGAGTGCTTGCATCTCTTCAGCCTCTAGGAAACATTAGGAAGCTTTTGCTGGATCATCCATATCAACCACGTCTTCATGCCTAATCAAAACATGAGACGGATAAGAAAGGGATTGCCTAAGACCATTTGGTTAAACGTTCTAATAACCTGCACTCTTCCTCCCTGGAAATGTGTGGATCAAGCTCATGAAGGCTGCTTATGAACTTGATTGCATCATCCCGGCGATTAAGTTTACAGTATCCATCAATGACTGAGTTGTATGTATTCTGGTTCGGTTTACATCCATGCTTGATCATGTAGCAAACAACATCAATAGCCTCCTCAAACATTGAATCAGCTGCATAACTTGCAACAAAAGTATTATATGTGATTACATCTGGAATAAGCCCAGATTCTCTCATTTCTGAGAATACATGTGAAGCCTCTTTCATCCGCCCATTTCGACAATACGCAAAAATTACAGTGTTGTATGAAATTATATCTGGTTTTATTCCCTTTGCAAGGATTTCTTTTAAAACTTCTTCTGACCTCTCAAAGTTCTCTGATTGGCTGTGCATATACATCAAACTATTGTAAGTTGCCAAGCTAGGAGTGAACCCACTCTCTTTCATGAAGTTCAAGATCTCATTTGTTTTGGTAACCATCTGCCTCCTGCCGTAAATAGCAATCATGGCATTCAGAGTACTCAAGTCAGGTGAAAAGCCTTTTCTCTTCAACTCCAGGAATGCACGCTCAGCTTCTAATAGGAGGTCACATTTACTATTAACTAAAACAAGGGTCTTCAAGAGCACAGCATGAGGTTCAATTACACCAGAGCATATCTCCTCCGCAAGAGCAAGCATCCGTCCAATCTCCTTGCCATTGGCATAAGCATGAAGCAAAGAACAGTGTGTCAGTTCATTGGGCTTGCACATACCATCTTGCATTTCAGCAAGTATTTTCTCTGACTGTTCCCATAGCCCTCCTCGAGCTAATGCTGCCAAAACAGCATTATAGGTGGAAAGATCAGGTGTAATCCCAGTATCCAGCATTCTCTTGTACATAGCCATGGCTTGGTCAAATGAACCACACCGACTGTACGCACTGATTAGGGTGTTGTAGGTATCCCTCTCCGGTACAAAGCCAACCCTCTTCATCTCCTTGAAAACTCCAGACACTTCTGAGTCCATCCCATTTTGCCCAAACACTGCTAGAAGGGTATTCCAAGTAACAATATCAGGTACACAGCAGCAAATTTTGATCTCCTCAAAAACCTTCATCATTTCTGCAAACTTTCCCCTGTTACCATGCATCTTAATCAAGGCATTGAAAGTACAAATATTAGGTTTGCAACCTGCAGTTCTCATTTCCTCAAAAACCCTCATTGCAGACTCATCCTTACCAGTCCTCACAAATCCTGACAACATTGCAGTGTAAGTAAAAACATCCAGTTTAATCCCTCTTTCAACCATCTGGTTTTTAAGCTCCATTGCTTCTTCCAACAGACCATCCCTTGCATAAGCAGATATCAACGAATTATATGTCACAATGCTTGGTGAACATCCATTGACCTCCATTTCTCTTAATACTTCGATCGCCTCCTTAATCCGCCTAGACTTCCCATAAACATCCAATAAAGTATTATAAGTGACCTTATCAGGCACAAACCCCATCGATTTCATATCCTCAAAAACCGCAGCAGCTTCTTCATACAAAGATCCTCGTCTACAACAAGTTATCAGCGTATTATATGTATACTCATCCGGCAAAATCCCAGCATTCTTCATTCCCTCAAACAGACCTATAATCTTGTTCCAAGGCATACCCATTTTTCCATACACATTCAGAATCACATTATAAGTAATCAAAGTCGGTTTGCACCCTTCTTCCTCCATCTTCTTAAAAACCATCACAGCTTCCCTATACCTCCCATTACTAACACAAGCAGTTATTAAAGATGTATACGCATAAACATCAGGTTCAAACCCATCTTTATGCAAATTATTCAACAAAGATGCTGCCACCGAAACTTTTCCTTCTTTACCAAGCATATTAATAATCACAGCCACGGCTGAATTACTCAAGACAGATTCACAACCATTCCTATTCTTAAACCACTCAAACACACTCATAGCCAGGTCACTTTTTTTATAAAACCCTAAACCCTTAATAATACCCAAAACATCATTACTTAACCTCTCCTTACCACCACTACATACACTCAACTCTTCTTTATCGTAATCAAATAAAAGACTCAAGATTTTATCTAATTCACTGGTTTCGAAAGAAGGGTCATTTAAAGAGTCTAGAACTCGCTGACCTTGAAGGGAGAGACGACGGTGGGTCCAGGGTTTGCCACGGTTAGGGTCACGGGCCTTGCCAATTCGGGTTCGGTTTCTTGGGATAGGAAATAGATCAGGTTGGGTTTGCGGGTTGATGGGTTTGGAAAGATTGGGGCTTTGCTTGAAAAGGAAGTCCTGCATAGGTGGGGTGCCATGTTGTGGTGGTGGTGAAGTGGGTGTTGTTAGTTTTAGCTGTTGTTGATGGCGGTGAGATTGGAGAGGCAGGAAGAGTTTTGTTGGAGGTGGGTTTGTGAGGAGAAGAGGGAGAGCTAGTTTCTCTGTCATTTTTTAGAGTGAGAGGTTTTAGGAGGGCTTTGGGCGGGTTTAAGGATTATAAGTTGGTTTCTTTAGTTGAGTGTGTGTGGTGTTTTGACTTAAGAAAGAAGAGATTTTTTTGTGTGGTGTTTCAAGTTGAGATTCTTAGAGAGAGGGGATGTTTGAGGGGGGAGGAGGGTTTCAACTTTCAATCCTACGTGGTGAGTGAGTAGTGGAGATTGCCATGGTAGCAGACAAGAATCTCTGGCGAACAGATAGAGCTTGCCATGTCAGCAAAAGGTGACTCTCTGCTTCGGAGGAGAGAAGAAATTGACAAACTAGAACTAAACATTATGTTTGAAATTTTTCTAAGGAGTTGAAAGAGGAATTGTTGCGGATTAAAAAAATATGAGTTTGTTTAAGATTGATTTGATGAATTTTTTCATGTAAAATAAATAAAAAATATATTTATATAAATAAAAATATATTATTTTAATTTAAACAAAATTAATATTTAAAATATAATTATATATAGAATCCATATAAAAAACAAAAATTATTTGAGTAACTAAATTAAAGCTACCATAATATCAAACTCTCTACGGGGATTTCGAGTTGAAAAGTCTCTCTCCAATCTTGCGGAGTTCAACAGCTAATGCCGTACATGTGGTGATATGGAATTAGCTGATCTAATTTGTGTTTCCCGTTGCAGGAATGACTGTGTAAAGATTCCACAGAAAATTAGGAGACCCACAAGCGAGGATTAGATTAGAACCGTGTTCCACTCTTTCTTGTTTCTGCAACCAAATATTCTTCAATAAAGTTCCCTTTTCTGCAATTACTAGTTTTTGCCCTCACGCACTCCCATTCTTGGGGAGTTCCGTGCAAGAACTCGTTATGAGTCCAACTCCAGAGGCCTTTCCAGAGACGCTCAATTGCCAACAATCATTTCAACAACTCTATTTCGTAATTAAGGTAGGTAAGTGCAGGCAAGGGGCGGCTTAATACGACTGCTGCCATGATCATTTGAGATAAGTTTTTCAGTTAGGTCAAAACTATCTAAAATCATACCAAGAGCCTGTTTTATGCAGCATGTACCCAATATGAAAACATTGCCAGAACCACAACTACATACAAGATTCAATCAAAATTTGAGATTCATCAACAGAAGCATAAACTGGCAGAAAGTTATAATATCATCTTGAAAATCGTACTATGTAAGGGATCCATAAGCAAAATTCTTAACAAAGCTAGTTCTGCATGTAAGTACTGCTAATTAAGACTAAAAACACAAGCCGCCGAAAGCACCAGGCATAATTTTGACTATTATCGTCAACAAAAAAGATAGCCCTGCCACGGGAAAGATGACCACGAAGACTTGATCCATAATCTTGAACTTCATTTGAGGAAATGAGGACTAATCAACCCAGCAATCTCAAGAAATCCAACCTGGTCTCTACCAGCAAATATCTTCTTCAACTTCTCGTCACAAATTATGTTCTTCTTGTTACTAGGGTCCTATAAAAACGCAGCAAGTCCAGTCAGCTCCAAATTAATGAGATAACCATATATGCGTACACCATGGATGTTCTATGCAATGGCTCAGAAACAGATAGGAAAACAACCAGATTCATGCAAAAATGACGAACTAGAGGAGCAATAATACTGCATTTCAAGAAAAGAGTTAGCACCAAATTAGTAAATACACCACGCAACAAATAAAGGGAAGTGACCGCACCAGCAGATGGACTAACAAATGTTCTAAAGGGTGAAGTAAAACGGTAATTAAGTGAACATTGTATCCATTACTCAAACACCAATCATGCTTTTTGTTTCAACCAAATTATTCAGCTGGAAGCTAACCCTAATAGTGAAGGACGATAGCTGCTTGGAAATGACAAGCCAACAGCCAGTCTTCATGTTGAACCTCGCAATTTTGTAAGTGCTGCCTCGCATTTTCAGGTTAGTAAAATCCAGTACCTCTAATTAAGCCACATTCATATAAACATACTGCATGTGGTCATATCAACAAAGCAGCGCATACCACATTCATGTATTACAAATTTGAAATTATTCTGAATTGTTTCTCAAACTTGAACTACCTACAAAATCATGTCTCAGCCAAAATTCTATATAAAATCATGTCTCAACCAAAATTCTAGTGATGAAATCTATCCCTAACATGAGAGACACCTTGTTCATACATCAACGAATTCACAGCAATTAATGATCAGGCCATGCAAGAATAAAAAACTACATCGAACAAACATATCCAAGTATAACACCATTCAATTACATGAGCAGCAAACAAACAATACCCAAGAACCCACAATTATCCAGCAGCCTCATAACATTATCCAAACCCACAAAAGAAGCAACGCATAAAACATATTACATTTTCAGAACTAAAATACAATAACCGCATAACCCACACTTAAAAAACTCATAAAAGTAAAAAAAACAATAATAATAATAGCAGCAGCAGCAGAACTGGAAAATTTCGCTGACACCAGCACAACCTTATCCACAAACATGACATGTCTCCAGCTAATCAATTAAATAATCAACAGCATAAAAACCCATGAATAAAAAACAACCACATTTTACCGTTCCAGAACAACCTTATCCAAACGTTTAACTAAAAACTAAGCACAGGAAATGACAGGAACCCAAGATTTTAGAACAAAATGAAGACTTCTAATAAAAATTATACCTGAAGATTGTGCTCCTTGATATGGGCCCATATAAGCTTGAGAGCCTGAGTACGAGAGACCTCAGGAGCACCAATAAAGTCCGCCATTTCAGGTGAGACTCGCCTCGGCTTCATTATGCCGCGTGGAGCACGGTTTCCGGTCGATGCCGTGGCGCAGGTAACTACAGTACTACGCACCATGCGCGGGTTCGCGGGAGCCGCAGCCAGAAACCTGAGAGGAGGAGTGGATGTAGGAGAAGGAAACTTGAGAAGCGGCACCGTTTCGGTGGATAGGAAAGTAGAGAAAATCCCTGAAGAAATTGCCATTTGAAAAAAGAAAAATTTCGAGAATTTTGTGTTTCTGAGAGAGGGGGAGGGTTTTGAATTAGCTTGATTTTTTTTTCCTTTTAAATTTTGGTGTTTTGAGAGAATGCGAAGAGAGATAAGGGTTTTTTGGGTTTTGTGTGAGAGAAACACAGAATTTGTCTGATCCCGCCTTAATCCTGGCGTACTATTCTTTAACTTTTTCACGATTTTTTAAATACTTGAATGCCCCTGCCTGGGTCAAGTACTAAAAAAAAACAAACAGATCGTTCCATTTTTGTTGGGTCCAGAGTGTCCCGGTGTGGTGATATGACAGAGACAGACATCCACCAGAAATTTGGGCAGTTTGAGGATGGGGATGGAGGAGTTGGGTTGGGCTAAGGAGATATAGAAAAGGCCAATATATACAATGGTAGACCTGGGAACAAGTAGTGGATCTGGGTTTCAGAATTAGGTTTTAGCTTTCATTTCATACTCTGACATGGGCTTTAGGTGACGGAGGTGTGGTTGAGGGTTTTGGCAAAGGAAAGATGTGCCACCGGCAAAGTCCATGATGCAAATGTTCTAACATCTGACATTTCACGACGAGAGACAGAGACAACAACGATGATAGAGTCTCGCGGTCAAATTAACTACTTACATATTGACATGCACAGAGATACCGTGTAAAATTTTCTAATATTAGCTAGGATATAGTTAAAACTGTTTAGGTTTTAGAATTATTTTATAAAAATTACTGGTTAAAGTTTTATAATTTTTAGAGTTTTAAGATTTATATAATTTGTTAGTTTTAGGATTAATGAAATTATATAATTATTAATTTTAGGATTCGTGAAATTAATTAAAATACACGCAAGCTGAAGTGTTAATAAAAAAAATTACCCAATATTTTATTATATTTCTTTCTTTGCCATATAATGATACTAGTGAAATTTCATTACGTAATGATTATTCGTTAACCCTACTTAGACATGAAGGGGAAAAGGCATATAAAATAAAAGTATTGAATTATTGTTTGGACAGCATTGTCTGATAAAAAGAGTAGAATCTCTTTTTCCCGTAATAATTGTCTTGAGAAGTCAATTTGTGTGGCTTTTTTTTATTTTGTCCGAGAATATAATTTATCTTTCCCCAGGGACAAGCTCAGCTAGCTATCTTGAACTGTTAATGCCTCATTCTCTTTGACAGAACACCCATCCAAGACCTTCTGCATGCCTGCTAACCAGCTCTCAAGAATTGATAAAATTAGGCCAATTGACGAGAAAGGCTCGTTGATGCCGTCGTCTGGGATGTATCACGTCGCATTTTAGCCAAATTGATCAAAATAAAAACACATGGCACCAATTAACTTTCTAGCACAAATACAACAGCTAAAAAAAGGGTATTTCTCTCTAATAAATGTATGGTTTTCTTTTCTTTTCTTTTCTTTTCTTCTCATAAAAGGGAAAGGCCTGTCCACGAAGAAAGTGGAATATACTGTTACAACTTTAATATAGTGATGAAGCCAAACCAAAATGCAGTCCCTCCATGCATGATTAGTGTTGTTATGGTCTGACTATTTGCCCTAGTAAAACCTTTCCCGGCTTGCAGTTGAAACCACGTTATCATAAAGTCAGCCTAGGATTAATTAAGAGGTAGGAAGGAGGTCAATTTAACCTCAAGGAAAAGAAACTAAAGGGCCAACAAGAGGAGGATAGCAAGTTACAATCATTCACATTGCAGGAAATGATCGTTAAACTAACTTGGCCCCCCCACAGTCCACGTTCCCTTTTACTTTACTCTCGTTTACATGGACTTTGGACCTACCTTTTGTATGATTTGTCCTCATGAACCGTACCTGTTATATATAGTAATGTTTCAATTCGATCGGACCAGGAAAATCAAGATTCCAGAGAGTAATCTTGTTCGATAATTGTCGTGTAAAATGCGAGGGGAAACGTGTATGTTAACAACTGAAAGGTACTCTAAAAAAAATGGGGGTGTTGTTGTGGATTGAATTATGGAGGGAGTTGAGAAGGCAAATCCTTGACAGGCGTTGTAATGGCACTGTGATACATGTGGACAATGCTAAGATAAAGGATTGAAGAAGAAGCCATTAATTGTCACATTGTTTAACATAGATCGGAAGGGCTAGGTACTGGCTATATATCAATTTCAGTTTCTATGGAATGCCCAGTCAGTCGGTGCTTTTTTTGCGTTGAGAATAATCAACCACCTAAAATATTACTGCTTAATTTCATCACTGCATAAGTGGAAGAATCTTCTCTCTCTCTCTCTCTCTCTTTGCGTGGGATTTCTTTTTTTCTCTTTATATTTCTTTTTGTTTTTTGTCCAAGTGATGTCTTTTGATTGATTTTCACGTATGGATCAATTATGTCAAGATTTAAAGAATTATTACAATGTAATTATTAATCGTTTGACCAGTTCCTCGATGCCAAATATGCAGATACAATGAAATTCATGTTATATATAATTACTTTTCATCCCTTAACCATTCATGTCTAGAAGAAATATATCACTGAAAAATCATGTCAACCTATTTAAGGTTTTGTTTTTCTATAATAAGAGGTTTAGAAGAAATTCCGTTATTAACGATGTCCTAAAAAATCCAAGTACTTTAGAGAAAAATATCATGTTTCAGGTAACTGGTTAATCTCTTAGTTATAATAATTTGATCTATTCTAACTAGTAAAGGTGGTTGGTGATTGTACCTAGTGTCTGGTAGGTCAAGGTGATTGATACCTGTAAAAAAAAAATTGTAGATTTAGAGACTCTCAAATACTTAAGTATTTTTTTAGAGAAAAAAATACAATAATATTTTAAAGAGATGAACTCTAAAAATATGTATGCTAAAAATATTAAGAATAGAAAGATTATGAACCATTTACTTGTGTAGTTTAGAGAGTATTTATAACCCCTGAACCTTATCTTTTTATTGGAATGGAAGAGTTGGAGAATCATTCCACCTTTATAAATCAAATTTATATCATGAGTTGTGTTTTACTCATTCTATCTAGCTAAGAGATTGAGAGATAGTGGGTTATGAGATATTTTAATACACCAAATGGTATCAGTGGACTATAAACTTGTTTAATTAAATCTATTTGTTAAAAAATAATCCATCCAATATTTATGTAAAATATGTGGAGGTGTGGCGTTAGATTCAGGCATTATGTTTGAATCCATAGATGCAATGAGTTAAGCTATGTTTTAGGGCAAGACGAACAACGAGTGTCTGACCATGTTCAAAATGCAATAACAAAAAGTATTGAGCTCAATACCCATAAGAGATGCATTTTAGGCTCACCCCGTTGGTATGGGAGAGCGTCAAGCCAAGCTTTTAGGCCTGGCATGCTGTCAGGCACAGCGCACTTGTGGTGGGGATGTTTAGGATCGATGCGTGTCAGCCTAACATGCCTGTTAATTTAAGAAAAATATAATTATGTATTTTTTTAATCCAAAATCTTTTTTCAAAAAAATATATAAAAAATTTTTTACCGATTGAATCTAAATTCATCGGCTATTAATTGATAGTGTTTTCAAAATAAAAGACAGTAAGACACACTTTCAAGCAAAACATTACTAATCGGATCGCCGCGCCTATGCATATAGTTAAGAATATATATATATATATATATATATATATATATATATATATATATATATATTTTTTTTTTTAAGTAGGACAATGCATGTCCATGCTTTACCGTGGCATTCTCCGACTCCGACCATCAATCTCCAAACAAAAAAGAAAGATCCGACGAAAAGGACTATAAGCCTATAATTAAACGCTTGTTGAGAAAGATAACTGCAAACCTACAGGGACCTCGGCGATGGAGATGGTGATGGTGATAGGTCAATTAAAACAGAACCCTTGATTAAGCTATTAGTAATCATAATACTGCAGAGGAGTTTCCTGGGGTCTTATGAAAACGAACATCTTCTTTCATCTTTATACCAAAAAAAGAAGAAAAGAAAGAAAGAAAATCTAACGGAGGATTGGATTCTAAGCAAAGTTCATCCACCATTTCCTTTCCAAATTCTAACCAGTCTGGATGAGACACGTGAACCCAGTTTAATGATCCCTCACACTCAACAAGCTTAATTAGGAGTTAGGACCCACCCAAAAAAAAAAAAAACAGAATACATTTTACTGGTAGAGCTGGTTGCAGGCTCACGGCAACACATGTAGCTGGAACTCGTTGGAAATTTTACTCGTTATCATCGTTTTTTTCTGCATAATTTTCATGTCTCCAGGCCTAATTTTGTATTTATTATTCAAACTCAACGACGAACTGGCAGGGACTATTTAGCGTCCAGGCTCCCTAAAGAGCGCCTGTCACGGCGAGACAGCTAGCACAGCAAGGGCCACCACACAATGGCGGTGCTCCAACATACCAACTAAAATTTGGCAGATTATAGCCAAAACTTAAGCGTAAAATATACATCTGCCAGTGCCAATCCAATGGCAATGTTATGATTAAGGGCCAGCTCATATGAGGGCAGGGCCCACTAATCATAATCCTCCTGTTGCTTCTTCGGTAAAAAGGATCGCTCATTATTCTTGACTAGTAGAGTACCTCTCCTTTTCACAGTTGTCGAGTTGGATTTGAAGATTAATTCAAGAAATGCGAGTCAATTCATGTATTAGTGAATTAATAATATGATATATTAAAAACAATCCAACGTATTGAATTTATATATATATATTAATTTCAACATAATTCTTAACATTGATTTTAACACAATTCTTAATTAATTGAAAAGGGCAAGGATTTAAAGACTTGAAACTTGACTTAACAAGTATAATTAAAATATTTAAAATATAAATCAAACTTAAAATCTTAAACACTTATATGACAATCATAATTAAAAAAATGCAAGTTCTTTCACTCATGCATGATAAAATTTGATTGTATGAACAAGACGAGGAATTATCGATGTGCCTGATTTATTTAGCTTATTTTCATTTAAAATTGAAAAAATATTAATTTTATCGAGTTTTTCTATTTAATCTGAACTGTTGAAACCGATATTGAGCTCTACATTCGCTAGTGGTTGACAAATGCATGGCCATTTTTAAGGACAAAAGAAAATCATTCCAACAAAATCATTAATAATCATGATTTTTTGAATCATGTTAATGTCCGGCTCTACCATTTTCACTCCTCCCACAGAGAGGACAGCCCCCTAAGCTAACCCATATTCATCATTAATACACAACTAAAAGAGTGACTAACAATTCTTCTTCTTTTCTTTTTTTTTTTTTAGAAAAAAAAGCTGGCTGACTGCTACTAACGTGTCACCCAGATCTCATATCCAAATCACATGCATTGCTGGTCCCACATCAAACAACATAATCGACGCCTCAGATCTGTTTGGTAGCTCATTGGCCCCACCAACCTCTCGAGCTTCCGAACCTTCTTCCTTCCACTCTATTTATAATCCTCCCTTCCTTTCTCTATTTCCTCACTGGTCAGGACTACACGCAAAGAGCAGAGAGAGAGAGAGAGTATCAACGCTAGACAAAAATGATGCTAAAAAAAGCTGTCATCCTTCTTTCTTTGATCTGCATTTCGATTGCTGGTGTTGCTGGTCAAGCACCAGCAACGTCACCAACAGCAACACCAGCACCACCCACACCAACTTCTTCTCCACCACCAGCAACCACTCCTCCACCAGTTTCAGCCCCACCTCCCGTTACCCAATCTCCACCTCCAGCTACCCCTCCTCCAGTTTCAGCCCCTCCACCTGCCACCCCTCCTCCCGCAACCCCACCACCAGCAACTCCTCCTCCCGCCACCCCACCACCAGCAACACCTCCACCTGCTACTCCTCCACCAGCAACCCCTCCTCCCGCAGTTCCTCCACCAGCTCCATTGGCAGCTCCACCAGCTCTTGTTCCAGCTCCAGCTCCCAGCAAGCCTAAGTTGAAGTCTCCAGCTCCATCTCCTCTGGCATTGAGTCCTCCATCTCCACCAACTGGCGCTCCTGCTCCAAGTTTGGGTGCTTCCTCTCCTGGACCCGCTGGAACCGATATGGTAAGTCCATTATTGATCCCCATCTATATTCTCATATGATTATACTTTGCTAAGCATTCATGTGATCTGGTAATTTAGTTCAACGCACCCTTTAAATTTAACAAATATGATCACTCATTTGCTCTATATAAAAAAAAGTTTTATTCATGCACAGTTAATCTTTCTTTTTTTTTAATATCAGATTTCTAATCTTGCTAATTTATTTATATTCAATGTAACTGCATTGTTGAATCTTTTGTTTGAAAACTTGCTAGATGTCCTAGTACTATAGCTGGTAGTAGTTAATTTAGTTAGGATCTGGCGTAATGCAGACAAAATACTGTGTAGTTTGCTATTGTAAACCGGAGAGTTGTGTTGAGCATTGTTTGTTTTTATATTTTAAAAATGTCTTTGAAAAATATTTAGAAAAATTTAATTTTTTTTATTTTAAATTAATAATTTTTTTGATATTTTTAAATTGATACATTAATTTTAAAAATAATTTTTAAAACATAAAAAATATTATTTTAATATATTTTAAAATAAAAAATACTTAAAAAAAAACAATTACCACCCGCACATGCCTGTTAATTATTCCCGATGCTGCTGCCTCTCTACGGTCTCGGTCTTGGGCTCTGCTTGCTGGGGTTATTATCCGGTGTGAATATAACTAGATTCGGATTAAGAATTGTGCACCAATCAAGCAGTAGTTGTTTACAGATCTGATTTCAAATTCAATGTTTGACCTGATTTGATTAAAATGAAATGAATCCATTATATTTTAAATCAGGGAAATACAATAATAATAAAAAAAAGTACTGTATGTGCAAGACGCGGAATCCCGAGGACTTCCTGTGCTGTCTTCGCAGGGAGGACCACCCCTCTTCTGCTCAATTGCAGGGCAGGGGCTTATAGAAAACATAAAATATAAGTGTTTTTGGGGTCAAATAACTGTCCAAAATCGCAAGTTGGTTTGCATTCAATGGGGGTCCACCGATTTATATTTGGGCCTTGGGCCTTATGGGGTCCAGCTGCGGTCCATTACCGTCCCAATTAATTGCTTAATTAGTTTTGTATACGCAAGCAATTATGGTGGTTTCCCATGCTTAATTGCAGAGCCTACCAGAGGTGGGTTTTTAGCCTGTAAATGTTGTGTCTGTAATGTTTTAACCTTTTTCCCACAAAAATGGTGTTGTTGCAGAGTGGAGTAGAGAAGATGGGGTCCGTGCAGAAGATGGTCCTGAGCCTGGTCTTTGGATCAGCTTTCTGGTTGCTAACTTAGACATATCATCCTCGTGTCTCAGTTTTTAATTTTTTTTTTAAATTTCTGCTGTTGTCTACATATATTACTGGCTGCCATTTTAGCCCCTGCGCGGTGATGAGATCTTTTATTACCAGTACTTGAGCCATATATTATACATTCGGTTGGATTCTTTGGGGAGATTTTTGAGGGAAGCTTTTGTATTCGAGGGGACTGCCTGAGGGGAGTTGTTTTGTATTTGAGATTGTTGATAGTTACCTCTCTCTCTCTTTTATATTTCCTTCTTCGTTATTTGCCTCTGCCTTTAGTATTTTCCATCTCTCTCTCCTCTGCCTGTCCATTTCCAATACAGACAGGCACTAGCTTATGGCTTCAAAAGAGAAGGAGAATCCGATATTAATTTAATAAAACTTGACTGGCTTGATTTTGATTTTAATAATTTGACTGACCTCTTTCAAACCTAATTAAATCAGTATAAAAAAATATAAAATGAAAAAAAAATGATTCACCTGATCTGAACCTGATTAAATTAATATCAAGAAAAAACATAAGATGAAAAAATAAAGTGACATTATCTTAATAAAAATAATTTTACTTGGATTAACTCAATAATTTAAAAATCAAAATTCTTTTCGAGTAAAGGAGTTGAGTATCACAGCTACCTTTCCATTAAATTTTATGCAATGGGATGGAGCCATTTATCTTTGCTAACGTGCTTGAAAAATCAAAACCAACAGCTAGCAACGACTTAAAAGTTTCAAGTGTTGAGGGTTGCATAGTTGCGGTACGGTTTGGAAATATGGTGTAAATTATATTCTTTAAAAATTTAATTTTTTCTTGTTAAAAATTAATTATTTTTATGTGTTTTATATTGTTTTGATGCGTTGATCATAAAAATAATTTTAAAAAAATAAAAAAACATCATTTTAATGCATTTCGACACGAAAATCACTTTAAAAAGCAACCGCAACTACACTTCCAAACAGATAATGAAAAAACAAAATAGATCGAGAAAATATTTTCTCAAAAAAATAAACAAAAAAATTGAATTGAAAAGAAAAATTGAATTAATAAATTAAAAAATCTCTTAAAAAATATCTGGTTTTGGTTTTAGAATCCTAAAACGAATAAAATTAGACCCAATGGAACCAATCCAACCCAAAATTCAACCTGGTACGAAGAAAAAGAGATATTAAAAAAAAAAAAAAACCTTTTCCCCAACGCTACCTCATTGCCACCTAGCAGCCGCATTGCCACCTAGCAGCCGCCCCGTGAACTTAATTTTTCTTCTTCTTTTACTTTCAAGAATGCCATGACTTTGACAGAGACTTATACATCTTCTTCTATGTTTCAAATGTAAATGATATGTAGATTAAAGCGTGTTTAGTAGTATGGTATTGCTTGCTTTTCAAATAGTTTTTTGTGCTGAAATACATATCAATAATTTTTTTTATTTTTTAAAAATTATTTTTGATATCAGTATATCAAAACAATTCAAAAAGTACAAACCACACTCCATTTTAATAAAAAAAAAATTAAAATTAAATATTTTTAATCTAAGAAATCATGGTCAATGTCATCATAATACATGTCACCATTCAAAGGCGCCACTATCTAACGGTATTGGATCGTTTAAATAATCCATACTTGTCTGTGCATTGAGGGGACTATTTGCTCCAAATCTTGTTTTTTATGTGGTCGCTCTTATTCTTTCCGATGCTCTAATTTGCCTAGCTTCACTTTTATACTGCGGTCTACCGGAGGATGAGACACCGAGGTTCGGAAAATTGAACGGTAAATTTCTCACAAGTCACAACGGATTTATCACTGCCCTCTCCATAGGAATTTACGTGCAAGGTTGGGTTGGTAAGAGAGAGGAGAAAAAAACATTAGATATCCAGGTTAAATTTACTCCAGCCCGGTATGGAAGGAAAAATAATCGGACCGAACCAAATAAAAACAGTTGCTTTGAACTGATTTTTAATTTAATTTGATTCAAAATCTTGAAAAAATTAATTTTAATTTGATTATTTATTTTACTTCAAAACCAAATTAAAACGAAAATAATCAAACCAAGGATGCCACCCACCGACCCAACCACCTCATCCGATTTATATTTAGTTATACTTGTAAATATAAATGTTTCCGTAAGGGCAGTGCACCGCCGGCCACTGTTACAGCTGTGGAGTCTGTTGCAAGATCATAAATGGCTTCTTTTTTATATAAACAGAAGCGTCAGTCATAAATGGCTTAGTTACCTTGCACTTGCTTCGTCTATAAAAGATTCCAACCTCTTCGGCCTATGCATTCATGTGCAGTATCTAATTCTTTTTCACTAGCAATCACTGCATTTTGTCGTGCCTTCAGAAGCTTCAACCACATTCACCCATAAAAACCCAAATGCCATCGTTGAAATTTATGATTTCTTAAGAAAATAAACTCTTCAAACTTTTTTTTTTAAAAAGGCTAATCTTATTCCTGCAAAGGCATGGAATTTTCTTATAACAATATGATACCGAAAATATATTTTCAATTAAAATGAAATAAGTTTTTCAAATAAAAAGATTAATTTTAAAGTCATGTTGGATCCAGTTTACATGTTCATGAAAGATAAATAGCAATTTGATATATAGTATAAAAGCTTAAATATTAGAACCAGACATCTAATTAAATAGGTTGCAAGATTTTCCAGCTATACATATTTACTATACGTGTGAGTATATAATCAAACTTTAAAAGCAATATTAAATTATTTATTAATTACGTGTGAGTATGTAATCAAAATAATCAAACTTTAAAAGTCGAATATTTTGATAGCTTGGTGCTGCTTATTTTAATCATATAGATTGAACTTACATGATTTTCAAATTTAAATTCAAATTGTTTTGTTATCCTTGAGATAAATAAACATGAACTATTTTGATTGCTTGGTTGTTCTGTTTTTTAATCATATAGATTGAATTTTCTTGTAACATGAGTTTTAAAATATATTTTCAATTAAAACCAAATATTCTAATTTAGTGAATATTAAATATAGACACTAAAAAATAATTAAAAATTATGTATTGAAATTATAACTATAAAAATGAAATAAAATAGCTGCATAATACACATGCACGGCAAAAAGAATAGGAAAAGCAGTTTTTTTGAATTGGAGTTAACGCTTCAATATGGGTCAAATAAACCAGGCCCGTTTAGCCCATAACTAAGGCCCAGGATTCTGGGCACCTATGGCCTTAATACTGCCGGCCCATAAAATACCTAATCCTTCAATGAGATCTGCCGTCCTTCATGGTCAATGGAGGAGTAATGTATGGGCAAATCAGTATTATATGGCCCTTATGCGAATATTCAATTATTAATCCAATAATCTTCAAAGTACATGACATGTAAATTGTTTTTTATTGGTATGTACAGTTGATTTAATATATACATATATATATATATATTAAATCATCGATTGTGATGTTTTGATTAAATGATTAAAATACTTTTTTTTTATTTAAGTTTACATGTCCTTTTTTAGACCCACCTTGACACATGAAAAATCACTCATGTCTTTATCTATCATCTTGATGTCCAATAATATTTTTAATATAAGATACTCGTTGCTTGTTTTTAAACTCGAGAAAATATAAACAATAGCTGTAAAACATTCATAAGATTTTACAGATATAATTTTAATTTTCAGCGGGAGCTCCTGCTAGGACAGCTACCCGAGTTTTTTGCATTGCAGTACCCAAAAAATGGGTACTAGCACAGAGGCTCGATAAATAAATATTCATCGGTTCCTGGATGCTGCTGCTCTATCATTAATACTGAACCCTCTGTTCTTGGGAATCCATGATCTAGTGGAAGGTTCCTTTGCCGACACCGCCTTCATAGTATTTTTATTTATTTATTTATTTATCTGCAGATGCAAGTTCCCAGCTCTAGCAGTTAACACCACTATCCATATTTATTTTATTTTTTTATTTATTTTCAAGTGCTAAACACAAGAAATTTAAGAACATTTCCTAAAATTCTGGTACATGTGTAGGATTCTTGTTATTAAACTAGACATGTTGTAGGATTGTCAAGGTCAAAGCAATTATTCAATAACACCGAAGGTCATTTCCCATGAGCTCTCAACAAAAAACAATTACAGACTTTAATGTTTATAAATAAATTAAAATAATATTTTTTTTATTTTCTAACATTTATTTTTGATGTAAACATGTAAAAAAATCTAAAAGTAGAAAAACAAATCAACTTTTACAAAAACACAATTACACAGTAAAAACAAACATTACTAGATCTACTGTCGTCTTTGTCTTGATTGAAAGTTTCATGAGATAGCATGGATATGCCAGCTAATTAAGCTTGACACTTGCTTGATCCTCGGTCTTTTTTCTTAAATTTGGTGTGGTTTTCTTGAAATCAGATAGCAGGAAAGTGTTTCTCAAGAAGGTTGGAAGATTTGAAAAACAGTTCAAAGTCAACTTCAGTTTCTAACATAGTCATCTAGGAAGATGAGCTATACTTGGAATACTTAGATACCATTCCCCGTAAAGAATTTGGAGGCATATACTCGTATATGCCCAGGTCTTTAAACTTCACCAAACTCAATGGATCCCCTGCTCCCTAGAGGGCCTGGACGATTAAATAAGACCATCCCCCAACTCGTCCTGTCTTGACTCATCTCCCTTTCCCATATGGAACAAGCTCACTAACCCAAATACACACGTGTGCGCCCCCACACACGTCGCTTAAAACCAGGCAGCACGCTACACAATTCCTGGCTACCCGCCGTTCTTTAATTCTAAAGTCAGGCAAAAAGGGAAGTTGAGGTTATACGCCAGCAACTTCAATGCCAACTAAACTTGTTGAGGGATCTAAAAATCATTGTATTTGTTGAAGGGTCTAAATCCCTGTATTAAGTTATTAACTAAACAGTGATTAAGCACACATCAAAATCAATATTTAAAATTATCGATGTAGAAAACGTGATGTTTGAAAGAAATTCTGACATTATTGTTTCTTTTAAAGAAAATATTAAGAAGATTAATCCAACGAAAAATATCAGATAATAATAGACTCCACCGTGATTCAAAAAAAGTTAATTTTTTTATAAAACAACGTAATTTCTTTTTATTATTTAAAAAAACAATATAATTTGATTGAAAGTATGGAAAAAAGAATCTTAAAAACATATGATAAAAGTCTTATTTTTAAAATTTTGATAAATAAAAAATATATTTGATAATAACATTAGAACTGCCTCCTCGATAGTTGGGATGGTGTTTTTAAGCCTGATGTACGAAGGAGAGGAACGTGCCAAATATTATTACTACATAAAACAAAAACAAAGGTCGCAGCAAACATTCGTGGTTGTTGAGGTAATTAGCTGACTTGACATTCCACCTGTAAATATTGAAAAAAAAAACAGGTGAGGACGTTATGGTAGCTAAGATATCATTCTCACTTGAGCCTACCTGGTGCGCACCCTAACTGCATTGTCATTTATCACTGCGCAGACCCAAATTACATAATGGCCGAAGGAATAAAACTGATGAAAAAAATAAATGCTTTTTTTTATATAATAAAATTATTTTTAAAAAAAATAGTCAAATAGTATATTATATTTTTATTTTTTTGCATTTATAGAATTTATATTTACTAAATTTTGTTATTTCTAAGTATAACAAGATAGTTGGCGTGCTCTGTAATAATGACATTTAAATAATCGTATTTTTGAAGCTTAACAACATAACAAGAGCATCCCTACTAATTTGTTGGCTTAACCGGTCAGTCGGTTAATTTAATTGTATGAAATGGTTGGTTATTTAAAAAAAAACATATTTTTATGAGCTTTTATTCCAAATATGTTTTATCAATGTTAATAATATAATCGGATTTCTAATAACAGGTAATTCTGAATAGTTATGTACAAGTCTTACATAAATAGATAAGAAACTAACCAAAATAGCTTTTTCATTGAGTTTTGTCTATTAAGATAGCGAATGTCAATCGATGGTTAGCGGTTAAGTGGCGGTGATTTTTTTCATTTTCCCCCAATTTTCTCTTTGCGGGACTCACACCAGTCCAACAAAAAAAAAATAAAAGGTGTCATGTCATTTTGTGTTGTATCAATTTTTTTATTATTATTTTGATTGTTATGTTTTTTGCCTGGGTCGTTCTTTAATATTGATTTTTTTTTAATTTCATCATTTAATATTGAGTTAGTTCAAAATTCGATTTCATGATTTTTTTCGTGGGGTGATCCTAGCTGTGTAATTCAAATTACATGTTTAAAATGTTAGCCCAGATTGACATCTATTTTTTGTTTAAGTCCTTTACACCAATTTTCCTTTATTTTTATTTAATCCCGGAGAATTAGGTTTGTTGAAAAATTAGACTTTGTGATTTTATTTATATGAGGGTGAGCCTATTTTGATAATTTAGATCGTAGGTTTGACATGTTAATTAGAGTTTACTCAAAAAAAAATTTGTCATTTTATGTATATTTTATTTATTTCATCCCTTAATGCTTAATTAGTTTGAAAACTGAACTTCATATTTTTTTTATCTCACCTTCTATTAGGTTATTTTGTTTTCATGATCAAACTCACAAGGTTTAACAAACTTGTCCATGTTTGTTGGATGGTTTTTTTTTTTTTGTCCTTCTAGTTATTTTCTTTTGCAATTAGATTGTTGAGAATTGAACATCATAATTTTTTCTATTTGTTTTATACAGAATTGTTTCTACCTTACAACCTACGTCGCATGTTTGGCATGCAATCCTAGCTCGACATGGCTCGCTTTTTATTTGCATTTTTTAATCTTGTTGTCCAACATTTATTTTTCTGATAATTAAATTTCATGATTTTTTATTTTATTTTAGCAAGCATTATTTTCATGGAGGTTCATTTATTGGCTTGGCTTTTTTTTTCATTATATAATTAAATAAAAATAGCTTAGTATACTTAGTGAAAGTTAACTTGAGTTATAATTTTTATTTACTTGGAAACAGAGTACCAATATTTGGATATTTGTTTATAATAAAAAATGATCTGGCCCATGGTATAGCAAGATTCAGAAGATGAAATTGCATATCAATCCTCTGTCCATGTAGAAGACCATAAACAAATGCATGATAGTAAAAAAAAAAAAATGTTTAATTTTGTATAATCCAGTTAAAGAAAAATAAATTAAATTTAACCAAAGTAATGCTATCAGAAGTAATGGAAGAGAAAACCATCAATTACAAACCTGGCCATACAAGGACATACATCATACCTGTTTGATATTGTGATAGCTTTTGTTTTTGCATGTTTTTTAAAAGTATTTTTTATTTAAAAATATATTAAAATAAATTTTTTTATACCAGCATATCAAAATTATTTAAAAATACTAAAAAAATTAATTCAATATATTTCTAGGGCAAACACACTTTTACAAACGAACTCAAACTAAATTTCAAACAAGCAAGGAGTGGAAGAACTCAAACTAAATTTCAAACAAGCAAGGAGTGGAAGAGTGGAACCTTCCATAGTATATAGTAAATGTAACTTCATTATTTCCTGTAAAAAAAAAATATTTAGATCACATAAAATTTTTAGAATTTTCATTAAATTTGGTACATCAGCTTCAATTTGAAAACCCTCAACTAGACTATTTACTGGGCACGGGTTTTAGATAAAATTAAAAAAATTAAAAATAATCTAAATAATTAATAAAAAAAAAAACCTAAATACACGTGTATGAATGATCAAAACGGTTGAGCCTCTTTCAACAAAGCCCGTTCACATAGACCCGAAGGTCTGTGCCCTTGGGGGAGTCCACCCCCTGTTTTTTTAAAGAGTAAAAATAGATGACCTGATGTCATTAGCATGAAACATCATATTATTCACAAAATAAATGGAACCTACGATCTTCAACTAAGACACATGCTAATCAAATGAATTACAGCATAAAATAATTAAAATATATATTTACATGGTTCATTTTTGCATAAACAGCTAAATCGACCTGGTTAAAATGTGAAGAGACAGTGTCTGCAAAAGGCAGGGAAAAAAAATGAGGTATGACGAAAGAAAGCAGTTTAGGAAGAGAAAGCAAAAGCAAGGGGAAGAAATCACATGGGGTTTTGGAGACTTTTTACCCCGTACTTTGCTGTAATGACATGTTTCATGCACAGGTTTCGCCTCAAACGATGCGAGCCCGCATAAAAACCTAAGCTCATGCCAATGGGTTTGGATCCAAGGGTCAAATTCTCTTAATTAATATACACTGCCTTTAAAAAAAGTCGAAGACCCCACCAAGAAGGGGTCAAGTGTACAGAGAGGAAACAATGGAATAATGCTGCTGAGCTTTCCAACGTCACCACTAGATGCTGTCAACCACTGTTAAAAGAGAAATGTGGGCACTAAAACATCATGTAAGCCGGAGGAATCAAAATATTCAAAACAGCAGCAGTCAGAAATGAATCAGGTCCAAACAATAAAAAAAAGACCTGTACATTGCACGATGAATGAGATGGAAAGCTCTAAATGGGAGGTTGAAATGTTAATTTCGTGCAGATCCAAAAACTTGAGATGAAGGAAGTGATGTTGATCTCTACACTCATATGCATGAAGCATTCGATAGTTGATCAACAAATATCATGGTTCCAATCCTTTTCAACAGCGGAAAAAGTGCCGCAAAACACAGAAACATAATGGTAAAGGAACTGGTTCGTCTCTCTTGCATGCATTCAACAGATACAAAAA
Organism: Populus deltoides; assembly: GCA_015852605.2. Lineage (NCBI taxonomy): Eukaryota > Viridiplantae > Streptophyta > Magnoliopsida > Malpighiales > Salicaceae > Populus > Populus deltoides. Next base: position 4,924,280 of record CM027578.2, on the reverse strand, counting down.
ATTCCATTTCCTTCAAAACCAAGAACCTTCAATATGAATTAAGCAACCACACCAAGACTAACAAGCCCTCAAACAGAAGTGAACAAAATAGACATAAGCGTTAAACTCATGTTAGCCAGAAGCAGTTTTCCTTTCCACCGCCACTGCTGTATGCACTCAAAGATAGAATTAGTTGAAGTATAGAATGTTATTGTTCTGCTATTTTAAAGCTTCACCACCTTCTTCCAGGCATGGAAGGTAAACTAAAACTAAAACCTCCATTTGTTCTATCCCTAATTGGAAAACCGAGCTCCAACTCCCTTGCTGGATTCTGCATTGAGAGTATAAAGATTCGTCTACGCCCCAGTTTGAGACAGTGAATGATTATGCTCTATTTTACAGATTAACAGAGGTAGATCCCAAAGTCCAAAAAATGACTTCAATTCCTACTTCGTAATTCCTAACCCAGTCAATTGTAGCTAGTTACCAGTATAAACAATTGTAGTGATGCAATCCTACCCTGGATTAGACCTCCGTCTTCCATGTCATGTTATCTCCACAGCTATCATCTGATTTATCTAGTGCTGCAACTTTCGCCCGAAGTGCTACTAATGCCATTGCACTCTTTCCCCTTTCATCATGAGGTAGCTCACAAGCTTCACTAAAGGACCCTGATTTTAAATCTGCTGGGGGGATAAAACAGTCTACTGAAAGGCCAGGCACGTTGAATGCAACCTCTTCAATAGTCCAAGCTTCCTCCATCTTTGTCTTGGTATGGCTCATTGCCACCTCACCAAACCTGTAAAGAGTCACCGCTGAGCGACCTGAGTGGGCAATCATGATCCCTTCAACTGGCCTGTAATCATCAAGGAATGAATTGATTGTCGTTTCCCAGTAAACTGCATCCCCGCCAATGGATTGGTTGCGGGTCAGATGTGAATCCTCCATATGAACCAGAAGTCCAGTCTTTTGGCTGAAGTAGCCAAACAAAACATGCCTTATGATCTCGCCCGGGCCTTCACTCCGAGCTTTCAGAGTCTGTGGATCAGCCAATACCTTTAGTATAAAGCAGTCCTCGCCATTTATGTTTTTCTCTCCTATGCACCTTGCATCTGCAAACATACTAGCTGTGGTTCTTGGATCAAGACCCTGAAATGGCATAAACAAGTCCACAGATGAGCCAATTACTAAAACAAATGTAAATGTCCAAAGCACAGCTTGCAAGAGGAAGTAGCATAAAAAACTTCACCTGGAGCGCTCTACGCAATGGTCTAACAGGACCTTTGGCAGTATGTGCACCAAGCCAAGGTGTGTGCCTCCAGACAAGTTTGCCATTGCAGCCAGCACGGACCTTATCACCCCCAACGGCAAGCTCAACATACCACATATCAGGATTCATCTGCCAAAGCACAAACCCACCTGACTCAACACCTCTAGCATCATTGCGGTTCTTCACCACCCTTGTGGGTGTTTCAGACTCTGAAACTATCATCTTAAGCTTTCCCATGGCATATGCATTTCGAATCGAGGTCTGCACCTGCTGCCCACCAGACGCTGCCATGTACTGCTGCAATATGTATTGAGCAGAGGAAGTTTCCTGCAGCAATACAATCCCATGGAAGACAAAATATCATGAGTGGCTCTTTTCAATTTTTCAAAAAAATTGGAGCGATTTCCACCAAGTTATAGAGCAGAGAAATGAAGTCGTGTCCAAATTTGGAGAAAATACGAACATTAACACTGCCAGTTAGCAACAACCTATTTCACACTACGATGCAAGCATCAGTTTTAACTTATGTGGAAAAGGATAAAAAGAAAATCCTTACAGCATCACATTTTTTCAATAACGTGAGCAGCAAAACATGTAACATAACATCATGAACTTTTAATTCTTTGACTTTTCCTCTGTTTTCTCAGCAACCAAACAAAAGATGAACCCAAAAAAAGCAAATAAAAAAACCCAACAAAAAAAAAAGATTCCATGGATTTAGCAATTCACTAGTACAATAACTCTCAAGTATCCAGGAGCTCACCAAACAAAACCATTACGTTCACAAAAAAAAAAAAAAAAAATCGTTTGTCTAGATATAAACACCCCAAAACTAACTTTCTCCATTCTTAAAACATTAAAACCCAAAAAGAAAAAGAAACCCACAAAACTAATAATCTTACTTAGCCAAGGTCCAATCCAAACTCTACTTAGTAGTTAGTACTTTCCACTTAACCTTCTCCACCAAACAAACAGTGTTCGTAATTAATAAATTGAAAAAATATTCCACCTTTATTTTGGTTACCCCCTCCCAAAAAAAAAAAAAAAACCTTACAAATCACACACACACACACAACAAAAACCCTTTTTACATTATTAACAATAAAGAAAAATAGAGGGAGAGGGAGAGAGTTTACAATGGGGGTGTCTTTAATGCTAAGGTGAGGCAAGGGGTCTAAAGTGCTAACATGCACCGGAGCCAATGGTGCACCCATGACACCAAGCAATAACCTCAGATCAGACCTCTTATAAGCCAAACTAGTAACAGATGGAGTCCTCGATAACTGCCCTTTCATCCACTGACCCAGACCCGGCCCAGACCCGGCCCGTTTATGCTCACCCACCCCTCCATCGGGATCCGGGCCCTCTATTAGTGGAGATAACGTTTCCCCTACCATTGGCCTTGAGCTCCTCGATTTCCCAATCAACGGTTCTGGTTGTGCGGCGTAGGACGAAGTGTCCTTTCTGTGTTTTTTTCGGTAGAGCAGACCCGACATTGATGAAGCAGTTTTGGCCGGGCTGTTTGAGCGAGAACGAGAAGGGGAGAATCCTCCGACTATTTCTTCTTTAAGTGCTGAGAAAAAACCTTGCTTTTTTTCCATTTTTGTAGGGGTAAAATTGAAAAGAAAAGAGGCGATAGAGAATAACCGGTAATGAAGAAGAAGAAGAAGAAGAGGTGAGATTTTTTTTGGTTTTGTTAGAGACTAGTTAGGAGAGTTTGTTGAGAGAGATGAGTTTTTTTAATGGGAGAAGTGAAAGGAATGTTTTTCTGGTGTGTGAGTGGTGGAGAGAAAGGAGACAATGGTGGGAAAACAGTTCGGGGATAGACGGAGAGGAATGGAGAGTGTGTGCGTAACAGTGTAGAGGTGTGTTTTGGGAGGGAGTGAAAAAGGTTGTGCTATATAGAGAGAGAGAGTGCGGGTCGCGTGGGTGGGTGCCTGGGTAGAGGCCAAATTTGGGAGTAGTGGGCTGGTAAGTTCTTGCTGCATCTCTCCAAGCCGAATTCTAAAACGACAACTTTCTCTGTGTTCAATAATAAAGCAAAGTATAACAACATTCGCAACAAGTTAAAACCTTCAAGGATTAAAAACACTGTTATTGCAAGGATATATATATATATATAAATACTACTACAATTCTTTATATATATAAAAAAAAACAGTAAAATCCTGATAACGATGAATATAAAAAAACATTCTTTTAAAACAGAAAAAAATACCAGAAAAACAAAAATAAATACAAAAAATAAAAATAAATAATAAAAATATTTATTTTTCTAAAAACTTCTCCTTCAAGGTTAAGGTTACAAGGATATAGCGGTGAAGCTTGAACTAATCTCTGCGAAATTTCCAACCATAGATTTTCACTGGAAAAAAAAAAAGAAAAAGAAAAAGAGAGAGGAGAGGTATTGACAAGTGGTTGAGTGTGATTGATTGATGATTGCTATTATTTTTTTGGAATAGAAACGTCTATAATTCAAAATTGAAGGAAATCTACGCTGGCCAGAAATTAATTCAACGATCAATAATTTTATTTTTTTAATAATTGATTGCGCGGAATTTGAAGTGCCGGTTCAATAAGTATCGCAAATTGATGACGCGATTGAATGAGTTAATTGCACGATCTAGTTGAAACGCCAGCTGAGAGTAACTTGGCATTTATAGCTAATATACACTCTAGGTTAAAGAATGCAAGACTCAAGTAATCAATGTTCTAACTCCTCAATGTAGCAAGCATATAAAGGTTTGCATGGTGATACGTGGTGGAAAACATGCGACAGTAGGGAGATTCACATTCAACATCATAGTTTTAATACCCGATCCGGTCTAAGGTCCGGGTTTCGGGTCTTAACCGGATTAGTGGGGTCAGTTTTTTTAAATAAAAATCAACAAATTTGCAATTGGGTTTTGACCAGGTCTTGTCGAGTCATACCAAGTTTTTTTTCTTGTTTTTTTTTCAATCCAGCCCACTTTCAATTCCAGATCAATCCACTAAATTAAGTCAAGTTTAAAAATTATACTCAAGATATTTTTTTTTTTTTTTGTGGTGTGCTGAGAGAAACAATTAGACACGACACTACCTTCTCTGGCAAAAATATATATCTGTTCGAAAAATAATTTATAAATCTCCCATTTTTTACTTGTACAATAAACAACAACGTCTAACTATAAACACGTGTAAGCATGCCGTAATTAAAAAAATATTTTAAAAAGAATTGTTAATAAAATAAAAACAAGCTCTTAATCCAATAAGATCAAGTGACAAATTTACCTCCTCGTAGAGAATGAGTAAAATGTTGGTTGGCATAGCCATACAGCTATGTCTGGTATAACTTTTTATAAATTAATTTAAGTTATTTTTTAACCATTGATTAAAAAAATATAAATATATTTAGTTAGAAATAATTTTTACTTGAATAATTTATATATATACCATCATCGAAACGTTTTTATATATACGTTTCCAGCATCTTTTTAAGCAGCATTTCATGAAATTAACACGATACAGGGAAGCAACGAGGATTAGCGGTCCTAATTACTTTCTCTCCAATTTGTCCATTAATTATATTGTACGTTTTTTTATGACAAGTAAAACATAAAACCAACAAATCTGGACGTTTGTTTTTTTTTTTTTTTTTAAATGATGAATCATCCATGGTGAATTAATTTTCAAACGGTGTGTCCATGGGTTATATGTTTTCTTTCAAAACCGACAAGGAAATCACGAACTAGTTTCTGGGAGCACTCCGTACACGTGAAAGGCCATGGACCAGGTGCGCCATCTGTTAAAGCAATCCTTAAACCTAATTCCAGACTTCCTCGATCTGACCATCTGATGCTCATTGACAGTTCATTAAGCCAGGCTTTGTGCATGATTATCCATGATAGTTACCACGTGTGACACGTTGGGCCCACTCGTGAAAATTTTCCTTCCGCCTGATAAATACGTTCGAGGATATTATTGCAATTGTAGCACAGTATATAAAAGAATCAATATTTTACTGTGGATTGTAAAGTGTAGTTTATAATAAAATGTTCGGCATGCAGTTTTTTTTAGTTGTTTTGTTTTTTAAATTGTTTATTTTAGTGGATATTTTTTTATTTAATTTTTTTGTTTTTTTAAACTGGTTTTTTAATGAATATTTTTTTTTATTAATATTAATTTTTTTCTTTTTAGTTATCAAAATTTCATGACACAGGTTCCGGATATGACGAGTTAACTCAGATTTTTTTTTTATAGTTTTTTTAATTAATTTTCTCGAGTGCAGTTCATAATGAAACGTTCAGATGTCTTTTTTTTTGCTACAAAACCTGAGCAACTTCTTTTTTTTTGCTTTTTTGCTTTTTTTAAGCTTTTTTTAATAAATATTCTTTTGATTCATTATTTTTATTAGTGTTAAATTTTTTTCTATTTAGTTATCAAACTTTCATGGTACAATTTCTGAGTTTGACGGATTAACCTGGATTTTTTTTCTGGTTTTCTTTTTAATTAATTTTTTTGAGTGCAGTACACAGTGAAACGTTGAGCAGCTTCGTCGATTTTTTTTTTAATATTGAGTTGATTAAAATTTAACTTTGTAATAAAGCTTAATCATGTAGGGGAAAACATTGTAGATTTGCTCATAAAACATTGTGGATTGCTACAATGTCTCTCCGCATGGTTTTTTTTGTTATCTTTTATAATTTATTTTTTAAATATTGAGTCGTAAATTTGTTTCGAATTTAATTTTATTACAAATAAGCTATTGAGTTGTTTCCGTGAATTACAATTATAAGTTATTATTTTTTTCATTTTTGGTGTTTGTTTTGTTAATTTTTTTTTCGAATTTGTCACCACTGCGATTTTTTTTAATCATGTGAGCTGATTAAGAATTTAGCTTTGTTATTTTTTCTTTAAAAAATCGTGAATTGCTTGCAGTGTTTTTCCAACTGATTTTTTTTGGGTTTTTTGAAAATTATTTTGTTAGGTTTTTTTTAATTTTGAGTTGGTTAAGAATTATAATTACAATAAAGCTAAATCATATGAAAAAAGTTGAGGTTTTTTCCACAAAACACTGAGTGATTGCTACAGTATTTAGCTTAATGATTTTTTAGTTTATTTTGTTGGGAAAAAACGTGAATTGTTTTTCTTTGTCAATTGTCGAACAATTTTTCTCATTTGTTTTTTTCCTTCCAAAATTATCTTTGTTGGTTTTTTTTAATATTATGTTCGTAGAGAATTTAGTTTTGTAATTTTTTTTGTTTTTTATTAACTGAAAAGCTAAATCATATGGCGAAAGTATTGTATCTTTCCTCAAAAAACACTGTAGATTTCTATAAATTATTTTATTTAGTCTCTAAGTTTTTTATCACCAACACAACTTTTTTTTCCATCATGAAATATTTGCTCTATCATACGTTTAATTTCTATTACTTATATAACACTGGTTCATAATCATAACACCATCAAATATATTTATTTTATAAACTCGTGGCAGGGCGCGTGCATGTCATGTCTTATAAATAAAAAATAAAACAAGTATGAGAGCATCTAAGTTGAGTAATCACGAAGTCTTTGTCAAGCAAGTTCTTTCCTCTTTTTTAGACTTTATAGTCGTAAAATACTTCGTTGCAATTATCACATATCAAAGCTAAATTCGCTTTTTTAATTGGTAAATTCTTACATCATTATCCAATATTTAAATAATAATAAAAAAGATTGCATTAAGAATAGCTTGAAAATTATTAATTCTGAAACGTGAAAATCTAAATAGTATATATATTTAAGATTGAAGAATCAAAACCTAAATCTAAAGGCTTAAAAAATTGAGCAAAGGCAAAATCTAATTCCATGCATGAAAGGGAGCAAACTATCTAAATTAAAACTAAAAAAGATTACAATAAATTTAATTATCAAGGTTTTTTTTATTATTAACATGAATATACAAATCAACTTGTACACAGCTCTACTAATTAATCTAATTAAATTTGATTCTCACATCCTTAATTCCTCGTTCCATGTGGTTTTTTCAAATCTCATATAGTTAAATCTCTATAGATCTCAATATTGACGATTTTCATTTCCTTAACTTTCTGTCCAAGGATACCGAAAGGTATCGGTGGCTTATTTTTTACTGCCACCATCCAGTCTGCACCCGGGGGCTGATCTGTGCCATGGACCACACAATCAGCAAAAACTTTGGCCTATCGGGACACACCACTAGAACAGAAAAATAAAATAAAAAAAGAATTATCATTATATTAACAGATAATGGAATATTTTAGATATGTAAAAATGAGAGTGGAATCCGTGGTCTGACGAGTGAGAAGCACTCTTTTTGGGCATCGTAGATCCAAAAAATAAATAAAATTAATATTTTTTTACCTCTTCTTTTTTTGTGTTGATTTGCAGCTCAAATGAAAGAGCCAGCCAATGAAAAGAAAAATTATTTTTTTTTATCAAAAAGAGATAAATTATTTAAAATTTGTTATTTCATCAATTAAAATTTTCTCAATGTTTTTTAAAAACTAATATTAAATATATTAAAATACAAATAAGGTATTAAATATATTTTTTCCCATTACAACACACATAAAGAAAGTTTTATTTACATTATTAAAAAACCATACCAACAATTTGACTCATTTAAATTATTTTTGCCATTAGAAATGCTCCTGACCCTCCATCTATAACCTTTTATGGCTAGAAAAAAAATACTTTATTTACCCCATCAAGATGATAAGATTAAGAGTGGAGTGACTGTACAAAACGGTAGCCTTTGGTTGCTCTTCGATCCAGCTTAATTTACTAACAATAAGTGGGTGTTTGTTTTGAATTTTTTTCTTGTTTTAATTCTTTTTTATTTTGAATTGTTTTGATTAAAAATAAAAAATACTATCTTAATATATTTTTAAATAAAAAAAACATTGAAAAAAAATTACTGCAACAATTTGAAAAACTATCTGAATATCCAAGTACAGTACTACCGAGGACAGATTACTTTGAACACGTTATACTTACCAAGTGTGGTATAAATTAAATGTGACCACCTACGACGCTGGAGCTCCGTGGTTAAATTTAACAGGCAACCATGTTAAGAATCCTATAAATGCATCATTCATCGGCGTAATTATTAAATAGAATTTTATAAATGCTGTTTAAAGTTGCATATCTACGTCTGATCTGCAAGAAGATCTTATGATTTAATTTTCACATAAATACAATAATCATCTATTGGATGCAAGGATGTAGACGAGATAAATAAAAATAATAATAAAAAAAACGTAGAAGGAGAAAAGGTATAATATACGACTTGTCGGTATATATATATATATATATATATATATATATATATATATATATATAATATATATATAAACAGTATGATATTTCATCTGGGCTTGAATACTTTAGCCTTAACGAGGTCAAGGTCATTGGATTGGTACAGTGGGTACAGTACTGGCGCTGTCCTAAATGAGAGAATTCAACACTAAATAATAAATTCACTGAATGAGACAATTAGCCATGTGAAAATGTTAAAAGTTCCCGCGTTAGAGGACCCAAAGAAACGCGTTTATTAGCTTTATTTCTTTCTTCATGGTTGCCTACAGCTGAGAGAATCCCCCCCTATGTGTTCAATACGTAAGAGGAATTAAATTGATTTTTTAACATAATTTTAATAATTAAATTGTTTCAAGTTTGAATTTTATTATTATTATTTATTTAATAAAAATTAAATATAAGATAATGTGAGTCTATATAAGTTTTAAACTAAAAAACCTTTCACTTGAAAGAATATATTAGAGAATAATATAAATTATATCTTTTGATTTTACCTAGTAGTTTAAGTTTTTAAATTAAATTAATTTATGAAAAAAATCCAAATCTACAGGAACCCAAAACCAAAACCAAAAGGTTATTAATTTGGCTCATCTTTCTTATTAGAAAGATAGTTATCTGCTCAGCTTAACCTTACGTAACAGGAACATGTGCAGTCTAATTTGCCAACAGTGATGTAGAAATTTCTACACGAAACACCAATAAATTGCCTGCAAATGAGGGCATGCTACCATGCTCATAGTTTCCTTAGACCATACTTTGCTTGCATACTGGCCGTTGCTATAATTGCCCATTGCAGAAACCAATACATACACACACACACACATATATATACATATATATATATAGTTGCATGTTCCACCTCGTTACTATTATGAGTCTACTCTTGCCTGTTTTTTGAATGTGAAAAGAAAAACAAAGAGGAGGTTCAGAACCAAACTAAACGGCTGCATTATTGTTCTAGTACAACTCCATTCTCGTGAGGATTGAGGGTTGGCCACCAATATTTAAGTTTATCAATGGAATAACGTAATATTTTTTAATAATTGAAACCCCCTTTCGAAGTATGATAATGATATGATCTTAAACGGATAAATGTCAAATCCAGATATTAATTTTTTACTTAAATACCCCATCACACTTTCCCCAACCCCACCTCTCTTTCGGCTCGGAACAATTCGACTCCATTCTCAGGACTAGGAGTGAGCTCGGGTTGGTTTTCAAAAGATTTATCTGACCCAACAATGGAATTTTTAAAAAAATTATAAACGGGCTCAAATTTAGATTACTAAAGTGAATGAGGAGGTGTCCTTCATCCTTCTTAACGAAGAAATTCAAAAACTAACTAAAAAACCCATCTGTTGAACAGAATATAGAAGTGAGAAATTACAAAAGCTTTCCTCGGGATTAGAGCCTAAGAGGATTAAATGAGGATGCCGACAGCAGCTAGCAGAGGAAAAAGAAACGATTTTGAATTAGGGTTTTGTAGTTTTTTTTTACCGCGACTCAAGTTCTTCAAAGAAGTAGGAGAAAGTGGTACACGTACATCTTGCAGAGAACAGAGAATGGAGAAGTTGAGAACGAAGTAATGTTGTGAGATCTGGCGATTGTGTGAGCTTGAAAGATGGGGGCGGCTTCTTTAGGTTAATTTGTTTGAGTGGCGGGAGAGTTTGGATTAGCTGATCGGATAACAAAGTAAAAATAATGGTATTTATAGGTAGGGTTTACGGGTAAAAATGAGGCGTTATGTAAATACGGGTTGGATCGGTTATTTCAGTTTTTGAAAACTTTGACCCGAAACTGACCCGTAAAATCTATACACTCAATTGTTTTACGTCCAACTCACACTACAGTATCTGCAATATTTACAATTTGTCATATATAAGATATTAATACATTTTGGTTTTGGTTTTTGATATTAGTATGTTAAAAATATTTTAAAAAATATTAATTTAATTATTTTTATATAAAAAACAATTTATAAATCACTTAAAAAAAGGTGATTTCCACTTCCAATTGCTCACGGCGATCGATAGGGTGAGAGTAGCTAGTCACTTCTAGCGCCCTCCAAAACATCCATGGAAGTGGAAAAATATAGATTGAACTATATACAAGTATACAATTCAATGTAATATATCGCTGAATTAGCTTTTGTTTATGTGGGATTCAATTTTTTTCTAGCTTCCGGATTGGGATTCAATTTTTTCGTACATCTCCAAATCATTCATGTAAAATTGTCCAAGATATATGTGGCGCTGTCCACTAACAAAGAAAAAAGGAGAATGGACGTATGAGCCGCCAATGATAACAGATTAAAATTCATGCTTTTACAAAGCGATGCGCTTACACTAGCTAGCTGGGATCTTGGTTGATGACTTGCGTGGTCCAGCTATAGCTTAGAGCTATACGTAGCAGAATCTCATTTGTTTTCAACAGAGGCAATTATGAGTAATTCTTGGGACAAAAGTCCTTTCCAAGTCTTCAAATTTCCTCCCACTCCTTGAGAGTATGAATCTTCAAAATCCCAGATTTTAACTGGAGAGGTGTCCCCTTGATCAGGACTTACAAATTAACAATAGCTATCAGGATTCTTTTGATTAGCTGGATTAGTGCCCAATATTTGAGCATCTTGTATATACGGCGGAAAAATAGAGGTTGGAATATTTGACTGGCGAAATGGGGGAAAGCTAGCCTCGGTGATGAGTGATGGCACAAATTACGTACAAGTGACCCGATGATAGTAAAATAAAAACTCCCAATCAACACTTTTGAGACAGCTTCTAGTACTGCTGTTGCAAGTAGGCCTTGTCGTGTAATAAATAAATAAATAAATAAATAAACAGTAAGGTTTAATGCGCGATCACCATTCACTTTTATATATATATTCGTTATTAGAGCTAAAAAAAACACCATGCAATGACATGTGCACTTGGCTAGCTTGTTTTTATATGATATATATTTCCAAAACCCACATTGATTCATCTTACCTCACAAAATCTCCATGATAGGATTGTGATTTTGCAAGTGCGTTGGCATCTCATGTGGCTGATTTCTCGGATATATTTTTGGATACTGATATAGGCTGATTTCTCTTAACATCTTTTTAGAGTCGGTAACGAGCTGAGACGATGTAAATGGATTGTTATCTAATTGGATGATAGTTGAGAGACTTGAACCTATAATTAAGACAACTATTTGTTGAGCTTAGAGGACGTTTAATGCTTAAATTAGCAAAATTGTGTAGGGAAAAAATAAAGTATTAGATATTATACTGTGGTTCATGTACGTTTATATATATATATATCCTTGCATGGAGACAATAATAATAAAAAAAAACTATGACACCTAATTTAATTGTAATCATTTGGCTTGGTTGGTGATGAACTGTTGAGAAAAAACAACCCCTACGGGTCATCCACCGGGCACAGACATATCTAGCATCGTATTGTCGACTCGATTATAACAGAAGGACACGCCGGTATTTAATGCTAAATACCAACTACACGGAGGATAAAAATGAATATTTTTAGAATCCGGCAACTTCAGGCCGCCGAGAAAAAGGTGCGCGGCGCCAGGTGCACCAGGCAGGGGGGCCATCGTCCATGCAAAGAATTTCTTAAACCAGGTTGTTAAAACCCACTCAGTAAAGGATGATGTGACCACTGGATGATCAATCTATATAAATCAAGTGGGGTATATATTATATTTATAATTTACTAACTGAATAATAATTGGCCTGGACCGTCTGGTGGGCCATTTCCAATTTATACAAGGCAGTGAACAGTGGACAAAATTGTTGTTCCTTAGAGACAAAGGCATCCCTTCTGGATGTTTTTTCTTTTCTTTTCAGTACATGATATTATTTAGTAGTTGGTCTTTATTCTACAACCTTTGTTTATTATGAAAAAAGATAGGCCAGCATTTTAGATTCCAGTCTACTTTAGTACACGTGGTCTTGCACAGACCACCTGCTCGCAGCTCGCAATGTGAACATCAAGAAATCTGGTATGCATTTATAGCACACCAACACAAATAATTCTGTATTGCCACGTGCTTTATTAAGATGAAATCCAATTTATTGCTACAATGTTTTTTTTTTTTTTTCTGATAAAGAAACATCAAGGTTTGAATGTCTCTCTGTAATGTGGTTCGAGTCCATCATAATTGATGAGCTTACTTTTTGTTGAGGTTTTTACAATTATTTTTTAAAAAATTAAATGATTTCGATAAATATACTAGTCAAAACATATATATGGTACATGTAGTAGACCTAAAAAAATTTAAACATTATCATGTTTTAAAGTTCTAGAATAATTATTTATAGTGAGATAATGATTTCTTATATTTATTAATGTATACAGGGTCTCTTGAGATATTTATTATATTTACTATTTTATTCATGACATTTAACATATATTTGACTTTTATTAATATCGTTGAAATTATTGGATTTTTTACCTAAGATTCAGATAATATAAATACCTATTGAAATACCATTCAGTTAAAAAATTCATAACTTCTTATCTTTTAAAATAAAAATAGTTGAATTTTAGAGTATTAACAAACATAAAACTCAAGAAGAAATATCTATATTTCTGAAATTTAAATTTTTTAAAGGTATTTAATAACTTTTCTATAAAGATAATGCCTTTATTATTGAAAAAAATATTTAAATCCTCAATTAAAATTGTTTTTACAGGTAATCAAAATTTCGATGTAAACTTGAAATTTCACAAATTAAAAAGAAGAAACCAAAGTACAACAAGATTATGGTCTTCCATGGGTCCCAAATCCATGATAATCTTCTCGACATGCTAACAACAGCCTTCCTCTTGACGCTCCAAAGCACGTGCAACTCTGAGGTAGTTAAAATTCCAAATGCTAGAATTAGAGATGATCAGCTAGCATGCACCTTCATGAAAAGAAGTCTAGTCAGGATCTCTGATATAATGAGCCTCGCATCCACTTTATGCCTTTTCTACTTGATAAAAGATGGAAGATGCATACGGTCATCTTTATCCAGTACTTAAGGCTTTGTCAAGCACAAGGTGACAAGACAGCACTTAAGAGCAATTAGCCTGTCCACATGATCTAATCATCGTGTGAATATTATTAAAACTTTTATATATATATATATATATGGTATTTGGAAATTAATCCTGATTTGAAATCGGTGGTCGATTAATAGGGAAATGCATAATTTTCAGATTGTGTTTGATAATGCATTTTCAAGTGCTTGGGTAATTGTAGTGCTTTTTTTTTTTCAAGATTAATTGGTGTTCTTCATTTTATTTTCTTGACATGATAATTCTAAAAAAATATCTTACTATTTTTCAATTATAAAAGGATTTCATAAAGAAGTAGTACTTTAAACACGTTATCAAATACGAAACTTTTATTTTTTTTATGAATGAAAACTTGTGTGAAATTAAGTTTTTTTTAGAAAATAAATATTTTTTCTTGATTATTATTTTTGTTATTTTAGTTTAGAAGTTTTATTATTTTTATTTCTCTATTCAATGCTAATAGACTTTTCTAGTTTTTTGTTATTTTAAAAAATAACTTTCTATTAATTATTAATTAATAGGTTTTTTTAGTTTTTTCTATAATATTTTTTTGACAAGTGATCAGACTTAGATAAATTAAAATTAAATATTTTAAGTATATTTTTATTATTGTAATGTTTTTGCTTTTGAAGGTTCTGATTTATAACAAACCCATTATTATTTACTGCTGGCTATATCAAAAATTTATTTAAATAATATCCTAAACGGATGCTTTTGAAGAGTATATGCTCATTAATTTAAGGATTGATGATCGGATTGATCGATATGGTGATTAAGAAAGTTTACGTCTTCTAAATATATCAAGCTAATATGAAAAACAAAAAAAACATTTTTAAAATCATTAAAAAATTAATTTCAATTAACATCCAACCTGGTTTATGATAATAAAAAGACACTTATGCTTATCATGAAAATACGAAACCGATATCGAGGCTGTGTTTGGAACAGGCTAACCCTGGTTCTTTCAAGAGGGTATGCGCATATGATGTAGAGGATTCTATTCATGGCGACTGAGTTGAGTAGGTAAACATGAAGAGGGTTAGTTGGATGAAAGTGAGGGCCATGCAATTAGGGTACTCTGTTTTAATTAAAGCTAGCTAGCAATTGCCATCGCAGGATTATGACTACACTCCTTTAAGGGTGGTCCTTAATTTGGCCCCATTTAACTTTCTTGGATTCTTGATAGGTCTACTCTATTCAAGTCTTAATACTTGGAACGATCTTGTTCATCAATGTTCTAACCATCCATCTCTAATATATATAGTTAATTACGCAACTAAAATGAGCCATAATTAACTTTTAGATCAAGCCTGATGAATGCCTTCTTAATTATGGCTTCATTTGCTTAATTTCTAGCTATTAATTTTCTTCTCTCCCTACATCTCTCTCTCTCTATATATGGGTTACCTCATTTGTAGATATATATAACTAGATTATTTTCAATGATATTTCTCAAGAGCCAAGTGGCTATGTTATTTCAATAAGAGTCTTTCGTGATCTTAATCAAAGCTAAAGGTGAGCATAAAAATCGAGTTATCTGGAACATCCATGCATGGTATCCGACGACCTGGTCTAATTTGAAAATTGCAGATATTACAGATATTCTTTGCTACCTGACCTGATCCGAACTCTCGCGCTTTTCAAACAGACCTAAGAGAAGCCGCCCCCATCTCTCGATCTCTCACAATCTACATTTCTCAACATTCATTCCTTCTCAAACTCCCCGTTTCTCTATTCTCTCAAGATGTAAGTGTAGAAATTTCTGTTGCTTCTTCTTCTTTGATGATCTTGAGCCATGATATATTAATAATAATAAAAAAACAACAAAACCCTTATTCAAAATCGATTTTTTTCTCCTGTTGGTGTCTGCCTCCTGGTTTACTCTAAAATCACAATCCTTCCAGCTATTTATCAAAACCCATATGATTTATATTATTCTCTAACACACCTCCTCAAGTGAAAACCTTTTGAGTTTGAAATTTACACAGATCCACATTACTTTGTGCTTAATTTTTATTAAATAAATCGGGATAATGAGATTCGGCTTCGCAGGCTCTGATACCATGTCAAAGAACTATTTCAACCTAAAAACTTAAGCGATTAGATGAGATTCCAGAATATAATTTATATTATTCTCTAACAATTCCATACAAAAAATATATTTAAAAAGCACGTAGGAAGGCACTTGCTAGGATGATAATTATCGGTGAGCTGCCTTTTAGATTTGTTGAGACTTGAGGGTTTTAGAAATTTTGTTAAGTTATGCGACCTAGGTTTGCAGTCCCCTCTCATTTTACTTTTGCAAAAAAAAAAAATATTGGAAACTTCAAAAAAGAAGGAAAAACTTGAGGAAGCAACGAACGAGGGGTCAACGTAGTTTATTTGCTCGATAGCCAATACTTGAACGTCAGTTCAAAATGCTAATTACATGTGTTTAATTTTAATCACGTACGGGTGATTGGATTGATAATGTTGATTATAATTTTTTTAAAAATATTAAACTCTTTTAAATTCTAAATCAAAAAGGAGAACGTTGACACCTGCTCGTTAAATTGAGAAATGAACAAGACTTTAATTAACTTTTATCGTAGATAGTGCAAAGATCTGATGATGGCGATATTATATATATAGGTCTTCGAGAGAGTAAATAGGGATCGGAAAACCAACATTTTGATAATAAATACACGCATGTGAGCAGGGTTTGAAAGAACTGGATGATTTAAATGTTAAAATTCGGAATACAGTAGTTGGGCATGTGAGGCCTCCTCCTTCTATGCTAAACTCATTTGACAAGTGTGCAGGGAAAATTAAAAGTGAAAGTAACAAACTGATGTGCTTGGATATTACGAGGCGTTGGAACTCAAGCTACATGATATTAGAGGCTGCTGAATTTAACGAGAAAGTATATATTAATTTGACTGGGTGGAAGAAGATCGATGACCCTGGGAACTTGGCTTTCTTTCAAGAAGATGATCCTCCTTAAAATGCACCTCGAGGAGTGATGATTGTGGATGAGCCTGAGGATGAAACACGGTGCCTTAGCTTCCCAGTTGAAGAAGCACTTGAAGGAGGAGGATGGTGCGTAGAGCAAATCCCAAGTAGAGAGATATTTGGTGGATAGATGACGATGAAGTCTATCAACAAATTGAATCAAGTAATTTATTTATGTCTACTGTAATTTATGTATTTTTAAATAATGTTCTTGGTCCATGATTGATTCGTATTTTTATTATTTTTGTTTTTAATCAATATTTTCTGTCAGAAAAAAATAATTTCTTTGCTAAAATTTGTGCTTATTAGAAGTAGTTTTATTTTTTATTTTAAAAAAAACATAGACAAGTGCAATATCCACATCCAAAATATATTTTTAATGTATACTCACCAGATAATAGCAATATTAATTTAATCATTAGCCCTCCTTTAAAATTCTTGCCCCACGCGTTCAATACCATAAAAATAATTTATAAAAATCTTGAGTGGTGTAGCTCATTGGTTAAGTCTTAGATTTGCTCTCTAAATATCACCAGTTCGATTCTCACAAACCTCAGAGCCACTGGAGGCTTACATGGTTATTAATTTTAGGAACTATGGGATTAGTCGATGTTCACGCAAGCTGACCCGAACACTCACGTTAATAATAAAAAATAATAATAATTTATAGACCCTTGTGCTTAAAAAAAAACACTTTAATTTGTGTCATAGCTCTATAATTAATTCGGATTAGGTTTAAAATTAGATAAATTCTATCTATAATTAATGGGTTCTTCTAAACTAAAAAAATTTACTAATTAAATTCATTAAGTTATTTCAAATGATTAAAATAACCAGTTATTAAGAGGGGATCGAATTCCATAAAAAACAAGATCAATAAATAAAAATTCATTGAAATTCAATTTTTACGATATCTTCAATATCTTTACCAACGATTTCTTTAAAGTATACCAGATCGGTATAGATATTCATCTTCTGAACGTTCTCTTGTGCTTCCAGACATGTGAGCTCACTGTGTTAGAAAGTTTGTGCAATCAACTCCCTGTATGTTAAATGTTTTCTAAGAAAATAAAGTGTATTAGTAGGGTATAAAGTTTTTATTTCTAAAGTGGATTACCCATGCCCGAAGCCATATGTATTTTTTCGGGCCTGCATGCTTTAATGCACATGGCCCATTAGACATTTTTTATGGGTATTTATTAGTTTAGATACGAGACCGAGCCTGCTATGTCTGGCCCAATTACCATTATTGGGCTGCAATATAAAAAGAAAGATGGTTGTGGAATGGGCTTCGACTCACCTTATATGCTCCTCTCCATCGAGCACTGATAGGAACGGGTCCAAGAGATAGAGCCCACGAGAGATGAAGTGGTTGTGCCCGGTACTTTTAAGGCACGTGTCTCACATGTAGTCAGCTAGACATTGATGTTTGTGGGCTTGTAGTTCGAAGCTTCTTGGCAAAACGGATCCGAAACAAGGAGAACTGAAGCCCAATAAAAAAGTGACAGGCCGCAGTGAAAGATCGGGGACGTGGTGGGTTGATTGCAGATGAAGAATTCTTTTAATGAGTTGTCTGTCCTGCTTTAATTTTTCTAATTATTTACTTTTGGGCCTCGTTATTTTTTGTATTTCATGGGCTTGAAGTTATTCTTTTCTATGATAAATGCTGCTTTCCCTTCTTTCAGTTGCTAGAAATTGTCGAGGGGAAAGATTTGAAACAAGAAGGGTATAGACAACATTAATCTGTTATGTCTCCTTGGAATTCTGCTGTTGTTTCTTGGCAGGCTATTAATATTTTCAAATTCAATATCATGACAGTTATACCACTTTATAGATGATAATACACAATTATTTATAATCTAATACACTTGGGTTTTGCCCATGTGTTGAGTCGAAAAGCAACATGAATCTAGCAAATTATCAAACACGGTATAATTAGGTTCAACCAAGAGACGAGCCTGACTCCCTTAAGCAAAGACAAGAGACGAGCCATGCTCTATTGAGGATGGCTAAAGGGAAGAGCTCAACTCCCTTTGGTTCAATTAAAAGAAAGAGCTCAATCTCTATAGACGTATCTGCTTTTCATATCTTACTGTTCCTATATTTCTAGGCGTTTAAGAATCTCATAATGGTTTATCATGTTTAACCATTATTAATACATATATAAGATATATTTATCTCTCATTAAATATTATAAAAGTAAAATGACACTTCAATCCCATTTCTTTATAAAAAAACCAAAGCTCATTGACTATAAATATCTCATGAATTCACAACGTTACAAGTTTATAATTTTCATTCTCTATCGTATATATATTTTTATAATATATCTTTTTATTATATCATTGCATTTTATCTCTAAAAATATATTTATTTAAATATTTGAGAGTTTTTAAACCTCAAAAAGATGATCTTTTATATGTTTTAGTCACTTTGATGTACCAAACACTGGATACAATCTACTAAAATAAAATTAATAAGATTCTATAATCAAGAAGTTAACCAATCATCTATTAAATTAGTTGAATATCTTGGGAGTTCATCGCTAGGAAAATGATAGACCGTCTAGATCATTATTCGGCAACATGTGCTCAAAAAGCCAGTAATTATACGTTTCAAGCTTCATTTATTACTTGTCACGCACCAACTCCGTTCTTCTCTTCGAGAGAGTTTGATTGATCCACCAACCCCCTCCAAACTTTGATTAATTCAACGCACGATGCACCTAAGGCTACCATCAACAACTATCAAACAATAACAGATGCTTGCTTCGCCTACCATATCATACGAACAGAAAAATTATTGATTTACAACAGGGCAATTTAGAATGTAAAGCATGATCTGTTCAACAGGTGATGTTTGCTGCAGGGTAACCATGCTAAGTATAATAATTCATGCATATTATAGGATACTCACAACATGAGTATATGTCCTCCAGATTTTAAAAAATGTTTTTTCCCGATTCAAGCTCATGATCAAGAGAGGAATAGGAATTTGTTTAAAAATATCAATATCTTTTATTTTAAAAAAAGTTCTTGAATTATTATATACGCGCGCTGTGTGTGTAGATTTCTAACTTTTTCTAAAAACAAAAGGCCATATCCGAAATAAAGAACAAAATAAATGTTCAATAAAACCTATACGTACGTGTCTCCGTGCTTTTGCTCAACTGTGTAAAGCTATAAAGAAAGAAACACCATCACCTCTGCTACCATTGAGTTACTTTTTTCCTTTTCTTTTTCCGTTTATTTCTTTTCTTTTCTTTTCTTTTCTTTTCTTTGCTGATAACCGGAGACTCCGAATCTAAATCATGGCCGCTGATATCCCATCCTTTAATATCCCAACCCTCGAACAAATGTAAGTTTTTTTTTTTTTAATTTTTCTTTTCATCTCTACAATTTGAACGCCTTTTTTCTTTAGAGATTGAATTCTATGTTAACAAGGAAATTCCTCGAACCCAATTTGATTATACAAAGAGTTCAGCTACGAAATTTTACCTTTTGTTTCTTTTGAACTGAATTGAGGGAGATTATAATTGAGAGGACTCTGTTTTTAGTTGAATTGAGAAATCAATTTCGACCCATTAAATGTTTTTTTTTCCCTTTTGTTTCTTCCTTGTATTTTATAAGTTACAGAGTGAGACGTAAGGATTGGTGGTGAAAGAATTGAAATTTGGTAATATTTTCATGTGGGGTTATGTGGAAATTTGGAGAAAAGTTGCTTGCATTGAAAAAAGAAAAGGATGCTGCAATGCATAGTCAAATTTCAATGATTACTCGTCACGACTTATCGAATTAGTCATTGCCATTTTTATTGTCTATAAATGTAAGCACTTGATTTACACCGATTTCTTTTATATTTTGATTCTGGTTTTAGGTACATTGATTCTTGCAAGAGGCGTGATATCCTACCTAATACAGAAATTCTATCTGGTTTCTTTAAGGTCAGTGTGGGTTAGAGTTGCACCTTACCTGTGTGTTTAACAAAACCTGAAATAAAATAATATTAATTGATATGTGTTAAATTTGTCATGTTTGATTTAGCACAGTGTTATCTGCGTTAAGTTAGGGATTAGTTTAGTTATTGATGGAAACAAGAAGTTGAACCTGATCATTGTTTTACTGTTCAGGCTGAGGTTAAAAAGTCCTGCAATGAGTTATGCAGTTTGGAGATCATCTTGGACCATCTTAAAGATATTGATGTTCCTCCGCTTCTTGATGTATGTGCAACCATAGAAGCCTCCGAGATTGAAGCAGTTGACATACGCAATGGACCATCATGCTCTTTGAATGGAGAATGTGCTTTATCTTTGATGCGTGCTTTCAATCAAAAGCTTCGAGCAGTTGATCTTCAGGACTCACCATTTGGAAAGGACTTCTTGCGGTATATAGTTGTGCTTATTTTTATTATTTGTGTTATGGTTTTGATGAGTAAAAACTAGTTCTTTGATAACGCACCGAGGGGACACCATCTATTTGAAATGATCAGGAAAGCCACATCAATATAATGAATCAAAAAACTCTAAAATGCCCTCATTTACCAAAAAAACAAAAAAACAAAATCCCTGCATACCAGAAATGCGAAGTCTGTAGCCGCTGAAGGTTTTAAAGCAGCCAGAAGTTGAGAGAAAGGCCTGGATAAGAACAGATCCTACCCTACCATCACCTCGGAAACTAACCGAATATTCTCTTGTTAGAATAGTCTTGAGTCCTGAATTCTTTCTCTTAAACGAGCTGGGAATTTCACTATAGTTTTGCAGATACGATTTATTTTTTTATCACTAACTTCAGTTTCATACCTAGGGAGCTCTCGCAGAGAGGTTTGGCATGCCAAATTTTGAATTTGAGGTCATCTCATTTCCGGAAGCTGAACATGGCAGGGAAATTCATGCAAATACATACTCTCAACCTTGATTTTAGTACTTCACTAACAAGCTTCCTGGAGGATTGTTTTACTTGCATGCCCAATCTAATTTGCCTCTCAATGTGTGAGACAAGAGTTGCAAATCTATGGACAACTATTTCAGCACTTTCTAAACTCTCTTGTCTGGTAGAACTTCGGTTTCAGAAGTGGCAATGCAGTGATAGTGCCTCACCGTCAGCATCTTCAGGTGGAAATTTGGAGGACCAACCTGATGTTGGTCTGCCAATCAGCTGTACTGACATTGGAGAACAGTTGACTGATATTGAGGAAGAAACATATCTTAACCCAGGCACAGACGAGGCATTTGGGAATTTGTTTTCATTCAATAATATAGCTATAAATCAACCAGTTCGAAGTATGATGGAGGATTCATCTGATGACAGTGAAGTTGATTTTTCAAGTAATTGGCGGGAATTTGATTATACGGATCTGTTGGCCAATTTTTCTTCTGGTTGGAACAGGCAGGTCAATCTGCAAAATGAGGTAATCCACATGTGCACTTTCCTTATGTACTGGTCTCTAGTAATTTCAGCAGGAGGAGGCAGATGCATCTCATCGCTTAAGAAAGTGGTGTCTTTTTGTTCATTTTCAATTGATGGCATTCAGAACGAGTCATTTGAATTACAATGAAGTCCTATTTAGGAAGTCTAGCAAAGTATGATTGTTGTATCTTTTCAACTGTAATTCTTTTTAATTTTTGGCATTTCTCCTGGTCACATTTGACTGTAAAGGTTTCATGGATTATATATCTTGTTTTTCTTGTCCTTTTCTTTTTAAAGGGGAAAGGGTCTGGTCAGTTATGCTTATATGTGCAGACTTCCTGTAGTGCATGATCCCACCTTCCTTTATAATGCTGGATTATTAAATGTCTACTATAGATTGAATTTATACTATTTTCTTGTGCCCATCCAACTCTCTTCTTTTTAAAATCCTCAATAATCAAATTTCAAATTTACTTTGGTAGGTTTCTTCTGGTGCATCATTGAATCAAAAAGAAGAGTCCCTTACTGGTTCATTTGGGAGACATATTGCAGATGTTCCTTTGAAGTATATCCCTCGACATGCCTCACCAATATGCTTTGAGAAACATTATAGAGAGTACATGATAGCTTCATTACCCCATTTGAAAGTTTTGGACAACTTACCTGTCAGAAAGATTGACAGAGAAAGGGCTGCTGTTACATTTTCACAATACTTTGAGTACTTACCATACAATCGGAAGCATAAAGAGAGTGTTGTTAGTATCTTGCATAAGCGTGAAATAAAAGAAACTCGTTCTCATATACAGTCAAAAAATCAAAAGCTTTCTTATTCTTATGGAAAGTCACAATACTTTTATACCCGGTCTCTTGGTGCTGCCAAGGTGGGATCTTCTGCTTGGCCGTTCTTGCATTCACTTTTTGTATCAGGCTGTGATTTGGGTGATGGAAGTAGGAGCTTTCGCCCCAGACAATTTGAGTACCATCCGTCTCTTTCTAGTCTAATGGTGTTTGGAACTCTAGATGGTGAAGTTGTTGTGGTCAACCATGAGAATGGGAAAGTGGTTAGGTATGTTCCATCACTTGGTGCCATGAACAGTGTGTTGGGACTCTGCTGGCTCAAGAAGTATCCATCCAAGGTATGTCATACTGCATTGAGTGCGGTGAATACATACAGTGTCTTATCATTCCATGATGCTTATCGTTTGTAATTAGAAATAAGTTTGGTAATTGTATACGGCTAACTGGTTTCAGAAATGGTTAATAGTTAATTTAAAGTATTATCCATTTTGAAATGAAGTTAATTTGATCTGTACTTCTAGAGCATTCAGTTGAGTTTTTTGAGGTGATTTGCACGGTATGATGCTCATGCATGTCAACTTAGGAACATCAAATTCTAAAACAATGTGCATGCGGCTTCACAAGACCAAACTGCTTCCTAGAGGTAGCAGTTTACCGTGATAATGAAATTACTTTTGGCAACATGATCATTTAATGTTCTCTATCTATCAACTTTTTGTTAGAGCGTTTGATCATGTGCTTATCAAGTTCCTAATCATATGCCCCCTTCTGATTCTGTTTTGGTTCCTCTCCCTTTAAATGTCAGCTCATAGCAGGTTCAGATAATGGTTCGCTAAAATTGTATGACATTGAGCACATGCCCCCTACAGTTACGGGCATGTATTCAGGTGCTGGTTCAATCACCTTTGATGACTTTGACCAATTGACATCTGTTCACATTAACTCCACCGACGAACTATTTCTTGCAAGCGGATACTCAAAAAATGTTGCTTTGTATGACATCAACTGTGGAAGGCGCATACAGGTGTTCACTGATATGCACAGAGAGCATATCAATGTTGTCAAGTTCTCAAACCATTCCCCATCAATTTTTGCAACTTCTTCATTTGATCAGGATGTCAAACTGTGGGACTTGAGACTGAAACCAATACGACCTTGCTACACTACTTCAAGCTCTAGAGGAAATGTGATGGTGTGCTTTTCTCCTGATGATCACTATCTTCTTGCATCTGCTGTTGATAATGAGGTATTATTTGAATTAATTTACTGCATTTTGAGTGGTCTCGATGCATTTCCATCAAGTTGAATGTTAAACTAGGGCCCCATCAATTGTTTTCCCTTGTGCAGAATCTACCCTTAATGAAACTGAGTGATGGTGTACATACAAATTAATTTTTTTCTCCACAACATCATTTGCTAAAGCCTCTCTTTCTTGTAATGCTAGCCCATGTTTTGTGGTGATCAACATTTGGGTTGAGCCCTAATTACCTGGGGATCTAATTAGTGCTTACTGCCTATGATGACATGACTTGTCTATTATACTATGTTTGATGTAAGAGCAGTAGAATTTATTTATTAGGGCGCAGATGTGATTCATTGGGGTTTCAAACTTATGGACATGTTTCTTTTATTTCAAGCAATTCTAACAGCTAACTTCTTGGTGCTTAATTTATGCTCCTTTTGCAATTTGGGCTTGGTGACTTGCTAAATATTCATTTCCCCTCCTTCAATTATAACTCGTGCACTGACTTTATTATTATTATTATTATTATTTCTGATATTTAATAGAATTCTGGTCACTCCTTTTAAGGAAATTAGTGGAGTCTTGAGATTAACAAGTAGAAATGTATCAGGTTCGACAACTTTTGGCTGTTGATGGGAGGCTTCACTTGAGTTTTGACATAAAGCCTACAGGAAGTTCACAGAATTACACCCGTTCCTACTACATGAATGGAAGGGATTATATTATAAGTGGGAGTTGTGATGAACATGTGGTCCGTGTTTGCTGTGCTCAAACTGGAAGGCGTCTGAGAGACATATCCTTGGAGGTACATCCATATTTTCATTTAATGCTTTATATTAAACTCTTAAATGTTAAACACAGTTTTTGATTGGGATGTGGAAGCATATATAATGACAGAAATGCTATGGAGTTATTGATATCGGAGTGTATATGCCTAGGGAGGGTCGCATTTTCCTGGAACTTGTAAAATGAGCATTTGTTGTTTTCTTGCAGGGGAAAGGCTCAGGGACTTCAATGTATGTGCAGTCTTTGAGGGGTGATCCTTTTAGGGTGAGTTTACTTTTGCTACTAATTCTTAACTTGATTTTGGTTATTGAATTGTAGATTTGAATTATTTTTTTCCATTGCCCTTTCAGTTTTTGGATTTTAAGAAAAATATTGTTGTGGGAATTTTACCTCATTAAACATCTATGTTCTTTTTTATTTAGTATTATTTTACTTGTTGCTGAAACTTCTTTTTTAGCTGCCAATTTTTACTTTCTCTGCTTGGTCTCTACACCACTCTTCTACTTGGTATATTGTTAAACTACTAAGCTGAGGCTTATGCATTGTGGAATTATTAAGTGAATCTCAATTGTGTTTTCTACGCCCTTGTACACAGGATTTCAACATGAGTATATTGGCAGCTCATATGCGTCCAAACTCGAAGTATGAAATTGTTAAGGTATGGTCATTCCTTGCTCTTCATTCTTTGTAATTTGAAGTTTGTTGCCTGTTTCCCTTTTCCTTTTAAGATTTTGTAATTTTAAGGTAAAATTTGCAGGTCAATTTGCTAGCATCTTGTGACAATGCCAAAGGATACTCTAAAAGCCAGGATTCCTGCCCATCCAATAGCATGGGAGGTTGATGTGTGTGTGTGTGTGTGTGTGTCTGTGTATATATATATATATATATAGTTTTTTTTTTTTTTTGGTACACAGAAAATGTACACCTTTTATATTCTTTCCATGATTGAAAGTGTATATTAATCGTCGCTTATAAAAACTGTATCTTTGATATGCTTTTCTCAGTGTAATTAAACAATTCTAGCATTAATAGTCGAGGTTATGATTTTTAACAAAAAAAACCCAATGCACTATAGCGTTTGTGATTTTGATTCGAGCATTTGGGATCTCAGCATCTTAATTGTTTCTTACACAAGTATAAAAAACTGGAAGTGTTTTGATGTTAGAAAATAGAGTAAACTAGAGCTCGGCTGCTTGCGGGCCAGCCGAATAAGAAATTCTTTTCACCGTAGAAAAATAAATGTGTAAGCATAGTCAATGCATGTATTATTCTACTAAAATAAAATAAGAATTATATCAGTTAATAAATGTAAAAAATAGTTGTCAAAGTTATTCTAAGATTCAATCATAAAATTGGGAGACGTAGATTTATTTATTTTTTTACTTTATTATATGACAATTGAATATTGAATGATTTCTAATGGAATGACATCTTGGATATGTCTATTTAATTATACTAATTAATAAACTTTAAGAAAAAAAATGAAGGACCGTGGAAAAAGCATTCAATAATATTAAAGAATGTATTACAACCTTATTTGAAAATAAATTTGAAACCGAAAAGCATTCAATGAAATAATATCCCAAATACTCTTATAATTATATTAATTTATTAAGAGTTTAATCTTGAAAAATTAATTAATTAAAATGCACATAAACTGGTTTATGATTATATAAAAAAAAACATTAATTTAATGGAAGGAATCCGGACAGCTCGACAATATTTAGATTTAGATAGAAGGATCATATTACTGATCATGGGCTGACAACAACTTAGTGATCACAAGGAATATTTGAAGCTTTTGCTCATCATGCAATGAGCAAAGGCATCAACACAAGAGATGCTATGCATACACTGTACGTAGGATGGGAGCCAGCCAGCACATCAAGGAGAGTTTAGATGCTAAATTTTACTGTAAATTATTAAAACATCTGCTATTTTTAACATAAAGTATGCTCTACCATATAGCACGACAGAAGTTACTTTCGATTGCAGTATTCCTTCACAATGCAATCCACTATATATTCATGAGGTGCCGAAAAGTACAGTGAGATCCTGAAATTTTCAATTTTTACATGTAAACTAAAACATCTACTACTTTACTTTGATGAAAGTTACTGTGCAGCAAGACATGAATTAATGTGGATTGCACCGCTCCCTTGCACTGCAATCCACATTGTTCTTCACGAGGTATGAAAAAGTTTGATGTGATCATTGAAGTTTTCACGTTTTACATGTTTAATCCTTGTGGTTTTTGATTTCAATGTTTAAGTTCTCTTCACGTACGTGTTCAATCTTGGATCTTGAGAGAGCGAAGATAAAAATTCGTTGGAAAAAGGATAAAAAAGAGCGAGACACATTCCAATCATAATAGGTTCATCTTGGTATGATGGATTCGTCCTGGAGTGGAGGTGGCTTTTCTCTTTAACCATGAAAGTAGACAAGACTGTTAAGGGTTTTTTTTTTTTTAAAAAATAATAATTAGATGGTGTTTTTTTGTGATATTTTTGAAGTATTTGCATATAAAAACAAGTTTAAATTTTCATTACAAGGGTTCAGAAACTTAATTTGCTCTCTGTAGCGGGTGGAAAAAATTATAATAAATAATCGAGATTATAAATGAGTTAGGGTTTGCTCATCCCAACTAATCTAGGATCTAGAACAGTCCAAGTAGAATTTTTTTTTTAAATATCTGGCTAGTATAGTTTAAAATCTAGAATAATCTTTAAACTCAATCTACCTGGATTTAATTTTGTAAAAACACAATCTTCAAATTGTAGATTTTTTTCTTTCAAAAAGGTATTGTATAGGTTTTTTTTAGAGTTGATTTTATCAATTCGTAACCCGAAACTTGCCCTTTATCACCCCTTTACAACTATGCAAATAATATCAATGAACGTGAATCCCATTTGGGATGAACAACATTACTAATTAAAAAATGCATCGGATTTTTTTTATATTTTCAGCCATGGGTCATAAAACTGGGAAATAAAATTAAGGCTCAACCACCTAGATGCTATGAACCTCAATAGCGTCTGTGCCCTGATGCTATCATTTAGGTTGGTGAAACAAACACCTAGTTATGGCGCTGAGTACTCGTGGGCACAAAAGGACAAAGGAAAAGGAAAGCAGCAGTACAATCCCTTCACAAAAGGACAAGGCTGCTAGCTGAAACCGTGTAACAGATGGTCTGTATGCATGGCTGAATCCATCGCTCCCTCATAAAGTGCCAAGCAAAGCTCCAGCTGTTCAATCTATTGCCCACACCCGTATCACTATCTTTATTAATAGCTTTGCTGCTATATATTCCCACGTAATCTCTCACTGCTCTCTTCACTTCACTACCCTGATCTCTAGATACTTCCATTAATTATCATCCTTGCTTGAGGCAAAACAAAAGATGAAGAAGCTCTTCTTTGCTACTTTGCTGTTGTGTTCACTCCTCTTCAGCTCGTCTTTCTTGGAACCTGTCATGGCTAAGTCATGTAACTAATCAAAGGGCTTCGTTCATTTGAAGTTGAAATATTATTGTAGTGTTTGTTAGACCCTCAAAAGCACATAGAGTAGACTCCATCCCATGCATTTTTTGTTAATTATTTAGTAATTTTCTGAATATATACTGATGTTGGCGATATTGTCTATTGGTGTAGCTTTCTGTGCCAAGAAGTGCGATACGAGGTGCGCAAACGCTGGCATACAGGATAGGTGCTTGAAGTACTGTGGAATATGCTGCGAACAGTGCAAGTGTGTGCCCTCTGGAACTTATGGGAACAAGCATGAGTGCCCTTGTTACAGGGACAAGAGGAACTCCAAGGGCAAGCCCAAGTGTCCTTAAATCAACTTCTTAGACAGTCAAGATGTGCATGTGTTGAGAAAGATATCATGTATATGAGCTAGCAGTACTGTAAGTCTGTAACAGTTCTCGAGACTCGAATAATTAGATATGATAAGAGGACGAATCTCAGTCCTTCTTCTTCTTCGCATGCATTACTTATGGGGTTTGATTAGCATGGGTGTGGTCGTGTAATGAAGAACAGTGAATTAATGTTGCGATTTGTATAAAATAATATCTTTCTTTGCATCGTACATCATTTATTTTGTGGTTAATAACTTAATATATATGTGTGTGTGTGTGTGGTCTTTTATCTGTTCATTGCTATGATTAAACTGGTATCAGAATCCCTCTACATTTCAAGATTCTCGTTTTTTTCCTCTTCTTATAATTAATTAAATCAATTAAATTTCTTTTTCTTTTTACCAGTCTTCGGAATCACGCTTTATGTTTTTTTTAAAATTTATTTTTAAATCAATAATATTTTTTTTTATTTTTTTAAATTTATTTTTAATGTTATTATATAAAAAAAATTTAATTTTTTTATAAACCCTTTTAAAACATAAAAATTAAATGAATCTCATTCTATATAACTAAATCAATACATATAAATTGTTAATATAGAGACGGTAGTAACGTTGATATATGGACATGGCAGGTTAGTAGAGTGGTAGGGGTTGATTTGTTGATTGCCGATTGGCTAAAACGAAGACACCGACAGATTTATGTATACCAAGAAGGTACTGACTGTACTGTACTCTACTAGTCGGGTCCTTGCTGGACATGCCCTTCGTACACAAATCCCATTAATAAATAAATAAACATTATACAAAAGCTAAGCTTTCAGATCAGCCCAAAATTCTAAAACGGAGGCTATTATGTGGGTTCTGAACTTGTTAAATGGACCTAACGTTGACGTGAAGGACCCAGCCCAAGCCCAACACTCGATCAAAACGGTATGCATTAAGCCATTTTCTTGCCGAAGTGCAACTGTCCAAGCAAAAAATCTCCTTGCATTTCTTTCGATTTCCCATTTTTAAAAATTCGTTTCGTGCAAGCGAGAGAGATCCCCCGAAATCATCCAACAATGGCAAACCCTAACGTTCAAGAGATTATAGAGAAGCAAGTACTTACTGTAGCGAAGGCAGTGGAAGACAAGATCGACGAAGAGATCGCAGCCTTAGATCGTCTCGATCTCGACGATATAGAGGCATTGAGGGAGAGACGCTTGCAACAAATGAAGAAAATGGCGGAGAAGCGTAGCCGTTGGATATCTTTAGGTCATAGTGAGTACACTGAGATTCCATCAGAGAAGGATTTCTTCTCTGTTGTCAAAGCTAGTGATCGTGTCGTTTGCCATTTCTATCGCGATAATTGGCCTTGCAAGGTAATACTGGAAATCATTATCACTTTCATTTATATAGTTAAAGAAAGTTTTTTTTTATTGATGTTTTAGTGTTTTAAGGAATTTCATTGTTCTTGTAGGAATTACAATCTTGGAATTTTGAGTTTTGTAGGTTTTATTTACCAAGTTTTGCCTCTCTTTTTTTATGGGAGTGGATGTTCAGGGTTTTGCTAGTCTTTGTTTCTTGACATGGGCTGCGAAGGGCAATTTATAAATAGGATCCCTGATGCCAAAACTATTATCTGTTGTGTTTTATATACTGATTCAAATACTTATGCAGTTAGTTCTCATTTAAATAGCAACATAATACCGTTGCTTAATTGCTTGATCTTGCCAGCATTGTAGAGATAATTATGCTAAAGAACTCCTAACTACTTTCTAGCTAATCGGCATGTGATGAGCTACTTTGTGTGTGAAAGTGGTATTAGTATTGCCTTTACATAGACTGGGAAAAGGGGAGATTTAGGAGAAGTTCTTATGCTTTACAGTTCATTTGCAGGTGATGGACAAGCACATGGGTATACTGGCAAAGCAACATATAGAGACACGTTTTGTGAAGATTAATGCTGAGAAAAGTCCATTTTTGGCTGAGAAACTCAAGATTCTTGTTCTTCCAACACTTGCACTTATAAAGAATGCCAAAGTAGATGATTATGTGGTATGTTATTTATATATATAGCTATGTGTTGTTGACTAAATTCACTCCTTTTTTCTGCTGTTTTGAAAGTTAGACTGCCCTGTTTTTATTGTCCAGGTGGGATTTGATGAGCTTGGAGGGACAGATGAGTTTAACACAGAGGATTTGGAGGAGAGATTGGCTAAAGCTCAAGTAATCTTTTTTGAGGGTGAATCATCTCTAAATTCATCTAAATCAAGTGCACAAACCAGGAGGAGCGTGCGACAAAGCGAGAGCCATGACTCTTCAGATTCAGATTAAGTCATAGTAACCTCATTTTGGTACAAGGAGATTTTAATCCTAGTCTCGTAGAGCATGTGTGTTACAATCTGCAAATTGAGCCACAGCTCATTTGACTCCATAGCTGTGTTGTTCGGTTTGTAGAAAGCAGATCGGATATTCTATCCTTAAGTTTTATGTTGTGCAAGTCTATGAGTCTCAGCTGCTATATTGGGGTGGCATTGTCATTTGATTCTTGTATTTGATATAAACCTTATCGATTATTCCATATTTTGAGATCCATGTTGTCTTTGGGCGTCGTCCGGTGGATGGGATTATGGCGCTGTCAACTCTTGTACTATTTGTTGTATTAGCTGAATTTCTCAAACAGCTTCCAGATGAAATTCACCGAAGCATTAATATTATGTATGATATTTTGCTTTGATGCTCCTATTTGCAAGATGCAACGTGTTCACTGATGATGCATGCAAGCAGAGCACGTTTTTTCCAGTGGGTCTGTAGCCCAGTATTAAAAGCTCACAGCAAGCCCAGTAATTGTAAGTCAAAGGCCAGCTCAAAGTCTAGATTAACAGGCCCAAATGCTGATACAAGTCTTTATTAATATTAATTTATATACCTTCCATGCCTTCATTTCCCGCCATCTGCAATCACGCTACTATCAAAATTCGAAACGTCCTCACAGTCCACTCCACTCCATTAAGCACGTCTCTCTCGTTCTGTTTCTTGAAACTTGGATATCCCTCCAATTTTGTCACTGTAGGGTTTTTATTAAATTCCTCTTTGAAACTTGGATATCTCTCCAATTTTGTCACTGTAGTTGCTAGTTAATTTCTTCTATTTAAAATTTAGCTATTTCTTGGTGATCATTTCTCTTCTTCAGATTTTATTGTTACCTCTTGAAAGTGTTTCTTATTATTGAATCTTCAGACCGGCTAGAAATTTTCAGAACCCAATTAATCTGTGGGGCTATCATGATAATCGAAACCAGTGTTTTATTCTCTTAATCGCTGTTACAAGCTCATTCTCCACTTTCGTGGTGCTGTCATCATTAAAATTAATTAAATGATATTAAACTGATATATAGGAATTAGAATGATATATCTTATTGTTTTAGGTTCGTCTGGTGATTTTACATTTCCTTTTAATCTTAGCCATAAAGAGTTGTTCCACAAGTTATCCTTCGTATTGTAATATCAAACGCTGAAGACCATTAATTCAGTCTGTTTATATGTTTTTAACTAGTAATGCAAGTTGGTTGGATGCTTTATTCTTTTTCCATCACAACACCTAGACTTTAGCTGAGTATGACTCTGTAGGTGGGAGCAAAACCCTGCGCTTTTCATTGATACCAAGTTGAATTATTGATCACCTAGATACACGACTAGGCATATCTTTTTCCTCCTTTCTTTCAAATAAAGTAGAGAACCGTGTTGAATGCTAGTGGTCCTTGCATTAAATGCTTCATAGACAGAATAGAAACATCTTTGTATCATCTGAGAATGGTGCTACATGAATTATTTGTGAAAATGGTGTCAGCCAACTTGAACTGATAATGAATTTCAATGTTGGCTGTTGCCCCCCGGAAACAATGATCGTGAAACAGAAAAAAGAAAAGACAAGGTTCCTCTATTATTGTTTACTTTCATGAGACAATGGCTGCGAAAGCAAAAATATAAGATGTCCCTTTCTGTATTCTTTTGCTAGCATCATTTTTCTTGCTTTGATTGCATACAGGATTTACTTTGCGATTTGTGTCCCCCCATTTTATCCATTTTGCCGTGTAATCTTTTAGCTTTATTATTATGCAGGCGTGCCGAGTTGAAACTGCTGGGCGAGTCTAGAGCTCTTTCTCTGGTGTTAGGAAACAGAAACATGGAGATTTATTCTGAGATTTCACGTGATGAGAGTGGAAAATGGGATAAGCACTGGTGGGGGAGGCGGCGGCGATGCAGTGTAAAAGTGCGCACTAGAACCGCGTAAATAAAGAAATCACGACCATCTGGAGCACTTTTAGTGAAAAAAATCTACATGCCAACAAATGCTATGGACCTGGAACTTCTGCATCCTAGGGTCCAGTACATATTCTACTTAGCTGCCTGGTTGACCAGTGCTTTCTCTTCTAATTGTCATTTTGATCTATATAAATGGCTATGTAGGCTACATGTATAATGCATTTTGTTGATGCTTGACTTGTTTCTGGGATTTCTTTCAAGCAATGAAATCATGTCATCTCTGTGCGATGTATTGGTATCTAAAAATTATTATAAAAAGCCTTCTGTCTCTATAAACCGTGAGACTTTTTGCAGCATAATCAAACAAGATTGAAGTTGCTACCTGAGTCAGCTGTTGCCTTTTCATTACTAAGCATGACTTTGCCTTACCCAGTTACCCATGCGCTCCTCCCTTCTCTACCTGCAAGACTGCATACGTGCGTTAAGTTATTCCTGCGACAAAAAAAAAAAAAAAAAGGTTTAGGTTTTCAAGAAAACCTTATTTTGCGAAATCATCGAACTTCCACTCTCAATAAAAGCAGAACATAAAATGTTGTAGAAGACCTGGACACGTGGCTTTGTCATTTGAATTTTTTTGCTTGCTTGATATAAATCCTAAGATGACCCCTTTTCAGCGTAATTATAGGAGGGAAAGAAAAAAAAAGACCTTTCCCGCCTTTATCGCCCGCCAGCCACCTGCAACGGCGCTGATATCAAAATCGACCTTAACTCCACCTTCTTAAATACGTCTTCTGTCTCTCTCTTTGAGACTTTCTATCTTCTTTAGTCACCAGGTATTTCTTCTCTCTTTACTTCACTCTTACAGAAATTGCCATGGTTACTCCAGATTCTTACTGTTAGTGCTTAGACCAGAACAACACTTGTGCATGCCTGTTAAAACAAATGGTAGGACTGTCAAATTACTTAATTTTACATGTCAAGCTATGAAAGGAATGAAAATACCATATGTTGATATGTGGTTTAACATGAGCAGGTGAAATATTAAATATGGATACATGGCCCTACATGGAACACAAGTCCTGCATTTTTCATGTGTGTGTGTAACTAAACAGAAAATAAAGGGTGAGAGGCAATTAAAAATTCTCGACTCAATAACCAGAGGTTATGAAAACCACAGCTTGTAACAAGTGTGAAGAAATTTTGATTTCTCCCCTCCACATTTACTGGTAAATGACCTACTTATGATCATTCCTTGGATATACTCACACCTGCAACAACGTTTGAAAAAAATTGCAATACTAACAGCACTAGCTAAAAACATAAATGAAAGTAAAAACGCACAGGTTTCTCCTTTGTGCACGTGTGTGGTGATAATCGGACGGAAAAAGAAAAGGACGAGATAATATACTGCTGAAATATAATAAGGTATTCTATTACACGTAAGGAAACTATCTATCCCCAGGAGCTCAATTGGACTATACTTGCATCTCACTTCCAGCCTCTTCATGCTGCAAAACAAACTTTGAATATTTACAATCCGAAGCATCTGAAAGAAAGCACCTTCAAGCAACTTGCTCATCTTCACAGGGATCATTTTCTTCATGGCTTGTCAAGGATAGAAGTTCCATCAGCTCCATTCGGTGCTCAAGACCTCGAAGGTAGTGCCCCAAGAGCATACACCTTGAAGAATAAAAGACACGGATGTAGTAGTGTATTAAAATCTGTTGTCAGGGGGGAAAATGCAAGCATCGTGAAAAAAGAGTTCAATGAGAAAGCCTAACCAGAAAATTAGACGTGCCAGATAGTCCCTAGTCAATGAAATGAGGGGCTGGAAATGAAGTGAGGTGTTCTCCACAAGTTCAGCACAATCACCTCCAATATTTAGTGATCCAGTTGATGTGTTATCTGATTGCGGAGGAGTCTTGGAATGCATCTTAGGAGAAAGGGTTGCAAGAAGGCCATGGACCACAGAATGGATGGTTTCTTTTAATTCAGGGGATGTGGGTTCTGATAACTCAGCAACCTGTTCATGTTACAACCATACATATTAGCAGCATGTCTAAAATAAGTCAAGCAGTTCATCGCTTGAGCTGGTCTTATATTATATATAAGTAAAGAACTCGGCTAAACACAAGTAGAAAGAACACCTGTGCTCCAGTGGTTATGAAAGAACAAAAATATTCATAGTAACGTTGTTCTCATAGCAGATTCATATGAACACTTTGAAAACATAAATACTCGTGTAGGAACATGTAGCTACAGTTAAGATTGCACTAGTAGGGACAATGTTAAACCAAAAGCTGTAAATCGTCACTTTACACACACACACACCCCAACATAATTAGAGTTAAAAGTGGGGTTGTGAACATTGAAATTAGTGTAAGGAATTGCAGGATCAGAGAGATATTTGTGGCTTTAAAATCTATGGGCAACATTATGTCTACTGAAAAACGCCTTACCAAACACTGAGGGGGAAGAACCAAAAAATAAAAAATCATTGCACGTCAAATTCTCGGAAACAGGACTTACATTGAGAAAATAAAACTGGATGCTAGACAATAAAAATAGCTTTACACTCGGTACAGTGGCAAAAGAAGATGGAAAAAAAGAAAGAAAGACATTGAATATTAAAACTGCTAACTATTGGAACGGTTATCAAAGAAAACTTTCTTAGCTTATTCTGATGAAAAAACAGGAACATCAAGAAATTTTACATATCAGAAAGGATTGTCATATAGAATCGCCACTTTCATGTGCTGAGCCATTAGCAAGTTTTTTCGAACATTATAAACAACAGCAAGACCTCACTAGTACTTTAATAAGAGCATTAAACCCTGTGAACAACCAGTTTGATACAAAGCATGAAATCACTGCATCTGATAGTGGAAATCATCTTATGTGAAGCATACAGCATCTGATAGTGGAGAGCATTTCATGTAAAGCATACAGTGATTAGAAAATATTAGGCAAAATTCTAAAGATGATATTCTGTAGGAAAATAAGCTTGGAATAATTATTACCTTCTCTGGTTGTAGTGACCTTAAGTAGTCCAGTAAATCATTCTTTTCTTCACCAACAAATTGTTGCATTTGAAGAGCAGCACTTTTCCTCTTAACGTCATGTAGTTCCTTTAACAGACAAGAAAAGGTAAGAATACATCCTGAATAAAACATATTGATAAAGCAGCAAAGAAAAACAATTTTCTGTTTTTGGTTTTATGGTCAGGTGGTATTATTGGCGCCAGTTTCCATGCACCAAGACCACCTATCTGGAATGGATATTCTAATTCCTAGCAAAAGAGGGTGGGAATTTAAACATGCTGAGCATGTCTCTGAAAATTAACAAATTAAAGGTAGAACACCAGATAGGATGTTGAGATGAGAAAAATAAGTTATTAAATGGGGAAAAAACAAAACAGTAATACATGCAAACACTCAATTGTTTCTAATAGCATTCAATCACATCGATCAAACTCTCATAATAACCATGGAGTATTGCCACCAAAGACATTTAACTCCGGAGTCAGAAATTTAATCACTTTCTCTCACCTATGTGGACATGGTGGCAAAGAAGATACGTTACATGATTATCAAAAAGTATAGGACTACAGAAAACTACTATCATTGGAAATGGAACATCTTCTCTCCTAAATTACAGCACATCCCTTCTTGAAATGGGAAAGATATGTGTATAGAAAGACATGTATGGCTTCAGGATACTTTAGAAAAAGGAAATGCAAAGTTTCATATATGTGTGATATTTACATAATCAACTAGATTACATGCAAGCCTCATAAGAATTAAAACGGCATGAACGCAGTCAAAAACCTAACAAAAGTTGTTCTCATAAGGAATCCTAAGCACCAAAACCCATGATACTCACAAGAATGCAGATAAACTCGCATCTGATTAGCTTTAAAACCAACTCATATAATTCCACTCAACAAAGCTTTCCATCTCAACTCAACAAAGCTTTTCGTTTCAACAGTATGAGGATTCCTATGAAAACACCCTCCCATTCCATAAGGCTGCATCCTTTGTGACGCCCCTATTGGACATCCAAGTAAGTCATATTCTGCTACCATGCTACCAACAAACTAGCATCCAGGTCCGTGTGGGACATTCTTAACCATTATTTATCATCTCAAAATTATAAAGAAAATAAACTATGACTTGTCTGCGTTCCAAGGGAGTTCTAGAATGCTATCGCATACCTTTGTGACAGAAGATAAACACAATTGCAAACGAAGAATATATTGCTGAGCTTCGGGGGATATTTCACCCAGGCCTTGGAGATCAATGTTATTGGATGGGTCTTCCATGGTTTTTTCAAATTCAGTATCCTTTCCAAAACTTTGATTTGTTTTTTCACTTTCTAGCGCTGTCCTTTGAAGTTCATTTCTTGAATTTTCTTGCGCTTGCTTTTCAGGATCTTTTTCGTGTATATCAAGGTTTCTTTCAAGGCAAAGCCTGTACTCAGCATTCCGCAGCGTATACCTGAAATTCAAGGAGAAAAACAATTCATGAATATCTACTGTGTTACATAACACTGATTGTAAAAAAAAGAATAAACTAAAGGCAGGCTTCTCAAAACATCATGTCTTGCATAAAGTGTTCGAACAACTAACCATCAAAGAATTAATTGCACAAATAACTTCTTTTCCCTTTTGATCATGTGATATTAAATGGGCCTAGACAAATAACAACCTTCCTATATAAGCTCCATAACAAAAACAATGAATTGAAAAACAATTACCAAAATGATATCAATCCCTTCTGACATCAGAGAATAGAAATATTTAGTAGTATAAGAAAACTGATCATACCCTGTCATCATTGAAGAGACCAATAACTTTGAGAGAGATTCCCACCAAGCCTCAATAAACACTTGAAACCGGTCTGATGGAAGTAAGCCCAACATGCCTGAGATGGTCCTCTTCATAGCATCCAATGTTGTAGGTGAAACGTCTTTCTGGATAAGGCTCACATCTAGTGGCTCTATCTCTTGTATCAAATCTGAGAGAACTGATTTCTGCAAGAATATACACTCTTAATCACTACGAATATCATATGACCCTTCAAGAAATAAATTGAACAATTAATCAAATACCAACAACAAACAATCTTGAACTCAACATGCAAATTGATTTTCCTGTTGCTTGTTATCGTCTACATACAAAACTACCACCAATCATGAAACAGTAGTTGCATATAGCGTAGCAAACAAAATCACAAACCAAATGCAAACCTCGTCACATGGAGGAGAAACAGATGTAATTTATCGACCCAGCTCATATTGCAAAATGAAAACAAACCAGTTTATCATTGAAAATTCACGATGTACACTCTCATTCCACAAAAACAGCTTTCATCTGATGAGTTATCTATAGTAGTTCTTACTTGCTCTCCCTGCCCTGTAAAAACTTTTAATGTTACACAGCTCAGTTCACTTCAAATCTTACATTTTGCCAAAATTCAATACCAGCAGCTAACATACTACCTAAATTTAAGCAAGCGCGCCATATTTACATCCCAAATCATATCACAATCCATTTGTTTCATAATTTCATTCATTAAAGCACTCATGAATTCAAACAAAGCCAATAGTATCAAATTCAGTAGTTTCGCCTTAAACCTAATCCCCAACAATTCAACAAGTTCAGAGGCTCAATTAAACCTAAACTCCACAAATCCCAACAACTATCATCAAATCCATAACAAAAACTAATTAATTCTATAAAAATAACACCCAATATAAAAAACAAAGTCCAATCCAATCCAATTGAAAGAGAAAAGGAAAAGGATGGATAAATAGAGATACTAACCAACCTTATCAGCAGACTCTCGATTAAACTCGAATCCATCGAAGGAAGAATCTGAAGCAGGCGAAGCAAGGATTACGGTTTTGATTTTTCTAGAATTTGCAGTAATAGTGGCGCGAAGAGGATGAGAGAAGGGGAAGGAGAGAGAGAAAGATGGCGGCGTCTGATGTGGATAGTGATTAGAGGAGAAGAGCAGAGGAAGAGGAAGAGAAGAAGAGGAGAGAAAGGTTGCCATTAAAAACGCAACCTTTTTAGATATCTTTCCCTTCTTCTTCCACCTCTTCTTTTCTCTCCTCTTTCTCTCTGGAAAGTGAAAATTTGGAGCCACAATATTTCTTCGAAGCGGACAAAAAGTATAAGGCAAGAGAAATGGTGGGTGACGTTACACATCAGCAAATATATCACGAAAGTCAGCACTTATTTAGTAGAATCCAAACAGGACTCTATATGTTTTTGCTTGATTCATATAATACATGATAATAAACACACGATTTTTTTAGATAAAACTCTCTCCACTACTATAAAAAAGAGTAAAAATTTTTAAATTTTTTTATTTTAAATTTTTTTAATATATTTTATTAAAAATAAATTTTAAAAAATTAAAATATATAATTTCAATATATTTTTCATTTCTCAACCAATCACTAGCCACCACGGGACTGCAAGTGCATGCAGATAAAGAGCCTGTTTGACTCTGCAGCTGCGGCTGCGTTTTATTTAAAACGCAGTTCACAGCTGTTTAGTTAAAGAAATAATTAATTTACTGTTTACTGGGCCCTACTGAATTTCTGCGTTAGTAACGAAAAGAAAAGCAGCCATTTCTTACTCTTTTTTTCACTGTTCACGTTAATTGCACTGTTCAATGAACAATGCAATTAACATGAACAGTGTAAAGTGATGCACTGTTCACTTGCACTGCGTGAACACTTTTTTTTTTTTTAGCGTGTTAAGTTTTGTTTTTATTAATTTTTTTAACATTTTTTTTTAAAAAAACTACTTTGGAGTGAATTTTGTACATAATAAAAATTATGAAAACTGTAGTTATTGTCAGATGAATTTTTTACGTAATGGAATTGTAGATAGTTTAATAGAACAATAAATTTTTTTATATATAAAGTATGATTTATTTCATGATATTACCGCAATAGTTAAATCCACAATATTTAAATTAAAAACCATCAATATTATATATATATTTTTAAATTATTTTATAACCTCAATTTCAAAAACATTTTTAACCAGACACATTAAACTATTTTTTTTTCAACCTCAATTTTAACCATAGTTTTAACCAAATACCTATTTTTTTAAACGAACCATAACTAAAAATATTTTTTATAAAATAACTTTTTTCAAATCACAACCATAACAACTATCGCAATGAATGGATATGTTTCCAACTCCCTTTTTTGACCTTGCTTGTACGAGTTAGAAAAATGTATAAATCAACTGGAAAAGGAAAACCGAATCCTGTCCCAGGTCAGAAAATAAAAACCTCCTTAAAACTTAAAATTAAGATGACAGTCTTGGGAAATCATTGAGAGTCTGTGATAATATTAATTATATCATGCTTTAATGTGGTTACCTTTTTATGAAGTAGAAATATTATGTAATGCTTGTAAATATTTAAATAGTGTTTTGTTGAGTTTTTATTGTATTTAAAATATATAAAATGATTAATATGCCCTATAATATACTAAAAATATTATTTCCATAAACATACTACATCAATACATAAAATAAATTCTTAAAACATTCAACAACGTTCAGCTAAATAAAAAATATAAAATCTGAAAAATATAGTTTAATTGGTAAAGTTTTGAATTTGCTTTCTAAAAATTATCAGTTTGAATCTTATAAACTTCAAGATCATTAAAGACTTACATGGATGTTAATTTTAATATTCATAAAATTAATCAAGATGTATATAATCTGGTTTGATTACATGGTTGAATTTTGAATGGAATATATCAATGTAATTACAAGAATGAGACCTCCATTGTTAGAGAATTACTCTTTTACCATCTCAGTTAAAAAGCGTTTTCATCTAGAATGTTTCCACCCGTGTCTATTTTATAATCATTTCCCCGCGACAGTGCCGAGGAGATGATTGCCAATTCCCATCCAAATCACGTTTTCTATTGCTTTCGCTATGCTTATAGCTGGTTTGTTCTTACGTTTAAAATTATTTTTAAATGTATTTCAAAAAAGTATTTAGTTTAAAAATATGTTAAAATATTTTTTAATAATTTTATTGTAATAATATAAAAATAAAAAAACTATTTTAATATATTTTTAAATAAAAAAAATTTACACTCTAATTTCAATCAACCGGATATGAAATTGGGCATTTCAGTCCTCTGAAAAGAAAAAAAAAAGGCATTGGGCTTTACAGTCATGAACAGTAATAAATTAACATGGTCCCTTGTAGCATCAGCTGCAGGCTTAAGGCCTTGGGATAAAGCTGGGCCATTATTTGAGGGTGATGATACGTAAATAAGTTATTGGTGGGATGGAGGCCCACTAAAATTTTATGTTTTGTCTCTGAGCCCACAACGGTAAAGGTGACCATTCTCCATTATTTTTTGATATTTAGAAATATAGTAATGGTTAATTTTTAAAATATTTTTATTTATAAATATATTAAAATAATATTTTTTTATTTGAAAAAAATTATTTTAATATCTGTAAATTAAAATTTAAAGAAATACCCAATAAGGTTTGGGGAGATCATCATGTCCAAATTAGTTTTTTCTACAAAATATTTTTCAGAGTCTCTCTTTATAAGTTGATAAATTTGACCAGATCTGATTCCTTAGGTCGCCGTTTTTGTTTTAAACATGAGTTAAAATATCTACTCCAATGAGTGCAAGCATTCAAAAGACTTAATAATTGTAGCTCTAGAATTATTGTCATTATTAACTATTGTTTTTTCAGGTATCCTGATATTTTTATTTTTAAATTTAATCTATCTATTATTGTTTTTTTATTTTTATAATTAAATTAAAACCAACTATGATCTAAGTCGTGTATTTTTTTTAAAAAAAATACACTTGTGGCAATTGAATAGTATTTTACGCATAAAAAAAATAACCCCTCTCCGCCGACATCAAGTCTATTAGTATGATAATCCGGTCTCAGTTGACGCAGATACCCGTTCGTTCAAAGAAAATAGAATTTGAACATGGCGCAAATTTTTCTCTCCTGTTTTTCCTAACACCGCTCCTTCACAAGTTTGACAATTTAGTTTGTCTTGACTGATGCCCAACAAGTTTGACCATGACAATTGACTGACAAGTTCATCTCAAAGACCAACTCGGTTCAAAGTCAGGAGCAGTGGTTCCAGGCTTCCAGAAACCGTTTGCTGCTCTAATAGAATTGCGTTTGGCAATCATGAAGAAGTAAAAACGAGGTAGCTAGTGAGAATTCACGGTGTTTTTTCATTGCTGAATCCAAAGAAGCTACGAGATAACGGAAAATACTGTACAAGTTGGAGTCGCTAGTAACCAGACATTGATGAATTAGAATTAAAAAGGAGTCAAATATGTACGAGGGGGAGGTTCAGTGTATCAAGAAAAGCACACAGACATTGCCAAAGTGGTGTGCTGGAGTCGCTCCAGTTACTTGTTTCTGCTTTTGCCTTTTGCCACCAAAGTCCAACGCACCATATGCTGCCTCTGCATGCTATGAACCCCCCTAGCTAGGCCCCTCTCTGCTCGACGTTGCTCTTCTTGTTCGAAGCTTAATATCCAGCTACATTTCTTTAAATTTTTCCTCTCCAATTATATATAATTCAGAACCATCAAGTAATCTAATTATATAATTAATTACAAGTATAATGAAAAAAATCAAAGGAAAACCGCTCGTAGAAATAGGATGCAAAACCCACTAAGTTGCACCCTCTATTTTTATAAATTCATCAATAAGTCCATGTATTTTTCATTAGGTCAATTCAACACGGCCATTTCCAATTGAGTTCAATTTTTTAAAATCAATTATTTTTATAGACAGTTATAAAAATTAAATTTTGAACAAATAATATTTTGACGGCGCATTGCCAAACACCCATTTAACCCGTGCAAAATAGTTTTTACATGCTTGTTGTTCCGATTATCTATTTTTGTACTGATTTTTATTCTCTTTACAATTTTTTTATTAACGTGGATGTCTGAGTCAGTTTGCATGCACCTTGACTAATCCTACGAGCTCTGAAGTTAATGACCATGTAAGCCTCCAGTGGCTCTGAGATTTGTGAGACTCGAACTAGTGATTTCTAAGGAAAAAATTTAAGATCTGACCAATTAAGTTACACCCTTCAGAATTTCTCTTTACTATTTTTCCTTATTATAAGAAATGACCATATTCATAATAACAATTATTCTCATTTTTATTAATTATCGACCAGTTTAGAGTTGCAAATGAACTTGTTATGACTCATCTGGCTCCTCTATGGAAAAAAAAAATTTAGATTATCAATAGTTTTAACTTCCCGTGATATTTTGCTTTGCCCAATTACCAAACGTAGTGGACAGTGATACTCTGTAACAAACAAAGACACTAAGTGATAATATCCAAAAAGCAACTTCTTTGTAATCCAATCGAACCAAAGCAAAGGAGGGAAACTTCATAGAAAGAAGCCAGAAGACAAAATCTTACTCTCTTGTTGTCTTCCACTGAAAGACTTTGTCAAAAAGAGGTTTGGTAACAATTACTGGAAAGGTAATAGTTGACTGAAAAAGAGTGATAAAAGGCAATACAAAGGATTTGAATCCTCTAAGAGCATCTCATCTCATGTTATTTAGCAAATCAATAATATATTTTTTAAATAGAATAAATAAGGTTTTTATTGTTTATATGCTCTCAAATAAATAAAAAAATAGAAGAGTTTGATAGTATTTTAATGTATCTAACGCACACCTTTTTTAATATATTTTTTAAAATAGTATAAATAAGTTTTTTTTTTGTTTATATGCTCTCAAATAAAAAAAAATAGAAGAGCTATCAATATTTTAATGTATTTGATACACAACTATTTTAATAACTTGATATGATCAGGTTGATTTGACAGGTATAAAAATAACCCAGATAATTTTCTATGAAACCAATATTAAAAGATAGAATTTTTAAAAAAATCAATTAAAAAATGATAAAAAAATAATCCGAGTCAATTTGGATGAACATACCAAACTTATAATACGAGTTATGAAATTAAGATAATATTATAAAAAACAAACAAAAGAACTTAGATTTTTTTAAAAAAATCAAAGGAAAAAAATAATAAAAAATATTATTATAATAAATAATATTTTGATATTTTTAAAAGATACATATTAATAACATTTTTATAAGAGAAAGGCAAAATAATATTTTATCTAGCACTCCCTTGATCATGTAAAATAAACTTTGAAAAGTAAAATAATATATATATTTTTTTGTTTCTGGCCTTTTCATTGAGCATATCTGTTGTAGATGCTCTAAAAATAATGCAAAGACCATATAGCACGACGCGATGCGCGCACGGTAAAACCACGGCCAGTTTTGCATCACGTGAATTGGCAACACAGGGACCGTCTTTGATGCCCATGGGTGCAAATTGTCCCCTCCAATCCACCTTCACGTGCAAATATTTGGTGGCCTAACGAACACATATATTGGACCAGACCGCAGCAGCTTGTATTAGCAACCATGGATTCTTGACTTCAAGAAACGTGAGGCAAATAAAAGGTCGGTTTTCACCTTCCACCATCCTTCCTGTTCAGCTCCACGTTTGCTCCACTTCCTTAGTGAATCCACCGCGTCTTCTTACATCAATATTTTTGGCCGCCTGGT
The DNA here is from genome assembly GCA_015852605.2 of Populus deltoides. Lineage (NCBI taxonomy): Eukaryota > Viridiplantae > Streptophyta > Magnoliopsida > Malpighiales > Salicaceae > Populus > Populus deltoides. The sequence continues at coordinate 4,879,670 of CM027578.2, read as the reverse complement.
CAGTGCAGGACCTACCACCAATCAACGGTGGATTGTTTTTAGGACCCTGTTCGAGATTTTTATTTATTTATATATATATATTGATCTTTTTCTTTTTTACACACCCTTTTGAGAACAATAATATCTCTGTAATTAACCTACATAAAAAGACATCTGGACAACCATACCCAAGTGGTCTTAATTTATCCATCTATAATTGAAAGTGACGTATACATGTTTTGCCGTCCAATATTTCCAAAGGCATCTTGGTTTCAATTTCGCTACATAATCTCCTCAACTGATTAATCTTTTGATCTCAATTCACGTAGGAATCGTACATAAATATTTTAGAGTATATCACTGCCCTGTGTCAGGGCTGAAGAGGCTAATCCAATTTGTTTTTGTGCTGTTGGACTCCAAAACGCATCAACACGCAGCGCAACGATCGATCAGGCTCATATATTAAAATTCTCTACCATCCATGAAGACGCCCTTTCAATTAATTAGCTAAATATTGATAACAAGAAAGGTTTCGTGGTGTCATTAATTTGTTTATTGAGGCACAAGTCTGTGTCCAATCAGTTCATAACTCTTATAATCTATAGCCCAAGGGTCTCATGGTCTCATCATCGAGTAATGATGCAAGCTTTGCCGAGTAAAAGCCCCTAATAATTTTTCAGTGGATTCATGGTCCCCCGTCCCCGTACCATATATTTTTCAACAAGGAGGGAATAAAAACATTTACACGTCACTCGTTGGTTTAGATAGTTGTTACAAGTCAAGGTCTCTAAAGCTGAAATTTCCATAAAAACCTAAACTGAGAAATCGGCAGCCCCAGGCCGCCCCCCCCCCCCCGCGTCCAAACACTCTGGTCTCAATTTCACTATTGAAAATTGGAGTTATAAAGCTTCATATAACTCCAACGGAATAAATTGAGCTTCATTCTTGCATAACTCAACTGCTTGAGCTCTCCGTTCTTCGTAATGCCTCGCTTATGTTTTTATTGTAGAATTAAAGTTTGTATGTTTTAATTATGCTTAAATATATGTTTGGTGTATATGATGTTTGAATATTTGTGTGGTATGCGTGATGCTAGACATATATTCAAACTTGCAATTGATATAAAATAAAAAAATCTACCATGCATGTCAATAATAAAATTAATTATATTTAAATTAAAATAAGAATAATACTTACTTTTTAAAATAATAATTTTTATTATTGTTATTAATGATGATTGTTTTTGTTCTTAAAACTTTATTACTCTTCACTTTTAGAATTTAAATATTTGTAATATATCTTTCGAGATTTCAACAACATCACATTGATTTAGATGTATTTTTAAGATAATATTTGTTTTTGCGGTCCAACCGTACTTTTAAAAAATTTTGATCTTTTTGATGTGCTGATATCAAAAATTATTATTTTAATATATTTTCAACCAAAAAACAATTTGAAAAATAAGCTCTACCACAATCCTAAACATTACCTAAACAAAGTCTTTGAAATAAAAATTATGTAACTAAAATCTCTCAACAAGATGAACATAAATTCCAGGTTTAGGAGAAAAACCAAAATATAAAAAGAAAAATAAAAAAAAAAATGCGAGAAAGAGTGAGCAAAATCTAAAAATTAAAGTTGGCAACTTTTTATCACTTTATTTTTACAGTGAATTTTAAAAATTAAAAAGATTAGAGAATTAATAAAAATTATTTCTCATCACTACTAACTTTTGATTAGCTATTATAAATCAAGAATTATATCCGAAAAAATCAATGGTATTTTTAGTAGAAAAATTTAAAAAAATATTATTTGAAATTAATTTCTTATTCACCCATGATTAATTAAAACAAGTAAGTTTGGCTGGGACATCATCCAGTGCACATACACAAAGTAATTTTTTGTAGAAGTTTTTCAATCAGAAGTAAGTATTTTCATAGTAAATTTAAGCCTATCCGGTCAAGAAAAACACTATGATCCACATTTGACAATGAAATTCATATGCACCCCCAAAACCTTGGTTAGATCCACTTGAATGAAATTCATATGAATTGTTTTGTCACAATATAACTTTAGGTTTGAATGCCAATGATTAAATAGAAAGAAACATGCCTCTTATTTAACAATTAGGACAACTCCTTTTTTTTTTTTTATAGTAATTGTTAGCAATTCAAATTTGATGCAACAGTCTCGGGCATGCTTATATCATCCCCAATATTACAATATCTAATTAATGTAAGTTAGAACCAATAATGATGCAAAGAGGACCCATGTATCAACTTTTTGGCACTCGGCTAACTATTCTAGCAAGCAAAATGACATACACTATCCATGCCTGTCTATTTTAATTCTGGCAAGGGGTCACCACCCGTAGACAGGCCATATGCAATGCATATCTTGCTCGGTGCGCTAGCTACAGTGGAGTGTTCGTGCGTGCGATGACTGATTGATTTATTCACTCTTGGTATAAGTATGTCGAAGTTATTGTTGGATTCTTCATGTCATTTTCAAATATTAGGAAAGTAAATCCTCGGATTAATACTATCACAGTGCTGATGTTCTTCGGAACTTGTATTTCTAACACATTCTTTTTCTCAATTATCAGCGCACAATCAATCAAACAACATACCTGCACTATTTTTCCCAGATTATTCCCCATCATATTAAAAAAAATAAAAATAAAAATAAAAATAAAACAAGAAGTGAAGGAACCACAGGGGAAATAAGACACACGTGATTGCCCCTGCTGTACTACAGTACAGTCTGGGAATCCCGTGGAGGTTGTGTTCCAATATCCTAATTAAATCTTTGCTGTGTCTTGAGAATTCTCGTTGTTTTCCGTACTTGGATTAATAAATATGCTTCAGACACTAAGAACTTATAATGTATTGGCCAACAGGATAAACTAATTGAGGATTTTTGCTGTTACTCTCCAGTAGTTCAAGCTGGATTCATGTTGTTAGTCGCACAAAATTAAAATAATGTGTCGTGTCTATCAAATAAGCAACAGAGCCGCAAGTATACCGTTCTCTGTAATCTTTTTATTGAACAACAAATGTAACAACCGTTTTTTTTTTTTTTAATGATCAGCAGACCATTTCTGATATATGAGTACTAACGATGAATCAAACGGACTGTTTTTGTTTTTGTATGAATTCCACTCTTTGATCATGAACTCTTCAGGGCATAGTTTTTTCACGATACTTTGTAGCATATTTTAAATTGTTAAAAGGCAGGCAGGCAGGCTAACTTTCAGATAAAAAACAACATTCACTAGAAGAACCCCCCTCCCCCACCCCACCAGCCCACTTGAAGTTCTCTGTTTTTTTTTTTTTTTTTGTTCTTGTCTCGTTTTTGACAAAAAGAAGAGGCTGATTTAGAATGGCAGACGAGTTCCTAAGTCCTGACGAGTTTGGCTACGTAGGAGCACGCAATTTTGAGGACAGGATCAGTACGCAATGTTTGTCTCTCTTTAGTAAACGGGTTTGGCTGGCATTTGACAACTAGTATACATCTTCTTATTTAAGCCATGCATGATGTGAGGTGACAACCTTTATACTTGCAAATCGGTGCTCAAACTGAATATTCTTGTTAAATTTGAATTTGAATTTGTATGAATTAGATTATCTACCTGCTTGAATGACAGAATTTATTCTTGATATTCTTTTTAAAAAATGGCTCTATTATAGCTTAAAAAGAAGAGGAAAACCTTTTGGTGACATGTACGGTCCATGCGCAGGATACCGAGGAAATAAAGAAATTTTATATGCACTCGATGACGCATCTGTTTCACGTTGGAAGGCTAATATAACAGTGAAAAATGTCTCACACGCCGGCCATGGGTCACCGTCGATGACCAGCATCTGTCCAAAAGCAGCCGCGTGGTGGGTGACGCGTATAACATCTTGCCCCGCATCTCTTCGCTGACATGGCGGTCACCTAACCCCACATGCCCGCCTTATTTCTAGCCATGTCTACGTGTTGTGGGACCCACCGTGTCCCCTGGTAACCCAACATTTTATCAAAGATAATTGTTTTGTTGGTGTCTAAAATTTACCTTCCCAAATCCCAATCAAGTCCGTCAGCTTCCTTCCTATCTCCCTTTTGCCCCTTTAGGTCCCTCTCTTACATGGCTCATGACGTGGCATACCATTTTCCTTCACGTAAGGCCACTGCCGACTGGCTTAATTCACCTATATAAAGCCCAGCAAAGCCACCCTCCATTCTCACACTTCAACTCTCAACTTCTTAATTCTACTAATATACCACACCCCATCTCTTTCTCTCTCTAAAAACACATTTTTCCTTCGTCTTTCCCCTCCCTCTATGGCTGTTGATAATGCTCTTTCATCACCTCTTGGTCCTCCAGCGTGTGAGAAAGATGCTAAAGCTCTTCAATTCCTCGAGGAAATGACTAGAAATGCTGACTCCGTTCAAGAGGATGTTTTGGCTGAAATCTTGACCCAAAACTCCGAGGTTGAGTACTTAAAACGGTTCAATCTTGATGGTGCAATTGACCGTGAGACTTTTAAGTCTAAAATCCCCATGATTAGATACGAGGATCTTCAGCCTGAAATTCAACGAATTGCTAATGGAGATCGCTCTTCCATCTTATCAGCTCACCCCATCTCAGAATTCCTCACTAGGTGAGTTTTATACAACTATATTACTTGTAAACTTTCCTTGTGTACATGTGATTCTTGGCCTAATTAAGTTTTTGTCTTCTTGATTTTTTATAGTTCCGGGACATCTGCTGGTGAAAGAAAGCTCATGCCAACAATTAAACAAGAGCTGGATCGTCGCCAATTATTGTATAGTTTACTCATGCCAGTAATGAACCTGTAAGTTCCAAAAAAAAAAAATTCCAATAAACGCGTTCATGTTAATTATGCGAGCTTCATTTAATTTCAGCTCACATGCATATGTGATTTTTTTTATATATAACTTTTATACTGATAAAAATGCAATTTTTTTATGCAACAGTTACGTGCCTGGGTTAGACAAAGGCAAAGGCTTATACTTCTTGTTTGTGAAGTCTGAAACAAGAACCCCAGGAGGTCTCTTGGCTCGTCCGGTGCTTACAAGCTATTACAAGAGTGACCACTTCAAGACACGTCCATATGATCCTTACAACGTGTACACAAGCCCGAATGAGGCCATTCTTTGTGCAGATTCATTCCAGAGCATGTACACTCAGATGCTCTGTGGCCTTCTAGAGCGCGAACAAGTGCTCAGGGTCGGTGCAGTCTTTGCCTCCGGCCTCCTCCGTGCTATAAGGTTTCTCCAGCTTCACTGGCGTGAACTTTCTGATGATATCGAGTCAGGAATGCTAAACAAGAAAATCACTGACCCGACGGTCAAAGATTGCATGGTGAATATTCTGAAACCGAACCCAAAGCTCGCAGAGTTTGTCAGGATGGAGTGTGGTAAGGAAAATTGGGAAGGGATCATTACAAGAATTTGGCCTAACACCAAATATCTTGACGTGATCGTCACTGGAGCCATGGCCCAATATATCCCTACCCTTGACTACTACAGTGGTGGCTTACCTAAAGCATGCACCATGTATGCCTCATCAGAATGTTACTTTGGGTTGAACCTCAACCCAATGTGCAAGCCATCAGAAGTTTGCTACACAATCATGCCGAATATGGCCTACTTTGAGTTTTTACCCCATGAGCCTGCTGGGATGAGTCAGGATTCAACTCCAAAACTTGTTGATCTTGCTGATGTTGAATTGGGTAAAGAATACGAGCTTGTTATCACAACCTACGCCGGTTTATACAGGTATCGAGTTGGTGACATCCTTCGAGTTACCGGGTTCCACAACTCAGCTCCTCAATTCCATTTCGTACGAAGAAAGAATGTATTGCTCAGTATTGACTCAGACAAAACAGATGAGGCCGAGTTACAAAAGGCCGTCGAGAATGCATCGCAACTTCTACGTGAATTCAACACAAGTGTAGTTGAATACACAAGCCATGCCGATACAAAGACGATTCCAGGGCACTATGTGATTTACTGGGAATTATTGGTCAAAGACTCAGCAAACTCTCCTGGTGACGAGGTACTGAACCAATGTTGCCTTGCCATGGAAGAATCTTTGAACTCGGTGTATCGACAAGGTCGAGTCGCAGATAATTCAATTGGACCACTAGAGATACGTGTGGTTAAAAATGGTACATTTGAGGAGCTGATGGATTATGCGATTTCAAGGGGGGCATCCATTAATCAGTATAAGGTACCAAGGTGCGTTAATTTTACTCCGATCATGGAGTTGCTTGATTCTAGGGTGGTATCCAAGCATTTTAGCCCAGCTTTGCCACGTTGGGCCCCGGAAAGAAGAAGGTGATTTCTTTGGGCGCGTCCAACCACATTAATTAAGTCAAACGGATTCGAATGTAGAATAATAATAGATTACTTATTAATTTTAGATTTCTTCTTTTTCTTGGCCTTTCATTCGAGCGAGGAATACATCTGAGAAGCAAGCGAGGCAGCTTTTGGGACCAACTGTTAAAGGTTATTTACTGATAAGGATGTTTCAGAGTCAGGTTTTGTATTGTGGTTCACTTAACCTGTGGAAAGGGTGTGACCTTGACCAATGTGTTTGTCGAGTACATGAAATGTTTCTTTCAGATGTAATGGACCTTGCATGTAGTTTACTTTTTTTCCTTCTGACATGTTTATGTCTTTTCCACGTATATTTGTTCGGTCTAAAACATTCTTAATTATGATCATCACTTCAGCGATTGCCGACAGAAACGGATTAAGTGAACAGAAGTACAAATTAAATGAAAGCAATTAAGCAAAGACCATAGCATATTTGGTCTTCTTCTAGATATATAACTAGTACTCCAAATGTTTTGAGCGTCGTCTGCAAGGAAAGAGAAGTGCAAAAAAGAAAAAAACACTTACTAGTTAGAAATATATATCACAGCAAGAATTAATTAGATAATCCTAATAACTTAATTTATTAAGCATATATTTTTAATTTAATAGAAAGTTCAAGGAACCTTGAGCTACAGTAACCTACGATAATCCTCTCATGATTTTTAATTCTACATTAATTTTACTATAAGTTAGAAATATATATCACAGCAAGAATTAATTAGATAATCCTAATAACTTAATTTATTAAGCATATATTTTTAATTTAATAGAAAGTTCAAGGAACCTTGAGCTACAGTAACCTACGATAATCCTCTCATGATTTTTAATTCTACATTAATTTTACTATATAATTTTCCCTTGAAATCTACTGCGCAGACTGCTAAGCATTAATGAACTAGACATCCTTTGCCGTATTTAGTTATCCCAGTAGTACTAGCTATTAGTAATATTCTATTGATTACATATATAATAAATTCATTTAACAAAACAAATACATAAATAAAAATAAAATAACATTCATGATTTACTAAAAATGATATAAATATCTTTCTTATTAATTTGTATTTATTTTTTCTTTAAAATAGATTTAAAAAATAACTAATAACTTAATTTATGAGAATCATAATTAAGATTTCTCCAAGTTTTGCCGTAGTTTGGAAAAACAGTGAGAGTATGGATATTTTTTTTAACACAGAAAGGGCATGAATTAGAGTTAGTAAAAGCATAAAAAAATGGAACCAGATTAGTGTGTGACTTAATGATTTTGGTGGATTATAATCCGTCACGGGTACAAGTCTAGCTGTACAAGTTTCTCAAAATATACAATTAATTAACGTTTATATTTATTATTGAATTTCAATCTATTTTTTATTAAAATTAAATATTTTTTTATTTTAAATTAATGTTTTTATATATTTTTAAATTTTTTTAATATGTTGATGTCAACAATAAAATTTTAAAAATAAAATTTTTTTATTTTAATATATTTTTAAATAAAAAATTATTTTAAAAAGTTACTACCATACTATCAAACATTCAAACCCAACTCTCCGGCAGCTACACTTTATAGCCAAGGCCAACATAGAAAAGTCTTGTGTCCCCTTCAAAGATTTTTTTTTCTTTTGTTTCGGATAGTTTGATATTTTGCTCAGCGGCACAAAGGCAGCTCTTAAAATTCATGACGCAGACTTCAACCTAACCACGAGTCCTCTCTGATACTTTTCATATTCAACTTTTCTCTTTTTTCTTTTCAGTGAATTATCAGGATTGTCTGCAAATAGAATTGTCATGGAAATGATGTGGATGTAAGCTTAGAGCATCAAGAAATCTAGCATTTCGAGGAAACTTAATCACACCACACAAAAATAATTAAACGGATGTTGTTGTATTTTTCTCTGATTCCCCCACCCACTTTTAAGGAATATATATTTTGCTTCTTTCTTTAATTTCAGAGTTTTATCATTTATTCCATGTGAAGGAAAATGACTTGAACCCTTCAAGAAATTATGACTCCCATTCTAAACCAACGCAAGCGAGTTGATATTAGAGATAATATAAAATTAAACCATCAATTCCTTATTAATTAAGCTTTACACAACAATTTTAATTCTAATTAAGTTGACATGCATGGTTTTTTAACAGTTAATATACCCACCATTATAATTAAACCATATTAATTAATAAAAATTTCTAACACCTCGAACTAGAGATTGCATATATTCTTTTTTAATTGAAGAGATCCATGTTTTCCTAACTATTATGCCGGTTGATAGCTACTACTACATTAAATGCCATACAATTCGATCAACCACTTGTAAATTTTGTTCTTTCTTCATGTGATGCCTACATATCCTATCGAACTCCTAAAATATGTTGGGACTTTCGTAAGCAGCAGGTGTGGTGGAATTTATTAAGACCTAAGGGCTACATATTAATCTAATCGGCCGATCGATGGTGAGAACCAGGACCACTCACTCTACATTTCTGACTTGTTTCTCTAATGGAGTGTTTTTGGGAGATATATTATGTAGGCTTGCCGCTCTTGTGTTATTCCAAGAGCAATTGTTCTGGTATGTTAATGTCATGAGCCAACTCATTTTTTGTCCAACGTAAGGATTACACAAGGGACCATCCGGCCTCATTAATTAGCCAGCCAACTTTGAAATTACGTATTACCTGCTCCTGTGTGGTCCAATTTTTTGAGCCGAGTTGCTAAAATATTCTTCAACAATCAATTAATTAACCTCTCCCTTCTATCCAATTCCTGACAGTTTTTTAGTGCTCTGGTTGGTTCGTGATTTTTCACCAAGGAAAAAAAGTTGGCCCATGGTAAAGCTTATTATACAATAGTTAGCATGCATTGTAGTTAGTTCTCTAAGAAAATATGATGAATTATATATGTTTCTTTTCTCTTCTTTTTTCAAAATCATATTCATGACAGATTACGAAGTTCGAAGAAAGTTCCGCTACAGAATTCTTGGTCTTGGAGTGGGTGGTGAATGGAAGAAAATCTTGCGAAAGACGTGATGGTGGGGGTTTACTTTCATGCCGCTTCCCTTTTGTCATAAAGTCTTTGAGATCAGTATCTCACACTATTACGAGTTAGATTGTGAATTATGATTGATAGGTTGCTAACCCTACTCCAATAGAAGTCCGAAGAACACAAGTTTATGCACTTTAATGCTTATGATTAAGAGAAGCGTTTCAGGAAATGCTGGATGATTATCCATTTGGGTAGGTACCACATGAAATTATTGAAGATTTGAATTAGTTAAAACCCAACAAACAACAGTCTCGTTTCAGATGATATGTTTGCCATTAGACAGGCCAAGTCAAAGCATATAGTTTTCAAACTGCTGTCTTGATGGAAGCCACTGAGTTTTGTTCTAAGAGGAGACACGAGTCCACTAACAGAACCTTTTCATTTCCCTTTGAAAATTCTGAAATGGGTTATTTGTTGATATATATGTTCTGGTTAGGTAGGATACAACCTTGTTGAATCACTGAATATGTAATAAAATGAAAACTTTCACTTATTCCTAATTAAATTTTTTTTTGGATTCGAGAAAATCTTATCCTCAGGAAAATGTATTTTGTGGGCTCAGGTAAACGAATAAAATTCCAGCTGTCTCAGGCTCTTACAAGAAATGCAAACCCTATTAAATTTTATTTGATACCAATAAATATTTCATAATGAATATAAGATATACATGTAACTCATGAATGTAGACTTATGAGGTGCAGGTAATACTCATCTTTTATGTGTAATCCCTCATGAGTGCAAATCCAATACAAACACGTACCGAGGCCTAGCTTCCTAATAAATTGATACTAGATTCGAAGGTGTGGCTCGAGACGAGTGATATTTGTGGTTAGGCTCCAATAACTTTGATGGTTTCCTCTTGATTAATCAAAAGAGCTAAGCTTCAAATTTTGAATACCGCACTCGAAATATTAAATACTTCCGGTTAGAACGAGAGTTGTGTTTAAATAGACTAGACTTCCATGTGAGGGGAAGGTTTGTAAGGTATACATGTGAGCAGTAATTATACCACCTAGAAAACGAATGTAAGAAGATAAATGCTTATACATAAGATAAAACCATAACCCCTTAGTCTAGGCTTTTAGGTTGGAGGTGGTGTTCATCCTCATATATATGTAAGCTCTTAATTATGTGTGCAAGCTCAACGCAGATGCTAAGGCCTATACATCTTGAACTCAAACAACTCCCTCATAAACTGGTATTTGAGTCGAAGATTCGGCTCGAGATTAGTGACGATTATGGTTATGATCTCACGGCTTTGTTTTCTTCCTCGTATTTAAGAAAAATTAAAGAACTGAGCTCCAAGTCCTGGATATAGCAGTTGAATTGTTAAATACTTTCACTAGAGGGAGATTTGCTTCTCGATACACAGAAACCCACCCTTAACAAATTTAATTATGTTTAAAGAATGGATATAAAGGAAGAAAACAATATTGAAGTTGAACATCCTCCCAGGGAAAGATCTATAGTCCCTCCCATGAAATCTATCATATAGAGCCCTCAAGAACAGTGAAATAAGTTGAACCCTGGTTCATGCTCAAGTTAGTATTATAAGTGGGTGCAACAAATCATTCAGCTAGCCCTTTTTTCTATCATATTTAAAAAGATTATAATCTAAGTCAAAACTAGTTTTAAATTTTGATGAAAATATAAAAATGCCTTCGTATATTAATAACTTAGGTTCCTTTTTTCTATCATCAAATTCCTAATTCTTAACCTCTACAAATCCCTAACTTCCACTTTCTTGTCTCCTGAACCACCACTCTTCTTGAATCTTGATGGTTTAAAGAAAATCACCACAAGCTCCCCACAATTGATGTTGATAGATTAAAAATTATTTTATTTTTAAAGAAAATCATAACAAACTACCCGCATCAACTCCAAGACTGAACCAGACCTAAACACCCGAGCTATACAATCACAGACCATCACCAGCCAAGCTACTAGAACCAACAAATTAGCCCTGCGTGCACCGACGGAGCCAAGTCTTGAGCCAGACTAGCACATCTAGCAAAAACCCACCCGCACTTAAACCTTACACGCCTGAATCTTGTGAGGTTAATTAGTGGAGACAGAGGGGAGGGAGAGGAGAAAAAAAAGAATATATATAAATTACAAGGGCAATTTGAATATTAAATTAATTATAATTATATATAGCAAATTTGTAATGTTTTAAAGTTTTTTTTGTGATGGAATTCATGTGTTTCTGACTTAGTATATATAATAATGGTGTCAACTGTATATATTAACCATAGTATATAAAATATAAGTTCTTAAACATGAAAGAAAACGTGTAATCTGGAACAAATGTAAACAAATTTAATTTAATTTTCCACGGTCCAATCTAATGCATGTGGGCACATGCAAGTCACGTGATCCCAGATTTATAACCCTTTATTATGTAAACACTTTACCTCATCAAAAACTTTCTATAGAAGGAAGGAATAGGAATCCAAATGGATAACAAAATAAAGGCTGGAATCAATTTTTTAAGGCAATTTTTATCAATGAATTTAGCAGAACAGGCCTGGGCCCACGTATACAAGCCATCGAAAAATAGCCGAAGACTCTAGCTACTAAGATTGCCGTATTTATCTACTTCAGGCTAGTCGGACCAATATATAAAAATAAAACGCAAACTAGCCCACACCTGGCCTTTCTGTATAAGAGAGCAAATATTAAAAAAGGAAAGCCCAGCCCATAAAACGGAACATAGGGAAACACACAAAAATTATACCGAAAGCGCACAAGGGCAGGAACAGAAAGCCCTTTTTCTTACTTTTGCAGCGACGGTGGCCCAGATTTAGAGGCTTCTTCCACCACCACCACCACTATCAACCGCTTTTTTCTTCCTCCTCCTCTTCGCTCCTAAAAAATTCTCTTCCTCTCTCCGCATCAAAACTCTGTTTTGCTCTCCTGTGCAGAAACTAATACTATAAGCAGAAAGAATAAAAGGCTAAGGTCAGTTCTCTAAACTAAAAATATCTCAGTTTCATTTTTGTACATATTCGTTTTGTATTATCCTTTCCTCCAGAAAACTGTAAGAGAGAAACTAAATCCGCCGAGAAAAGTTGAGGGTTGTGGTTTTTGATGCTTTTGTTTTGTTTGAGCTTAAAAGGAATGCAACGTAGAAATGTCGCCCGAGTGAAGTTCCTTAATCGATTTGCATTCTTTTTTGAGCTGTTTGGATGCCAAGAAACTGCAAGAAAACAAAAAAAGAAAAGAGAAGAAAGAAACAACTGGAGTTTTAGATTGATATTATTTTTTGAAATTTTAGCTTTGCAATCTAATGCTCAAGTTAGCTATATATAGATTAGTTTCTGCTAAGTAAAAATGTGCATAAAAAGAGAGAGTGAGCAGAGGAATATGTTTTCAAGGTCCTATTAGCTTAGTGATAAATAATTGCAAGGGAATGAGGGTAGAGGTTTTCGACCACAGAGGCAAATATTTATTATATTCAAGAATTTATCATTTATTCCTGATAATTGATGCTAGCTAGGTTTGCAGAGTTTTAATAACTGGTAAAAAGATGTGTGTTGATGCCAATTGTTGCAAGTGTGCAATTAAGGTTGTGTCTCTAAACTGACTCGTCGTTGACATGGAGATGCATATGTTTTGTAGTGTTTGACTTGTTTAATAGCATTGTATTAGTGTACAGTGAACAGTGAATAATAAACGTAACCGACTGAATGATAATAGTCTTTGTCTTCTTATGGAGATTTGGTTGAATTTCCTTGTGCAAAGACAAGGTAACATTTGAAATAACTATTATGCCTTGATTGTCTAGTCATTATATAAATCACTGCCTTACCTTGTCCATGCTCTGCTTATTTGGGCTGCTTTGTTGAGATAGGATTACTATCTCTCTCCAAGAAATTTCCTGATGTTTGATGTTTGCTGCAAGTGTATGGAGTATAGATAGTAGAACAACATCCATGCTATTTGTAGTGACTCGGATTTTTTCTTGTCACAGTAGTTTTGTGGGAAGACCCTTCTAATACAAGGTTCAATTTTGAATTCTAGAGAGCTGATATATTTTACTCATAGCATATGTCTGAGGCTGAGAACATGGGTGTTCCTCCATCACAAGTTAGTTCTCAAACTAAAAGTTACTCATTCCCTTCACAAACTAAACTGGAAAATACTCATGGATTTACTGCTGAATACAACTGTGGTGGACATTCGGAAGAGAAACATAAGCTTGAGTCTGAAATCATACAAACTGAAGCCGGAGATAGCGGTACTGCAGTTCTCCAATCTGGTGCTGGGGAAACTGTGGAACCATCTACTGAAGATGTAACAAACAATTCTTTTACTGATTTGGATCCACCTCCTGAAGATGCCAGGGGTGCTACTTTTGATGAAAGTTCAAGACCTATACTAACTGCTATAGATCAGAAACTCGAGCCAGGTGCTAGAAGTGTGAATACTGCGTGTACGCATGGTGAATCATCAAAAGCAACTGACTCCGGTATTCTACAGGATGAACCTGGAAATACCAATGCTGCATCATCAAGCTGCATTGCTAATGAAACCTCACAAGCATCACTTGAAAATCTAGCCAATAATTCTTGTACTGAAGATGTGGGTCCGCCGCATGGAGATGCAAGCAAGGGTAACCAGATTGATAAAAGTTTATACCCTCAACAAACTATATCTGGACATACACTTGAGTTACTTTCTGACAGAGCTTGTTGTGAACCATCAGAAGAAAGACAGAAGCCTGGATCTGAACTTTCAGAAAATGAATCAACAGGAATTGGCACTGAATTATATAGTGGCATTGCTATCGAGAATTCAGAGCTGCTTACTCAACTTGTGACCAAGAGTTCTCCTATTAAACATGTAGGCTTGCTTCCTGGTGACAGCATCATCATTCCTGCAAATGAACAAACAAGACCAACTCATGATGATGAAGACAAAGGCCCAGATCATGAACATTTGGAAACACCATCTAGAGTTGCGATTGGTATTACTAGACGCGGTAGACCTAGAGGTAAGAGTGCTTCAAGATTGTCAAGGAAGATATATATGTTAAGATCTTTGAGAAGTAGTGACAGAGTTCTCCGGTCAAGATCACAAGAGAAACCTAAAGCTCCTGAATCAAGTAATAATTCAGGTAATGTTAATTCCACTGGTGATAAAAAAGGGAAAAGAAGGAAAAAGAGAAGAGGAAAGAATGTTGTGGCTGATGAATATTCCAAAATCAGGGCACATCTTAGGTACTTATTGAATCGGATGAGCTATGAGCAAAGCTTGATCACTGCTTATTCTGGGGAAGGCTGGAAAGGACTTAGGTGTGTACTATTCTATCACAAAGTTTTTCTGTAGCCTTTTCTTGTGTTTTGTTTTTAATGACCTTTTAAATTTTGTTCTCTTAATGTTTTTGTTTTGATTTTAGCACAATTTTTTTTTTAGTATGGAAAGTTGCATCCAAATTTATGCGCCGACTATCCACCAAGGACTCATTGCATTTGGAAGAGGCCAACATCAGAGAAAAAAAATATAGAACAAGAATCTTTTTAGCCACACTTGCAAAGAATTAAAAGTTATTTACATTGGATAAACTTTTGATGCTTGTCTTTGAACCAGATGATCATTAGTGTCAATTGTGTCCATTATGAGAAGTGCTATACAAATTAGCAGTGGGATCAATAAAGGATGCTGGTTTAATTTTTTTGAAACAAGGAATTTAAGATGAATGTTAGTTCAGCTTTCAGTGTTATTGCCAAGTAATAACCCTCTTCTCCGGTGCATCTCTCTCCCTCCTTGTGTGCATAGATCTGAGCCCATCCTTTTCCTTTAAAAACTTCCATTGCTTGTAATATCGTGTATGTGGCAAAATATCTCAATATCTTTGTCAAGGAGGCTAATTTGATGAACTAAAGAATTGTTTTTGCTTGGTATGATTATGAGAAATAGAAGGAAACCCTTTTGTTTTAAAATGAAATCCAGTTTGACCTGCCCTTTAAAATGATTTGATCTCAAGCTCTTTTTTACACACTGTGTGGCGATCTTTTCTCCACTGGAGAGTTTATCTTTTTTTCTTTGACTTGTGTAACTTTCCAGCCTAGAAAAGTTAAAGCCCGAGAAGGAGTTGCAGCGAGCCACATCTGAAATTACCAGACGCAAAGTGAAAATAAGGGATTTATTTCAACATATTGATTCTCTGTGCAGCGAAGGAAGGTTCCCATCATCTTTATTTGATTCTGAAGGACAGATTGACAGTGAGGATGTAGGATTTTTTTATATTTAATTTGTCATATTCTCTTGTTAACAAAGCTTCTTATTTCCATGATTGTTGCTGTTTAGGACGGTTCTTATAACAGTGAATATCTCTTGGAGTGTAATTGCTTAGACAATTCATTTGTGGCAGATATTCTGTGCAAAATGTGGGTCCAAAGATTTGAATGCTGATAATGATATTATACTATGTGATGGTGCTTGTGACAGAGGATTTCATCAGTTCTGTTTGATACCACCATTGTTAAGAGAAGACAGTAATGCTCTATCCACTTGTTTGATGGCACTGAGTTGAATAATTGTTCCTGAGTTACTTCTCTGGTCATTTATACTTTCCTGATTGCATGTTTTCATTTCTCCTTTAGTTCCTCCTGATGATGAGGGCTGGTTATGCCCTGGATGTGATTGCAAAGTTGACTGCATTGGCTTGCTTAACGATTCTCAAGGAACAAATATATCTATCAGTGATAGCTGGGAGGTAATCATGCAGTCCCCAGCCTTAATATTTGTTAATTACAAACTTGTGTTCATTCCTTATTGTACTCCTATCCGATGTGCAGAAAGTTTTCCCTGAGGCTGCCGCCACAGTGTCTGGACAAAAACTGGATCACAACTTTGGACCATCTTCTGATGATTCTGATGATAATGATTATGAACCTGATGGTCCAGATATTGATAAGAAGAGTCAGGAGGAGGAATCGAGCTCTGACGAATCTGACTTCACTTCTGCATCTGATGAATTCAAGGCTCCCCCTGATGGCAAAGAGTACTTGGGGCTCTCTTCTGATGATTCAGAGGATGATGACTATGATCCTGATGCTCCAGTTCTTGAGGAGAAACTGAAGCAGGAAAGTTCAAGTTCTGATTTTACATCAGACTCTGAGGATCTTGCTGCCACTATTAATGGTGATGGGTTGTCTTTAGAAGATGAATGCCACATGCCTATTGAACCTCGTGGAGTTTCTAATGGGAGGAAATCTAAATTTGATGGAAAGAAGATGCAGTCTTTAAACAGCGAGCTTTTATCCATGCTAGAACCAGATCTGTGCCAAGATGAGTCAGCAACTGTTTCTGGAAAAAGAAATGTTGACAGATTGGACTACAAGAAGCTCTATGATGTGAGTGCCTCTGATCTTACAATATTTGAAACAGCTTTTCTATCATATAGTCTTGGCACTTTTTTGGTGGCTGTTTAACACACTTATATTCCAAGCATGATCCTGTAATTAGAGTCATGTCCTGATCTTTTGTTTCAAATGGGTGTTTTGCCTGCTTTTTGTTGAGAAGTGAAGGAATTGTGATTCTTTCCATAAAAATTAAATTATTTTAACCTGACTACTATTTGTTCCACTCTTTTACAGAGAAGTGCACCAATTATAGAGAACAAGGAATTATTGATAGATGTCATGTACTATACACATTCTCATGGAATTAGAATATATATCAAGGCATAACTTTCGACTCTTTTCAACACGCTAATGCCTAGTACTTATGATTGTTGGAGGCAAATATAATAGTAATGCTTCCATATGAATGTGGTGCCCTTATATATGTATAGAAAATAGTTGTGCTACATATTAGGTAACACTATATCCATTACATTCCTCTGCAAATATTTTTCCTAAAGCAATAAAGATAAAGCCTCTCAAGCAAAAATATTTTCAGAATTATTTCACATTAAATTTTGTCCACCTTCCGTCTTCATAGAGGTTTAAACTTAGTTTCAAATATGCAGATTGTATTCTTGATATGGTCAAACTTTTTAATCATATGATGTTGTCTTTCAATAGTTTAGTTTCGTGTTTCTGCGCTCTGTGAAGGAAACGTATGGAAACATTTCTACTTCAAGTGACGATGATTACACTGATACTGTTGGGCCAAGGAAGAGGAGGAAAAATACTGGAGATGTCGCTACAGTGACAGCAAACGGAGATGCCTCTGTTACCGAGAATGGAATGAATAGCAAGAATATGAACCAGGAATTAAAGGAGAACAAACGTAATCCTGAGAGAGGAACTTGCCAAAACTCGAGCTTTCAAGAAACAAATGTTTCCCCAGCTAAATCATATGTTGGTGCATCTCTATCTGGTTCTAGTGGTAAAAGCGTTAGGCCCTCTGCTTATAAAAAACTTGGAGAAGCTGTAACTCAGGTATGTTTTTGTGAGTTATTTGTTTCATATGTTCAACAGTACTAATAACCCATCAATTCTTAATTGAGTTGAGGATACCATGTCATCATTCTATATTATATCTTTTTCATTAAGGTGCAGGCAGGGTCTTATTGAAAATATACAATATGGTTTTTTTTGCCCTTTTTCGAATGAGAACAAAATAAATAAATTTTTTTCCCCTTTAGTCCTCAGCGTTTCATATTATTCTTTAACCTTTCAGTCACTTTTCAAACGTCTCACTGAATGAATGCTGGTCTGTGTTTAGTTGGCATTTTTCTTAGGCCTCAAAGTTTGCTTTAACAAATTTACACTTGTGCATGCAAGCTTCAGCCACGATCCACTTACATTAGAAACTTTTGTAGTGCTTCTCAAAGAGTGCTTGTGCAAAATCATCCTTGTCTTGCTTTCGACCTACAAAAGCTGCTTATTTAGTTTTTGAAGAAAGAGAAATATCAGAGATTGATTTGGAGAGAACCATTATCTATTTTGCAATTCGCAAGATGTTTTTGGGAATCATGGTGTTACGCCATTATCATTGTTCTATAATATATTTTTTGTTCCCCCCTTCCTCTCTCTGATACACGCGCACAAAGAATTGTAGAGGAGGTAAAGGTGCGATCATTTTTGTATGCAGAGACTGTACAGTTACTTCAAGGAAAATCAGTATCCAGACCGAGCTGCAAAAGCAAGCTTGGCAGAAGAGCTAGGAATTACTTTTGAGCAGGTCATACAAATGGGAAACTGTTTCATTCATTCTAAAATTTACTCTTATGGGTTAAAGATAAGAGAGCATAGTTTCACGCTTTTCTTACCTAGAAGTTGTCTTATGCAGGTTAACAAGTGGTTTGTGAATGCCCGTTGGAGCTTCAACCATTCATCATCTACAGGTACAAGTAAAGCTGAAAGTGCTTCTGGAAAAGGTAGCTGTGATGGCCAAGTGAGGGATAGTGAATCGAAGAACCGAAAGAGCAATAAACAAAAAACTAACACCCCGAAATCTAGGAGATAATGTGAAGTAGATTATTGAACATCTTTTATGGAAACAAGAATGGAGAAAGCAGTTCATTTACCCGAAGCTCTTTAGATTCAGGTTTGTTCGACAAGAAGGAAAGATTTTGGTTGGGAAATCAATTTTATTCTATGCTCCTTGTAGACGAACTGACCATTTACCTTCTGCAAGATCAAGATGTTAGGAGATGATATGCTGGTTTTATTGTGAAGGATTAACTCTGCCATGAAGGTGACCAATGACGCCACTGCTGTACTGTAATTGGTGATGTGCTCACTGCTCCAGCTTTCTTTTTTAAGTAAGTTGCCTTTTTTTAAAAACATTCAACTCCATTCACCAGGATTCTCACACAAAAAAAAAGTTGAGCGAGTCCAGCTCGTCATCAATTCCTTTATTTTTAAATTTGTAATGAGCATTAAAATTTGTTCGCTACGTTAAATCTGTAAGCCACGAATTTATGAACAATTGCTTTACTTGTAGTATGCTTTTTGCGTGCTTGAGCATGCAATTTGGTATGCAAAATGACGGACAGCCTAAAACATAGAGAAACAACATTCTGGAAAAGGCGTGTTTGGCCATTAACAGAATATCAGTGGACTTTCATTTCATCAACTGGGGAAACGAAGGTATTTTGACTGTTGTCTTTGATCCAGTTGAAGAATGCTCTGCAGTCATGCCATAACTTGCAAAACGTGAAGCCTGACCTGGCAGCTGTGTTCGCCCACATAATAATAATAATAATAATAATAATAATAATAATAGAGTGGGAGTAAGATTGCAAGCCATCCAATCAGATGATCACTATGAGAGTTATTAGTGGGTTTCACTAATCAAATGATTTATAGTTTTCCATATAAAATAACATTATTCTTTTGGGTATAAATATTCTGGCTCGACGCAAAGCTACAAGTCTACCCAACTGATGTTTCTTTATTTGTTCTTGAGATTTTTATTCTTAATTTTGTTATGCACACCACCCGCCCCGCTGACATTTCTGAGCCTTTTGATTCTTATAAATAAAAGTCTGGCGGGGAAGTATGTTTTATTAATAGCTCATGTGACATTAAAAATCTTTGATTCCTGAGTGAAGATAGTGAGGACGGTGGAGTGGCATCGTTGTTTCAACCCGATTGACCTAATTAATAATTGTTTTATGACTTCAAATCAAACCTCTATTGGCAAGCCCCAAAATTACGTACAATGGAAAAATAGCCCATATAGAAATTAGGTTTGTTCTCGGATCCAAATGAAAGCTATAAGAAATAAATTTTATCCAACTGTTTTTTTCCCTTTTCTATCTTTATCTTGAACTTTCTATAAATAAACCCATCCCGTGCTAAGAAGGTAGGTTTCTCACAAGAGGCCCATATTCCTTTCACGAAAACGACACCGCTTGCTCTTCGATTGAAGAAGAAAATCTCCCGCCCAAAGAAAAAACACACACAAAAAAAAAAATCTGTTTAAGTTAACTTAACGCGCTTGTAATAGAAGAAGCTCACCATTCTCCAATAATAAAAGTACATAAAACTAACTGCCTTGATCTTCTCTTCTCCTTCTCCGTCTCTGTCTCTAACATTAAAGAGATAAAAGAGACTTTTCACAGTAGACATGAGCGAGAATGAGAATCACGTGCAAGCCACGCGCTCATCATCATCATCATCCAGGAAACGGGCCCCAAAGGCTCACCACCCTCTGCCACCCTCCAAGAAGAAGCGAGTCCCATTGGGTGAACTCACAAACTCTCTCCATATCACCACCAACAACGCGGATTGCAATATCAGCGAGTCTAAGTATGCAGCCAAAGCGGATGACTTGCCACCACCAAGTACTGAGTCAAGTCGAGACTCGGATTTCGAGACCACCCCGAAGATTGAATGTGAAGTGAAGGAGGGAAGTCATAACGATTTAGAAAAGTTTCCGAGCGCTGAGTCCATTCAAAAATCAGGGTTAAGGAGGTGTTCTTACACTTCCTCTATCTATCGATATCTTCACTCCTTGGAGGTATTAGTAATTAATAAATTAATTAATAGCATGCTGTTCTTTTCTTAATTGATTTCTGGGTTTTGAATTTGGTGGTCTCGTTTTCCTTCATTTTAATGAGAAACCAATGAAACAAGAACTTTGGATTTAACCAGTAAGGGAAATAAGGGTTTTGCCTTTGACCAGGAAAATTTTTGTTGTTGTCACAACCCCCCTGTCTCTCCGGACAACATAAGGGCTCCTGCTTGTTTGTGTTCATTTTGGTTTTGGGTTTGATGATTTTTACTGTTTTGACCGGTAAGATGAATGAAAACAAGAAAAAAAATGAAATTTTGGTCTCTTGCCTCTGGATTTGGAGGATGCGTTTCCTATTTTGCTGACATGTAAATTTGGTATGTGTCAAGTTGGAGTACTTTTTTCATAGATTTAGTAAATCAATTCTATCATAGGGGATCACTGCTTTTTTACATAGGCTGGGTCCATGTGACAATTTTCTCATATGTTGGGTTTATGTAGTTTCTAATTTCGGTGATTTAGTTTGGATTTGTTCGTTAGGTATCTGGGCTCCTTTTTGTTTTCTCACTAAATGAATTGAGTATCTTACTTTTACAACACAGTTGGAAACTACAAAATTAAAAAATAATGATTGGTTATTCAGATGGAGGGCAATAGAAGGTGCTTGCCAAATTACATGCGGGAGGTGCAGAATGATGTATCAGGCAATATGCGGGAAATTCTAGTGGATTGGTTAGTGGAAGTTGCAGAAGAATACAGACTTGTCTCAGACACCCTTTATCTCACTGTATCGTATATCGATAGGTTTCTATCTTCACAGGCTTTGAGTAGGAACAATCTACAGCTTCTTGGTGTTTCTTGCATGCTTATTGCCTCGTAAAAAGACGACTCTCTATATCGTTGTTCTGTTTTCTGTTAGTTATTCATTGGTGTTCCACTTTTGTAATGCTAATTACTAATGCTTTGATGACGCAGGAAGTATGAAGAGATTAGTCCTCCACAAGTCGACAGCTTTTGCCACATAACAGACAACACTTACACCAAGGATCAGGTGTGTCTCTCTGTAAGATTAAGGGAAATAAATTAAACTGAAATAGAACTTGTTAAGTAACTGAAACAAATTAAACTGAAATTGAATTTGTTAAGTAACTGAACTAGTTGTATTATGTATTCAAATTTTTCATGTTTTAAGAATTGCTTGATGTGAACTTCAATTATTTTATTTTTCATCAATTTTTGGCAGCTAAACTCAGCACTTTGGTTTCATGTTTTTGGTTGAGTATTTAATTTGGGTAAATGTGCAGGTACTTGATATGGAGAAACAAGTACTTAAATCCTTGAACTATGAAATGGGTGCTCCTACAACAATAAATTTTCTCAGGCAAGTTTTTTTTTTAAAAGCTGGCAGTAGGTTGTTGCATTTAATGAATTCTTTTTCTTTGTCCCATGTATGATTCCTGCCTGATAGCCAGTCCTACTAACAACACATCATTTTGGATATGCAGAATCTTGCTGAAAGCTGCTCAAGAGAATTGCGAAGTAGGCTAACCTATTTATGCTGTATTCAGAATGTTTTTTTGCTTGTTCTCCTTTTTTTTTCCCTTTTAACTAATTCTTACTCTGTCGAAAATGTTCTTTTCAGTCTTCTGATTTGCAATTCGAGCTCTTGAGTTGTTATCTGGCGGAGCTAAGTTTGTTAGAATATGGGTGCATGCGCTTCTTACCATCAATGATTGCTGCGTCAGCTGTTTTCCTTTCAAGTTTCACGATCCAGCCACAGATGCATCCTTGGGTAAAAAATATAATTTCCCTGGAATATTCAAGTTTCTGAATATTTCATTATGCCTGAGAATTTTAATTGTAGACTTGAGTGAGCATTGCAATTCTCAGCTTTGGAGAGACATTGATATTTGGAAATATCCTTAATAGTGTAAAGAACAAAGGCAGCCAATCATAAATTCGTTGGTTTGTGATTTTGTAATAGCATCTACAAACTCAGTATGAGAAAAGATTATGAATATTCAGAACTGGAAGTGGCTCAGGCTGATTGCAACAGGCAGAAGTGAATAATTTCCTGGATATTGAGGGATAGATGACAAAATCAGGAAATCTTGAATTTTAGTCCTACTTTAAGATTGCTGCATCATTTGCAAATGTTTTCTTTCTAATTATTTTTTTGTGTCTCTTCAGAGTATGGCATTGCAGCGTCATTCAGGTTACAGACCATCTGACCTAAAGGAATGCGTTCTTGCCATTCATGACATTCAATTAAATAGAAAAGGAAGCTCCTCGCGAGCAGTGAGAGATAAATACACACAGAACAAGGTATTACAGTGTACAGTATCTGCATTTGTTTCTGATCTCATGTGCTTACCTTCCAAAGAAACTGGTTTGAGAAATGGCTGTATGATTCATTGGATTCCTGCCATTTTTCTGTTGATTGCACAACTATGGCTTATAAAATTTAGGTCATGGGGTTGCAGCTAATAAATATTAATATGGTGATATTCCTTCCTTCTCTTCTTCTGTTTTCCTGGGGACAGTTTAAGCATGTGGCAACTTTATCTCCTCCCTCAGAAGTTCCTGGGCGTTACTTTGCGGCCATCAATGAGCTATGCTCTGTGAGATTCTCAAGAATGCGTTGAAGTAGTGTTGTTTTCTTCCAGCAGATTTTACAGCATTATTTTCTTTTGATGTCCTTGCTCAATTGGATGGCGGTACTAGTCAACTTCTTGTTGATATGGTGGTTCAAAATGGAGGTGCTTCTTCAAGACTATGGCATTATAAACTGGTAACGTTTAGCTTTGCATACCCTGGCGGCCAGCCATTAGTATGGCAGGCTTTTATGGTTGGAGTTCAAAGTAAATTCTGAATTTGCAAATAACACTGTACATCATGTTAGCTTTAGCCTTTAGGAACATAATATGCCGTGCCTAATGTTTTTCGACTCCCAAACATTGAAAATCCCTATGGTTTTGATCCCAGGTAAAAGGTTACATTTTCAGTCTCTTCTAGTTTCTACCTCTCAAATTTTGCTCCCAAGTAAGAAATCTTTTGATGCTAAAAATGAGTGTAGAAAATCTGGAAGAAAATACTTATGTTTCAATCTAAATGCTGTTCAGTTGAAGGAATCTTTGTAGAATTAATTATGGGCAGCATAGGAGCTTAGTGCTATTATTTGACAGGTTACCTCATGGCCAAAAAATGAAAAATATAGGTAGAGGAGGTAACTAGAGCTTAAAACTGTTAGTGTTATTATTTTTCTTTGATATCAATGTTGAATAAATAATTTAGAACCCGTTGTCATCCCGAATGTGAATTTAAAAGAGACCGCTTGAGAATAATTTCTCATAAATGTATGTGTGGATGAACTTCTAAAGATTAAACTTAAAAATAATTTAACCTCCATTTACAGAGAAAAAATTCAAAGGATAAGACTAAAGATACTTGATTTATTTTTTTTACTTAACTTTTTTTAATATATTTTTTTACAGTCTAATTATATGAAATTAAACTCTAAATTAAAACATCAAGGAAAAATACAGTTCATCTTAAATTTATGAGAATTTTTATTATAGTGCAGAAGCTTTTTTGTTTATTTTTTAATATATAAATTAGAGAGAGTAGAGAGAAAGTTGTTGAAAAATAATGAAAGAAAAAAAAAATTGGTTATCACTATATAAATAATAAAAATGGTTAGTGTTGATGGATTTCATTTGATACTTGGAGTTTAATTACAATGATTTTTTTTAAAAAACTCTAGTATGTTCGACTACTCAGGCATGTGTGCTTGATTAAATTTTTATTGTTATTTTTTAATTTTATTATTTAATATTGAATTGATATTTAATTTATTTTTATTTTTTTATATAATTAAAATTTTAAAAATGTTATTGAACCATTGAAATTCACAAACCAAGTCATGAGTTTGATGATTTAACATGAGTTTACTAGAATCGATACAATATATAATTATCATCTCAATGTTATAAAAAGCTTTAATTTTATTTTAAAAAGTCAAATATTATTTTAATGATCATTCAAATTGCCTTTAAATTTACGCGTTTAACTTTATTTTTCTTGTTATTTTTTATTGTTTAAATTTTTTTTTATTTTAAAGCTCGATAAATCAACCGGATCACATTATAATAATTCCCAAATAATTTAATTGAAACCAAAACCCGATAAGGAGGCAAGTGGAGTGTTTTATGTTTGACTTACTAGATTAATTTAATAAAAATATCAAAAAATTTCTTATAACATGGATAATTTATTTTATATTAAAAAAAAATTTGGTCTAACCCACCTTATATAGCACTAAAAGTAAACTATTTATAATTATTTCATTAGATATAATAAAAATTATATCTAATGGTTTTAAATTTTTTATTTAAAATAAATGCCATGACATCAAGCAAGTAAAACCTAGTAAAAAAAATTCAATAATCTTAGCACTGTCGGAGTAAAATGCTTTTATTTTTCTTAGAATGCAGATTTTAAGAGATTAAACATCAATCAACTATTAAATGTTTTTGCTTATTTTCGATACATTTACCATATCGCTTGGTGTTCCAAGTTCGAAGTCAATTAACTATAGAATTAGGTTAAAAATGAGAATGAAAAGGAGTAACTATAAAAATTGCCCTTCTATTCTTAATAAACTATTACTAAATTGGATCTGCTTTTTCGGCCCAACCCGAACCCGTCAAATCTCGTACCCGGAATGCCTCATAAAAGCACGATGCTCATAGTTAAGACCCGAAAAGGCCAGAGCGAAGCAGAAAAACTGCCACACCGACCGAATCCGTAATAAAAAAATCCATCGCGATGGACGTGGAAGTCGATGACAAAGACCTAAAAGCCGCTGGCGCCGAGATTTTAACCGATGGCCGTCATGGACTCCGCATCCATGGCTGGGAAATCGTATCTTGCAACGGCGCCATTCTCAACTCCTCCTCTCTGATCACGTACTCTCCCTCTCTTTCTAAATTAGTTTCAAATTTGCACCCAATTGAAGTGTCTCGTGCAAATCTGAGTACAAATGGTTAATTTTAGAGTTTTTGATGGTTGATGCGACTGCTGCAGATGGGAAGACAAGCTAAAAACTTCTCATTTACCAGAGATGGTTTTTGGAGAAAGTTGTTTAGAACTTAAACATGCGACTAGTGGTATCAAAATTCATTTCAATGCGTTTGATGCCCTATCTGGCTGGAAACAAGAGGCTTTACCTCCGGTCGAAGTCCCTGCTGCTGCACAATGGAAATTTAGAAGGTAATTTTAAGTATTTGTTTGGATTTAATTGCATCAATATATGGCATCCAGAAGCTCATTGTGTTAATAGACAGTTGAATTGTTTCAATCTTTGATATAGTAACGTGTACGAGCATGAGGCAAGAGAGATTGTTTTTAGCTTGTGCTAACACTTGGTGTGAATTCAACTTACAGCAAACCATTCCAGCAGGTGATATTGGATTATGATTATACATTCACGACGCCTTATTGTGGCAGTGAAACAATGGAATTGGATATAGAGAAGGTCTGCTCTGTTACTTAACAAACTTTTTGTTGTGTTTGTGGTGGGCAGAGAATAAAGTGAAGACTTGTTGCTATAGGATGTTTTGTGTTGGAGGTTAAAGTCATGTTCTAAGTAGGCGGACTTAATGGAATAATTCATGGCCTCCTTGTTGAGAATTTTTACGTTAGCAGTTTCTATTTTAATGTTGGATTTTCTGTTTTTCTTTTCTTTGTTATTTATGCTTTCTTCTTGCCATTTTTTCCCCTTCAAAACGTTAACAACTTCAAAAGAGGTCCAGATTATAACTTTTTTTAGGTAGGTTACTTGGGTTTACTGTGAAGGCTATGACATGACTTGGATTTTTTAAAAAAAATTTATGTTGACCATGGCTGAGATTGACCATTGATGAATCAAAAACATAAGCTGGCTCAAATATAGTGTAATTAAGCTTTTGTTAAATATAAAAAAAATGACTTCTCTTTCTCGTGTCATTTGGTTTTGTGTAAGAACACGTTGCAAATCATATCCTTGGTTTTGTGATCAGAAAGACAGCGGGGGAATTTTGGAGGCTAGCTGCAACCCCTGTTGGGAAGACTGTGAAGAGCAAATTGATGTGGCTGCACTTGCATCAAAAGAGCCTATTCTTTTCTATGATGAGGTTGACTCCTTGTGTAACACTAAGAGCATAAATTCATAAAATTTGAAATTCATTCTCTTCCTGGTTATGGGTGTCATGATTAAATAATCTGTTTAATTCCACAGGTAGTCTTGTATGAAGATGAACTGGCTGATAATGGGGTGTCGCTTTTAACTGTAAAAGTGGTAAATACTGAAACTTTTACTAGTTGTTCTAAGTACTGATATGATATGCTGCCTGATAATCAGTTTCCAAAGAATTGATTATCTCCTCTTTGAGTTTTGTAGAGAGTCATGCCAAGTTGCTGGTTTCTTCTTTTGCGATTCTGGGTGAGTTAATCATCATTATTTTTTACTCAATTTGCACATCCATTTCAGTAAAACAGCTCCATTTCTTTCTTTGTACATGTGTGCATGTATCAATGCTTGGTATAAAGAAGCTTTAAACATTTTCCTTTTCCTGAAAAGGGACATTTTTTCTTCACTTTTATATTGTTTCACTAAATTTCTCTTTTCCACCTCCTCTGTTACAGCGTAGAGTTGATGGAGTGCTAATGAGATTAAGGGACACTCGTATGCATTGTGCTTTTAGTGAAAGTGCAAATCCTATTGTTCTTCGAGAAAGCTGCTGGAGAGAAGCCACCTTTGAAGCTCTGGCTGCTGTAACCTCTCTCTCTCTCTCTCACCCCTCTCCCTATCTACCCACCCACCCACCCACAATAAAGAGCACATGCATGGCTAGATGTGTGTATGTGTGGTGGGTGTTTTTTACCTTTATTTTCCTGGTCTCTACTCTTTCAGAAGCTGTAAAGATAGTTTCTTTTTTGAGTGTTATCATA
Organism: Populus deltoides; assembly: GCA_015852605.2. NCBI lineage: Eukaryota > Viridiplantae > Streptophyta > Magnoliopsida > Malpighiales > Salicaceae > Populus > Populus deltoides. Next base: position 4,851,850 of record CM027578.2, on the reverse strand, counting down.
GGAATGATCATCTAGTTATTTCTAAAAAATAGCAGTAGTGCAAACAGCTTTCAAAATTCTGTCTAAAAGAGGAGTGAGGAGCAAAAAGAAAAGCTAACCTGGATAGAAAGATAGAAGTACAGAATTTTTCCTAGAGGATGAACAGAATAAGCAGTCCAGCATGTCCTGGGAAAGTTTAGGCATAGGACGTGCTGCTGTTTTAAAATACATGTTTCTGTCATTCACACATCTTTGAATCTGCTAATTTCTGCACTTTGTCCTATTAGTATGACTGCAGAAGTTCTCAAATAAGTTGGTTCTATGTGGAAGTGTGTGGCCTGGTACATGTTTCATTGCATTGATATAAATGTCACAGTATTATCACTGTAAATTCATGATGTTTTAATATGCATCCACTTAGGCTGTTTAAATCGGGTAATATTGATTTTTTATGTCTTCCTGATCTCGAATGGGTATCAATTTTTATTCTCTTTCTCTGTAGGCAAGTAATGCTTTTCTTAGATATATTTTTAATTGTAGTACAGTCTACTTGTGTAACAGGTGTTCTCCAATTTTTATGCATCACTTTCTGTAATGTTATTTTGCAGAAAGGATATCCTACAGATTCTGCTTCATATAGTGATCCAAGCATCATCAGCCAAAGGCTTCCCGTCATCGTACACAAGACTCAAAAGCTTAAGGTCCACTCTAATTTTTGAGGCTGTAAATTGTCTGTGCATGAAGATTTGAATTGCTTACAATGTTGAGGCCATATAGAAATCAAGTCTTTTCTCTTGGATTGTTGTTTTTATTTGCTTATTAGATTGGTAAAAACTATTTTATGATTTTATTTGTGGAAAGAGAAAAAGGAAACGATATTCAATGGATGAACAAAGATATTAGTTTAACATATTCTGTTTTCATGTTTGTGTAATTGTTTCTACATCGGATGAGAATGGGAGGCAGAAACTAATAGGAAAACATGCACATGACATTGTAACTAGGACAAACTGAGATACATAAGCACTAGTAGAGCATATGAGCTATGTTTAGAGTGTAGAAAGGAAGCACAATGAGAAGGAAAGAAAAGCTTTTGGAGTGCTGTATCAACTGAAAGAAGTGTAAGAAGTGCTCGGATGACAAGGGAATAGGAAAGCAAAGAGTTCACAGAACTCTTTGCAAAGGGATAAAGAAACCTACCCATCATCAATGATAGATAATAATCTCCTGATTGACATTTTCATTTGGTGTTTCCTGACCATGTTCATGGAGACATCAAGTTAGTTGGGACTTAAGAGGATTGACAGTGTCAAATGATTTACACCTATAAAGTAAAGGGTGGTTTTGGAGAAACACGCACATGAGCGAGTATAATTAACTGAGCATGATGGGATGGGATATGCAAACAAAACAATCCTGAACCAGAACAGGAAGATCAGCTGTTTGGGATTGTAGTAACGATTGAAGTTTAAAGTGTATTTTTTTAAAAAAAAATATTTAAAAAATATTTTTTTATTTTTTTAAATTTAAAACAACATGATTTTGAACGTGTTTCCTAAACTATGTAATATCAGAGAAATTGATGCAAGTACAACATGCTTATGCAAGAAGATAAGGGTCCTAAAGGACATGGACCGAGGCAGGAATAATAGAAGAACTACCCTATTATATATCAATTATTTTTTTCAACTAGGAGATGATAAATCAATTCGGAGACAGTCTTAGGTAGTTTCTCCCTTTGTTTCTCGGGTAGTCAACTTCCACGGACAAGGGTACTGTGATTGCCAAAAAACAGATTGATCACAAAAACTCAGTTGCTTCGTGATTTGCCATGGTTAAGCCCTTTTAAATTAAATGACAAATTCCATTATACAGATGATAGGCCAGGG